>MU225990.1:262524-277617 GCA_018584345.1 Thuja plicata
TATCTAGATTGTGATCTCTATGATGTGTTGTCTTTAATCCTCGAACCTATCATCATGACCCTTTATGTCATCCTCATGTGGTGGCTCATCCCAGTCCTCATCCATATGCATCAGCATATCACCGAGATCCCTATCTACACCATCATCATCCTCCTTTCTCTCCTCATCATCCTCATCATCCTTGTCTTACTCCTCCTAATCAGCCTCCTCATCCTCATCCTCCTCCTTGGTGATCTCATCTCTAGGTATTCGCACTCTCGGTACGGCCACATCTGGATATGTCAGAGGAATAGGCTTATTCTTAGTGAACCATCTATCATACTCCTCTATAGTCCCTACATATGAAACATCTACACCTTCTCCCCACTATTTGGGCTATAACTTCTCAAACTTTGCATATGGCACCTGAGGTCTGAGCGATACACCCCATGTCCTGGCCTCGGCCCTTGACCAAGAAAACAAAGTTGTACCTATCGGTACTCCATGTCTCTCTCCAAACTATCAGCAGACTTGCTCTAGAAGCTAAATCTCAATAACTATGTGACCTATGATGAACCTCCCAATGAGGTATCTCTCATGTCTGCAGTATGGTAGATGCTCTATATCATCATCCCATCCAGGGAAATCTCTGTATGGGTGCCATGTAAAATCTCTGAGAAGATCTATCTCATGACAAAAATGTAATGTATATCCCAGTGGCTTGTGTGCTAGCGCCCCTTGATAATAGTAGACATATGGCATATCTGGCACAACAACCCTCTGAGAAATGGGCTAGAACATAGCTATGTTCTCATAAGCCCACACCTATAGTAGTCTGATCCCACTATTGATCGACAAACCTCCTTTGTATGCCAACTGGTGGAGCTAATAGTATGTCATGGCCAACATGCATGACCCCCGTGCAAACATTGTTCACTCCATAATCCTCTCGAGTACCCTCTCCCAGCCAATAGGGAACCCATGGCCTCATCTATTAGGTACCAATAGACATGTGATCACTCTGCATATAACTGCAATCAATCTATCATGATTCCTAGCAACTGTATCCCATCTACTCTCATAGTTGCTGATGTCTAGATCATCATCATCACTGTCAAACAGCCAATGTAGTACCAATATCCCTATCATAGGGTCATACTCTACCAACTCTCCATGTATGGGAATCCTAAGGATGTGCCACACATCCTCTAATGTTACGGCTGCCTCCCCAGTTGGCAAGTGGAATGAGCTAGTCTCTGAGTGCCACTGCTCAACCAATGCTGTGATCAGACCCTGATTTTCCCTAATGTCGGGCATATATGTGATGTAATATAATCCTAATAGGGCTAGGATCTATCTCTCATGACTAGTCAATCGATGACATATATCCAGACATGCAAGTCTTCTCTCCTATGTCTACAAAACTGTAAGCTCCTCCTGCGATCACCATGCTACTTTGGTCAACTTTCTATACTTTTTGTTCCTTGTTGACCAACTTAGGACCTGTTTTGACCTATATTGACCTAATTTTGACCTTTTCCTAGGGTTTTGACCAGTTGAGGGAAGTTTAGGGTGGTTTAGGAACCCCAATACCCCATTTTTAGGCCTTTCTGACCATATGCTTAGGTTGTCTTACCACCTGTGTAGAATGGCCTCCCACCTATGCTTGCTACATAGGTGGGTAGGTGACCTTTGTAGGTGGCACGTGTGAGCCCCTTGTAGGCCTTGTTTGACCCCTTTTGACCCATAAAACCATCTAGAAATGCATGAAACACTATAAACCAATGAGAGGCTTAGAAGTACTCACCTTGAGTCCTACGTCGGCTGGCCATCGGTAGCTACGAACTCATTCCCCAGGCTGACTTGATCCATCTTCCTTGCTCCAGAGCTCAATTATTCCAAATGAGAGAGTGAAAATGAGCTCCAAAACCCTCTCCAAGCCCTTTTATAGCTTCTTGGCTGCCTAGATGGACGTGGAACCCTTGCATTTTGTATTGATCACAATGCTTTTGACACTCTAAACCTCATATCTTTTGTGTTTGACGTCAAATTTTTGATCCGATCATTGTTGTGGATCTGTCTCGGCATTGTCGACAAATTGACCTATCATCTACATTTTTTAGATGATTTCTCAAGGGGGCACCTATGTATCCCGCTATCACTGGGGCATGTTTTAATGTTATTTTATTTAGGATTCTTTGACAAAATGCTCATAATCGCATTGTATCAAAGAGGGGAAAATTGTAGACACCTAAAAATGGTTCAAGCCTGCTGGTCTACGTGTTTTAATTTTTTTATCATTACAATCAAAACATTGTTTTGTGACCTAATTATTCCTCTATGTTGCGCATATGATCTTTATTTTGTAGCGACATATTGTCTTTCATGGATGATTTAATATTGCCAAATTATTCAATTGTTTACTAACAATTCTACTCTCTCTATCAAATCGATCTTTTTTCAAATCATTTCCGATCAACCCTAAACCGATCCTATGTGATCATATTTGATCCTATTCAATCCTAAACTGATCCTATTCAATCCTAAACCATTCCACACCTTCCTAAATCAATTCCAACCCATTCTATTCCAGTCCTAATCACTTGTAGAATTGTTTGGACTTATTTCAACCATTCCGAGGCATTGTCCAAGATCATCAATCCCTAATTAAACCATTTTCCAAATTGATGAAAAAACCTATTTCAATTCAATCAATCTTGTCATCATTTCAGGAGCATTTTCCAAGATCATTGATGCTTCGTATCCCCTTAATCAACTATTTGATAACATTGTCAAAGATCATCGGTGTTATCGCTATCAATCTATCAATATCAATTCAATAGTGTTGTTCATGTTTGTCAATACTATTTCTGATCATCATTATTTAAGGAACATTGTCCAAGATCATCGATTTTTCCCCATTTAAATTTCAATCTTATGATGCCATCAAAGTTCATTGGCACTTTTCAATCATTTCCAAACATCATTATGCGGGCACATTGTCAAAGCTCATCAATGCCTCGTATTTTCCTAAACTATTCCAGAACCCTCAGAATTGATCCTAAACCTTACCAATATCATCAAAATCATTTCAATTCAACATCAACAACTTCAATCTGATCAATAATCAACTAATTTCCCCCTTGGGATGAATAACCCATAGTTTATCCCTAGGTTCTAATTGAATAAATAAATAAACTTTATTTATTCCCCTTTCCCTAAGTCTCCAACAATTAATTAATTTTTATTAATAAATTGGCTAATTTCAATTTATGAAATTTTTATAATTTCATAAATCTAATTATTGATTTTGAGGAATATTGAGGATATTGAATTATTAATTTGATTAATGATTCCTAATCTTACCTAAATATCATATCCCTTAATTGAGGATTGTCATCCCTATTAAGGTGCTTCATGAATATTCTTAATATCCCCTTATTTGATATCCTCCATATCATGCTTCCTAACATCTCACCAACCAAATCTCTTCATATTTTTGGATTCTTGCAATCGTCACCTAATTGACCCTCATTTCCTATAAATTGAGATCTATTCCTTTCATTCAAGGTTAACCATAAGATTTTGAGAACCTCAAGAATTGTTAGAAATCTTCTAGTATTCTCATTAGCAAAACATGGCTTTTTGTGCAATTGTGTGTGTGCCAAAGAGCAACATCAATCTCATTATGGAGAAGAAAGAAGGACATGGGAGCTTCCTTTGAAGGGGTTTTTTAATTTTTTTATGCTTATGTATATGAATTCCTCTTGAAAATAGCTTTCATGATAGATTAGATAGGTTCAGCATACTATTTAGGATTTGTGGTTTCCTATATACGCTAAAATGCCTTTTTCTGGTCTGACAACTGCATCTTGTTTTTAATCTTATACGTACTCAAAAAATACGTTTTCAAAGTCACCATGTGAGCACAAATTCAATTCAGCTCCAGATACTCTAGCATTCCATTTATTTGTTTGATGCATCTACCAGGCACAAGCTACGTTGGGGCAGCTTTCCCCATCATGATATGTTGTTAGGTGAAAAGCACACATGTTTCCCCTTTTGGGAGGAGCTTCTATGGCTAGCCTTTGTGGAGGAGCAGTCAATTGTAATTTTTTTCCCTCAGTATTCCTCATATCACTGTTTCTTCTAGGCTATTCTTCAAAATTCAGCCGGTAAGGATTGTTAAATCTAGGAAGTTTTCTTTTGAAAGAAATGAACTCATTAGACAATTTCTGGATCATCTCATCTGATGATGTGGTGTTTCTAGTACTGGCCCAAGTTTGTATCTCTCGTTTCCACTTCCCTGTTGAGATCATGTGATCCTCTAACTCTACAACAGTCCTCTGGGAAAGATCCAAATTGGCTAGGTTCGTCCTTCTTAAATCATAGCTCATATCAGGTGGCATAGAACTTATAAAAAAAGTTTTCAATTTACCTACAATAGGCTGATTATCTACTGGGATACGTTTAACTAGATTTTTAAATTTAGCAACAAAATCTCTCATGCTTATTGAAGCCTCTTTTTTGATAGAAGTCAATTGTGTTAACAGAGCATGCTCATCTTCAACAGTTTTAAACCTTCTTTCAAAAGCCATTCTCATGGAAGCCCAATCCATAATAAAAGAGATGGGTAAATGATAAAACCAATCTGCTACACCCTTAATGAGGGTCTCAACAAATAATTTGACAGAAACATCCTCCTCTCGTATTGCTAATATATTAATCACTGAAAAGAAATCAGCAATGTTTTCATCTATAGATACTTTCCCATCTCCAAAGAATTTGGGAAAATTCTTCCTTGACCCTGAGAGAAGTGGGTTATATGCTGCTAACTGTAGAGGGCCAACTGCGGTGGCCTGAGGAACTATCATAACTACTTGAGGTAGATAAGGTGTTAGGTTTACAATAGGAGGGGCATCTACTCCGTGCAAGGTTAGCACTTGATAGGTGGTAGACAAAAGGGATGATTGTTTGGGAGGTGAAGGAGGCCTACTTTTTATTTTAGTATTTCTGTCCCTTTCATGAGGTACTTCAAGTAGGGAAAAATCAATCTCTGCAAGTCTCTCAAAGACTGGGTCTATACCACCTTCTTTCCTTATACTCCTAAGAAGTATTTTAGGCTCCAGGATTTCCACTAATTGGGAAATCTAGCCTCACGCTCTTCCCAGTGTTGTTCTCTTCATAAATTCCTCCTTGGAATGGCTTGTTCAAGTGCTTCTGCTCTCACTTCTTCTTGTTCGAGCACTTGACTAGAGTTTATATAATGTTGAGTATTCCTTTTGTGCCTCCACACAAAAGTATTAAGTGAGGAAATGATATCCTCTTGATCATCTTGGAATCTGAGGTTTGGTTACAACATAGGAATCAAATTTTCATGAAGAAGTACCATCATCCCTCATGATATTGCTTCTGGTCTATCGACTATTCGTTTCCCTAGTAGAGTCACCAAAAATCTATTGGTAAACAGATTGTTCTTTTTCACTTTAACTCTAAAATACCCAAATATTAAAGAAACAATCGAATACAACAGTTGGGAAATGTATCTAAATAACTAATTTCCCTCTAAATTTAAAGGTACAACTCCCTTAAGTGATTAATCTTCAATGAACTTTTTTATTTCCTAATTTAATGGGGTTTTTTTTTTAACCTAAGAACAGAAGAGGTAATCCGAACTAGGCCTAGACAGGAACTAGTTTAGGCAAATAGATTCAGCTTTATATCTAGCCAAATTTCAAGACTTTATAAATCATATAAGATTCTAAAAATTGGCAATGCAAGAACTGATAATGAAGATGCAAACACTAAACTAAAATATTTATGGTAACTTAATGATGATGAATTGATCTACTTCATAAGAACATTTCTCAGAATCTATGGATGATACCTCGATTTCCCCTCAATTAACCATATCAAATCATAATACAGAACTTCAATTTAATCTTGAACTATAAATCCAATTTAAAGAAACATTCCAATTTACAGAAAGATAAATGGAATGCAACATTTAAAATATTGGCATATAGACAGAAACAAATTTGACTTAGACATAATGAAGTTCTTCACACCAAAATTTAGTCGACGTTTGTACTGATTTTCAAAATAGTACACATAGATCCCAGAGTTGGACCATTACAAAATGGGGGTAACAGAAATGGTTCAAATTCCCTAACCATAAGTGATAAACAAACATTGATCTATTACAAGATCTATCAAAATTTAGCACAAGAGGGAATATATTTATGCTTGTTTATTTCCCCTTATCTATTTTCACCCTATAGGTGGTGACAGCTATGATGACCTAAATTAACTCTTCATTTCTATTGATATGGACATTGGTATATCTTATGAGCCATCTGGAATGATCTTTGGCCAAGTTCTTAACCACATATACTCAATCTTTCAACTCTTCCATGCCTTTGTAGATGCACCCACTCAATTTTTGGAGTTCTAGTACCTTATCCAAGTGAGAGGAATACTATTCTACCAACTTATCCACTTAATCAGAGAAGGATTTCTGCATGTTGGTTACTCTGATCATTTCTATTCCCTAACCACTTGTCTATGACTTCATGTGAAGACCAAGAAGGAGTTTAAAATATTTGTTCTATTCCTCTTTGATTTTGACATATGTCTGTTGTAGCCCTCCTTCATCTTGGATGATCATCTCAGTCTTAAACTCCAGGCTTTGAAGCCATTCAATCAAAGGCTCATCTCCTTTATGCAAGATCTTGGCTTTTATTTCCTCCTTAGTCTTCAGTTTAACTACTACATGTAGAACTACTATGCATTCCTAACACTTTACTCTCTCTTATGTGGGAGTCTACAAATTATTTTCAATGTTGTTTCTCTCCTTCTCTGACTTTAGGAGAGTATGACCCAGCTGCTCAATAACTACCAGCCCTTCAGATTTGAGCCTCTCAATCCATCTTTTACCAATCTTCCCAAAGTCTTTTTCTTCTTGCAACTTCGCTGTGATATCTTTATTCTCCACAACATTGGGTTCAAAATTGGTTTGGACACTAGGAATTCTCAAAACTGAGGTGACTAACTGTCTGATAAGGTTAGTTAGTTCCACAACTTCTACTTTAAGTTGGACTTTAGAAGTCTTGAGCTCCTCAAGATCTTCTTCAATTAAAATATTGGTGGACTTCCACCAATCCACCTTGGTATCATGGTGAGCCAATGGCATATCAAAGTACTATAGCTCAAAATGAGAGGCGGTCAAATCCTCAACCCTGCCTTCTTTTGTGGGCTTAGCTACCTCCATAGTGAAGTGCCATGTTTCTAGGTCTTGGCCTAATGTAGATAGTGTCTTTGCTTTCTTCACCTTTCTCACAGTGGCACTCGATTGTAAGGCCCGTGAGAGAGTATCCTTGCTTAGAGCTCCTTCCTCTATCCTCTTCCTCTTGCACTCTAGAGTGTTCTCTATCCAAGACTCTGTGCTAGTGACTTTTGTGGTAGAGACCAATTCTTCTATGAACAACTTCCCAATGACCGAAGGAGTAGCTTTAGGTCTAGAAGAAAAAGGATTCACTGAGGTAGGAGAGGAGGAAACTAATTTAATAACTTGAGCAACCTTTTGTTGATCTCCAGCCTCCTCATCTGATTATGTGGCTACAGTGCTAGAACTATCTTCATCCATTTCCACTATAGCTAGAGACCCTTGTCTTGGAGTGTCTTAAACTGGGGTATAACCTTGAGTGCCCAAAGTACTAGTTTTAACTAGTTGCTTTGTTTCTGCAGTCTTAATGGGCTCAGCCATAGACTTAAATAGGTCTATAGAAACCACTTCTTCTATGGAACCAATTATAGGATTCAATCCATCTCCACATGTCTTGTCTAATGGAATCATCTTTTTGGGAGGCTCATCACCTCCATGTGCTGGTTGAGCTAACTCCTTGGCTATGGTCGGGATAGTTTCTAAATATGATGTAGGAGTACACCCGGTCTCTTTTGTAGGAGTTTGTCAAGATGATGGATTCCTTTTTGACCTCTTCCTTCTACCGACCATTCATTTAATCCACTTCTTAGTCCTTCTGTAGATCCCACACATCAATGTCTGCAAGTCATAAATAGATTGACCTAGCATGGGTTTAGAGCTTATAGGAAGGGGCTTAATTTTCTCTATATATGTATCATCATACATATGTTGGCCATTATCTTCTATGTCTTCAACCATGATCTTAACTTTGAACCTTTTCATTTGTTCATTATTTAATCTAGGATAAAATTGAACTCTGCTTTATAGATCATGTTTGCAATTGGCCTAGTAGTCTTCTATGTCATTGATGTGATGAATAGTGTGACCTATTTGTAATTAATCTTGGGCATAGTTCACAAGATCATACTACGGCCTCAGAACATCATATGTTTCCAATGAAACTTCTTTCAGAATTCTTTCAAAACATTCTTCGTATTGGACTAGGACACACAACTGTAGGCTCCAATTGTCATTGGGAAATCATAGCCTTTCTTCTGGGTGCCTACACAGATCAAGTTCACCTAGATTTCTCGCCTCATCACCTCAACTTGCATGATCATGTCGTCGAGATATCTAGGCATATTCAAAGGGAAATCTTCAAATCCTTCAAGATGAATGTATGAGAAATTTGCAAATTGGATAAAATAAGCTAGAAATTGGCTGATAAATGCCATGGCTTCCAGAGAAAATCTCCTTTCTGGGAAACCTTGTAACTCCATGCATAGTCTCATTGTGAATGCATCATTAACTTTAAGATATTTAGTATAACTGTTATGTAATTGCAAATGGGGTTAGAACTCATAACTCTTAACATCTTCTGTGAATTCTTCTAGCATAGGAAGTCCTGGCCAAAGTTGAATTGTAGCTAAGATATATAGAAAAACTAAGGACATATAGAACTCATTCTGATACTTAGCTCTATTTAGGGCATTTGAGGGGTTTTCACTTACCATGTGAGACCAATCGTTGAAATTATTTTGAGAGAAAATACCTGAACTAGGAAGAAACGGTGTTCAATGAAATTAAGTGCATCACTCTCACCTCTGATCCTTTGAAGTAACCAACGATATCTACAATTTCTAGCTTCAGGTTCATGATATATAGTGTTTTTGGCAATTTTCCCTCAGTGCTCCTCAACTCTTAGAACCATGTCTTCATTATCTCCTTCTTCCACACAGCCTTCTTTGTTTCATACTCAGTAATTGCCCAGCTGTATGTCATCTTTGAGTATTTAGATTGCTCAGGAATATTAAGGGAGTTCTTAACGAAGTCTCAATCAATAGAGAGAAGCACCATGTCATCGGGAAAAATAATTTTCTTGGCATCTGGATTGTAGCAAGCTATGCATTCTCAACCAGCTGTGGATCTTGAATCACAACAGGGAAGCTGATGGCTTGGATTAACCCACTCTCCTTCATCTTTTCTGTAATGGGATGTATCCTTTCAGCATTCATCCTACTATGATAACTCTCAATATTGAATAATCTCAAAGAGGTGTTTTTGGTTGTGTTCTAGTCTAAAGTGATGTCGTTCATCCCATCAAATCCCATAAATTTGGTAGCCATACTTCAATTTATTTGAATTAGGAACTAGGAATCTATTTTAGGAAAATGAAAGCAAAGAAAAAATATTGCCAGAGGTTTTAATTCAGAAAATTTGTCAAACAAATGGTAATTCCTATTTGAAACACTTCACTTATTTTATAACTTCTAACTTCTTACCGTTAACAACCAACTTCCCGCACCACATGAATAGAAAGACTTAAGAATTTATGAAAAAATCTGTTATGAAGAAAAAAGACTTTATTTGAATTAATTACTTTACCTCCATGGGCTATTAAGAAACATCTTTTCACCTTAGACAATTGTAATGGTAACTTTCTGGTGACAACTGATAATTACTTTTTCTCTTCTCCTTTGGGTGGAGAAATTTTTTTGGAGCACTCCTTACTCAGAAATCTGACACGGAGAAATTCTGACTTGTTACAATGCTAAAATGGTATATGATGGTTTTATCTATTTTCTTCATGCTTTAAGTCTCCATACATGCTAATTTTTCCTCATAAATCCTGAGTATAACAATCTGGCAGAAAATGCATCTTATGGGTCAAAACCCGCTTATTGGAATAACGGAGAAGCTACTTTCCTCTTTTCCACCAATAAGCTTTGGTCTCTGATTCCTTATCATTTGATCATTCTTTTGGCTCGTAGGGATTCATTTTGAATGCAATAGTCTTTCTAGCCTCAATTATCTATCTTCCACTTCCATTGACCGCTGAGACTTTAGAAATTGTTGACTATAGAAAAGGCACTCTGTAGGTGATTATTTGCCAGGGAGAAGCCCAAAACCAATTTTCTGCCAATAAGAGAAAATGAAGTGTCAAAGCTAAAGATTTCTAAAATCACATGAGATCAATGTTAGAAAACTCTGAATCATGACATTTAGCGGATTTGGGAGCTTAACCAACCCAATATGACCTAATCTCGGATAGCAACCCCCCAGCTTACAAAGGAGAAGGTAGTTTGGGAAAATATGATAAAGGTTTCTCTAGCCTAAAGGGAAAATCTAGAGTTAGACTCATGAGTTACATTATGTTTTTAAGACCATTACTTCACACTAAACATCCATTTTTCTCTAAAGATATGCGGAACAAAAATGGGGCAACACATGTACATCAAAGAAGGACCACAAAACAAAATACTATTAGCAGAGATATTTGTTGATGACATATTATTCACTTGTTATGATGACTTATGCAAAGTATTCTCTGTAGCTATGAGTAAAGAATTTGAGATTTCTATGTTTGGTGAGATCAAATTCTTTGTTGAATTACAAGTACATAGAATGAAGGATGGTATATACATTACTCAATCAAAATCTATCAAGGAGATACTTAAGAAATTTGGTATGGAAGATTCCAAACCTATTGGAACACCCATGTGTACTGGACATAAATTGTCTAAGGATGATGATTGAAAAGAGGTAGATCAGACCAACTATAGATCCATGAATGGAAAATTGCATTATGTTGTTCACACCAAACTTGATATTGCATTGGCAGTCGATATTGTTGCAAGATTTTTAGTTAATCCCAGAGATAATCACCTAATGGCAATCAAAAGAATTCTGAGATATCTGAAGGTTACTGAAGACTATGGTTTATGGTATAAGAAAGGTGGAATCTTTGATTTGAATGCATTCATAGATGCTGATTGGGCTGGAAGTGTTGACGACAGGAAAAGAACTAGTGGTGGAGCTTTCTTTCTTAGAAAGAGGTTAGTGTCTTGGAATAGCAAGAAACAAAAATGTATCTCTCAATCTATAGCAGAGGCAAAATATGTTGTTGGAGCAGTGAATTGTTCAAACATCATATGGATCAAGCAGTTGTTGTCACGAATGAAGGAAGAATTAAAAGAACCAGTTATTATCTACTGTGATATCACCAGTGCCATCAAAATTTCAAAGAGTCCTGTGATGCACACCAAAACCAAACATATAGAAATAAAGTATCATTTTTTGAGGGAATTGGTATAGAATAAAGAAGTAAGGTTGGAATGTGTGAATACCAAAGAAAAATTTGTAGACATATTCACCAAAATTTTACCTAAGGATGCATTCTTGTATCTTACAGGAAAGCTAGGGGTGCCTCCCCTAATTGAAGCTCACTAAAATATAGTTTAGTGATGCATCAACCCGAGCGATAGTGAAGATATATTAGTTGATGTAGGTACATTTGAGCACATTGCAGATGAATTAGTACATTTAGGTACATTAAAATTACAAAGTGAAATAGTATTGACTATTGGTATTTGAGAAGATGGATTCTTTGGCATCTATTATCAAAGAGGGAGAGTTTTCTATAATACATAAATAATCACTTAAATGAGATTCCATAATAGTAAGAGGGAGATTTTGATGTCAGGGGGAGTTTTTGGATAAGAATCAGAATGAAGCTAAGGACATTAAAGAAAATTTTTATGTTTCTCTACAATTCTTTGTATTATGACATGTTGTGTTGCCATCAATGCCAAAGAGGGAGATTATTGAAGATAATTATTCAATTGTGTATTGTCATTTATTGTACACATATATATACACTTATGTACTAATGATACACAAATATCTATATTCAGACCGAGCACAGTTGGTGAATAGAATGAGTTTTTTTAGTATTGACTGAGTTTAGTCAGCTATTGAAGAAGTTTAGCATTGACCGAGTCACTCGGGCATTTTAGTCATGGTCGGACATTCAGTGCCAATTGAATAACAATGATTTACATTCTATAATTAATTGGTTATATGTGTTAGAATGAATTTATAATAACTGAGAGGGGTGGTGAATCAGTTATCCATAGGTCTAGAAGTGCCCATTTAAACTTTATACAAAATTAAACAACTCAGATCTACTTGGTAGTGATAGCATAAGTCAACAATATAAGTATGCATTTTACTATTCAAACGCAATAAGCTTGTAGAAACTTAATGTGTAAAAACCAATATAAACATTCACACAAGTTGACACCAGTACTTAACGTGGAAACCCAATTTGGGAAAAACCACCAATAACATGCTATCAAGATTTCACTCTTCTGAAGTGATGCCCTATTAAGATCCAACCCTGTTAAAGGTTACAAAACACATTGCTAAATGTGACATGGTTAAAGGATTTAATCACCTTGTCAGGAGTGGCCTTATTGGAGGACTTAGAATATTCCAGTCTGAATGTTACCTTGCTCAAAGGATTTATACAATGACTTTTAGGTCAACCTAGTTAAAGGATTTGAACTGATACAATGGTTGGAAAGTAATCAACGGGTTTGATTTGATACATACAACTTACTTTGAAATCTAGATCCAATTCAGGTCTTATGCTAATTCACTGAGTGGCCTCCATTCTCATCTCAAACTTTAGATCTACTTGGGAATCCATCAAGCAATCTCTCTCTACTTCTCTGCTCAACCTTCTTTGCTTAGATCTTTCTAGTCATTTAATTAACCATGCAATCCTCTTTCATACTCTACATACATAGCTATATCCATGAATAACCCCTTGAGGTTATCATATACCTCTCCATCTAGGTCAGATACATCTTTTTCTGCTTAATCAAGATCATAGATCTTAGGTTAGGTCAGATCCAATGGATCTTTACATCATTAAATTTAATTTATTTCTCCAATACAATCACCAATTAAATATTTGATCCATGCATTAATTATGGTTACCCATGCATTTACATAGTGTAGATCAAACGTGCTTTTCCTTAATTAACTTTATATATCCCAATAAAATCAACTATGTCAGCCAGAGATCTTAAATCTCATCAATCATCAAAATACTATTGCTTGGCCAGCATTGTATTCCTTGGAAATTTACTAACGCTCGACACATACAAGAAAACATGCTCGGCACACACTAGTGCTCGAGCAACACAAAAATTTCTCAGCATAAACTATTCTCAGTAAATTTTCAGTGAAATTTAAACAACATATCACTTTGCCAATGTGCCAACTAATAAAGTACCCGTTGTAATTCCTCATAACTCAACCATTCTTCTTGGTCTTCTTGTTAAATCTCCTCCATCAATCAATAGATATGGTACTCAAAATAAAGCAATAGTGTCACCAGTTAAGTTTTGACATCAATGACAAAACAATAATTGTTTCCATTGTAGCTTTCCAAAAAATATTTCCAACAATCTCCCTCTTTGGTATTGATGGCAACACAAAACAATAAAAAAATAATATTACAAACATAGTTACCATACAATCCAAAAAAGTATGTCTGTGTTCCTTGGTATGAACAAATATTCATTAATGTCTTTAGCTTCATTCTGATTTCCATCTGTAAAAAATTACTCCCTCTGTGTCTGTAATCACACTGATATATTTCTATTTCTCTTCATCTGTAGAAATCCCTCTTTAATTAGTAAACTCTTCCTCTTTTATAGTGATCTCTCCCTCTGTATCTCTTTTCTGTAATCTAATTTTATCTCTCCCTTTGTATCTATTTTCTGTAATCTCTCCCTCTTTGAAAACAATGCCAAAGATGTTGACATCTTCATCATGCAATTTCTTCTATTATAAACTTTGTATCATGTTGTTCTTGTCATCTTGCTTATGACTGATCAACTTTTCTATCTTAGTTTCTATTTCACAACTCTAGGCAACATCCTAAAGTGTGACTTCCTATGCATCAATGTGAAAAATATGTTGAATTATAACATTTGATGCAACAGTACCATTCTGAACTAATTAGCTTCAGTTAGGGGAATTACCCCCAATTTACCTCGTAGATACTCATGAGCATCCTTGGGTAGTGCCTTTGTAAATATTCTGCTAACTGTTCCTTAGTGTTCACATATTCTAGTCTCACTTCCTTCTTCTGAACTATCTCCCTCAAGTAATGATACTTGATAGCTATATGCTTTGTCTTAGAGTGTGTTACAAGGTTCTTTGAAATATTAATGGCACTCGTGTTATCACAATATATGACAACTAGTTCTGTGATCTCTTCTTTCATACCTTTCAGTAGTATCTTCAACCACACAATGTTAGAGCAATTAACTATTACTGCTACATACTCAGCTTCAGCTGTAGATTGTGAGGTGCAGTTATGTTTCTTGCTTGTCCATGAAACTAATCTTTTTCCCAAAATAAATGCTCCTCCTATGGTGCTTTTTCTGTCATCAACATTTTCAGCCAAATCAAAATCAGTATAAACTCTGAGTTCAAATTTCTCATTCCTTTTGTAATACAGAAGATATTCATTTGTTCCTTTCAAATATCTTAGAATCCTTTTTACTACCATTATATGAGTTTCCTCGGGATTAGCAGAAAATATAGCAACAATACCAACAGCTAATCCAATATCAGGTCTACTGTGTACAACATACTGAAGCTTTCCAATAATTGATTTGTAGAGTGTTTGATTTACTTCTTTTGTCTCATCATTCTTTGTTAATTTCTATCTAGTGGCCATGGGAGTACTCACTAGTTTTGAATATTCCATTCCAAAAGTTTTTAGTATCTCTTTGACATATTTTGATTGAGTAATATAGATACCATTCTTCATCTGATATATTTGTAAGCCAACAAATTTTTTTATCTCACCAAACATAGACATCTCAAAT
>MU225990.1:277667-301584 GCA_018584345.1 Thuja plicata
TGAGTAATATAGATACCATTCTTCATCTGATATATTTGTAAGCCAACAAATTTTTTTATCTCACCAAACATAGACATCTCAAATTCAGTTTGCATCTCCTTTCCAAATGCTTGGCATAACATATCTTGCCCACAAAAGATAATGTCATCAACAAAAATTTCAGCTAATAATGTACCTTTACTTTTCTTTGTCTTCAAATATAGGTTTTTGTTGTCATTGGTTCTAGCAAATCCAATCTTCATCAGATAGTTGTGAAATCTCTTGTACCATGCTCTTGGTACTTGCTTTAGTCCATATAGTGCTTTGTGCAGCTTGCAAACCATATTCCTTTTTCTTGGGTCAAAAAATCCATCAGCTTGTTCAATATATACTTCTTCTAGTATTCCATTTAGAAATGCTGAATTCACATCCATTTGATAGACTTTAAATCCTTTGTAGGATGCATATGCAAGTAAGGTTCTGACACCTTCCAATCTTGCAAATGGGGTGAATGTTTCTCCATAATCAATTCATTCCTCTTGTTCACAACCCTTGCATACCAGTCTAGCTTTGTTTCTTGTTACCTGTCCATGTTCATTCATCTTGTTTCTGAATACCCACTTACTACCAATTACATTTTTATTAATCGGCCTAGGTACAAGTGTCCAAGTATTCTTCTTTTCAATATGTTCATTTTTTTCATTCATGGCTTGAATCCAGTCTTCATTATCTAAAGCATATTTTACTATTTTAGGCTCAAAATCACATAATAAGCAGGTATCTTCTCTCAATTTACCTCTTGTCATGACTGAAAAATATTTTTCTCCTATGATATGATAAAGTTTATGGTGCCTTGTAACATAATTTGCAAAATTAGGTTCTTTTTGTGCTTCAGATTGATCATTCATGTTTAATTCAGGTTGAAACCATGACTCAACATCTCCATTAGATAGCTCGGCAGTCATCTCCTGTTGCCTGGAAATTTCATTCTGTGACTCGGCAGGTGCAGACTATTGCTCGACAACTTCAGTTTCAATTTAAGGTAATTCGTTAGAATCTACCTCATGAGGATAGGTGAATGATTTGTAATTGTCGGGCTCAGTCATGCTTTCAGCTTCATTTCTTTCTACATATTCATTAATTCTAACATTTGTGCTTTTCACAATTTTGTTAGTGTTAGAGTTCAAACACTTGTATGCTTTACTCTTAGTTGAATATCCAAGAAATATGCCTTCCTCACCTTTAGCATCAAGTTTTCCATTTTTATTATCCTTCAATATGAAACATATACTTCTGAAAACTTTAAAGTAGCTTACACTAGGTGTATATCCATACCATAGCTCATAAGATATAGTATTTCTACCTTTCTTGACTTGTGCTCTATTCAGGGTATAAACTGATGTACTTAAAACTTCTCTCCAATATTTTTGTGAAACATATTTCTCCATCATTAGTGTTCTGGCACAATCCATGATAGATATGTTTCTTATTTTAGCTATACCATTCTGTGAAGGTGTCCTAGGTGCAGACATCTGTCTTTTTATCCTTTTTCATTTCAAAACTTGTTAAACTCATTTGAAATAAACTCACCTCTGTCAAATCTCAGAAATTTTAGATTTTTACATGTCTCCTTTTCAACTTTTTCCAAGTACCACTTAAACAACTGGAATGCATCAGATTTTTCTTTAAGAAACATAACAGTCATCATTCTAGAGTAATCATCAACAAATAGGATAAAATATTTGTCTCCATGGTAACGTTTCTCACTAATAGGTCCACAAAGGTCAGTATGAACCAATTCTAGAATATTCTCAAAAGTATGAGTTTTTCTTTTGAAACTAGATTTAGTCATCTTGCCTAATTGACATTGCTTGCACATTGCATTTTTAGGTTTCTTTAACTTAGGTATCCCTCTAACCTTTTCAATTTACTTATGCTTACCAAGTTATCAAAGTTAACATGACACAACCTTTTATGCCATAACTAAACATCATTATATTATGAAAACAAGCATGTCTCATTAGCTAAATCCATATAGAACAAGTTACCTTTTGTTTTCTCACCAACTCCAACTAATTATCCATTGGCATCATAGATATTTGATTTCATGTGATGGAATTCAATTCTGTAACCAGAAATATTAAGCTGTGAAACACTCAATAGGTTACACTTAATATCATCAACCCAATATACGTCATCACATCTGATTTTGTCAGTCAATTGAATTGATCCTTTCCCTTTAACACGACATGGTGTATCATTTCCAAATATCACATAACCACCTTTACACTAATATAAGGTTTCAAATTTGTCTTTATCACTGGTCATCTGATGTGAACAACCATTGTCAATAATCCAATGATCACCTTTACTCATATAAGAAATTAGTGCAGTTTTCTCATCATCATCATCATCAGAATAATCTTTCATTGCAACATACACAACTTCTATATCATTTTCATCAGATTTGTTAGAATCATTGTTAGAAGCTTCTTCAACTATATAGCAGGACTTCTTACCTTTGTCTCTGTAATCCTTGTACTTCCTAAATTCTTGGTCATCCTTTCTATCTTTATACTCGTTGTCTCTTCTCTCATCTTTTTCATTCTTATCAAGAAATCTTGTAGCAGTATGACCACCTTTGTTACATGAAAAACAAGTAATAGAAATTTTACCTTTGAATTTTCCTTTTCCTCTTGATAGTCTTCTTGCCATAATTTCTTCTAGATCATCATCGGAAGTGTCACTGTCACTATACACACATTTCTTTCCTTTGTTTGATTTTTTGAGGACCATCTAGGACTTGAATGTAGATTCAATGGCTTGTGGAGTATAGTTATCAAAATTTGACATCTCAAATGCAGTAATTTTGCCTACCAAACTTTCCAAAGTCAAATTGTGGTTAGGAGTACATCTCAATTCTTGAATTGTAGATACTCTAATAGCATAAATAGGAATAATTTTTCTCAGTACCTTTCTCATGATGGTGTTATCATCAATGGTTCCTTTAGCTCCTCTAATAGAATTTACAACTTCCTTTATCCTAGCATAATATGAAACTATATTTTATCCTTCTTGCATTTTTATTTCATCAAAATTACCTCTCAAGCTTTTAGATTTGGCTCTTAGCACATTTGTGTCACCACCATATATGGTTTCAAGGGTATCCCACATTTTCTTTGCACTTGTACATTCCTTTATGTCTTCAAACTCAGGATAGTTCAGGGATGATGCAATCTCCAATATTGCTTGATTATGTTCTTACTTTTCTCTTAACTATGCAACATTGAGAGCTCTTGTAGGGGCTACATATTCTTGATCAACAAGATGTTTAGCAAAATCACCAAGACTAGCAAAATGAAATTTCATCAAGCTTTTCCATGCTCGAAAGTTGTTCTTGTTCAACTTCGGTACCTCCCTTTTATACATCTTGATATTTTTCTCCAAGTACCTTCAAAAATTTTTCAAGAGACCAAATCTCTGATACCAATTGTTAGAATGAATTTAGAATAAATGAGAGGGGGCTGAATCATTTATCCACAGGTCTATATGTGCCCATTGAAACTTTATACCAAATTAAACAACTCAGATATGCTCGGCAGTGATAATATAAGTCAAAAATGTAAGTATGTAGTTTGTTGTTCAAATGAAATAAGCTTGCAGAAACTTAACAGTAAAACAAAACATAAACATTCACAAAAGTTGACACCAGTATTAAACATGGAAACCCAATTTGCAAAAAACCACCAATAACATGCTATCAATTTTTCACTCTTTTGAAGTGATGCCATGTTAAGAGCCAGCCCTGTTAAAGGTTACAAAACACATTGCTAAATGTGACCTGGTTAAAGGATTTAATCACTTTGTCAGGAGTGGCCTTGTTAGAGGACTTAGAATATTCCAATCTAAATGTCACCTTGCTCAAAGGATTTATACAATGACTGTTAGGTCAACCTAGTTAAAGGATTTTAAATGATACAATGGTTAGAAACTAATTAGTAGGTTTGATCCAATACATACAACCTAC
The DNA here is from genome assembly GCA_018584345.1 of Thuja plicata. Taxonomy (NCBI): domain Eukaryota; kingdom Viridiplantae; phylum Streptophyta; class Pinopsida; order Cupressales; family Cupressaceae; genus Thuja; species Thuja plicata. Next base: position 281,674 of record MU225990.1, read on the forward strand.
TTTGCAATCCAAATCCAATTAATCTCTTATGCTAATTCACTGAGTGGCCTCCATTCTCATCTAAAACTTCAGATCTGCTTGGGAATCTGTAAAGAAATCTCTCTCTTTGCTTCTCTACTTAGCCCTCTTTGCTTAGATCTTTCTAGTTAGTTAATTAACCACGCAATCCTCTTTCATACTCTACATTCATAGCTATATCCATGAATAACCCCTTGAGGTTATCATATACCTCTCCATCTAGGTCAGATACATCTTTTTCTTCTTAATCAAGATCGTAGACCTTAGGTTAGGTCAAATCCAATGGATCTTTCCATCATTAAATTTAATTTATTTCTCCAATAGAATCACCAATTAAATATTTGATCCATGCATTAATTATGGTTACCCATGCATTTACATAGTGTAGATCAAACGTGATTTTCCTTAATTAACTTTACATATCCCAATAAAATCAACTATGTCGGCTAGAGATCTTAAATCTCACCAATCATCAAAATGTTTCTCCTCCGCCAACACTATGTTCCTCAACAACTTACCAATGCTTGGCACATACAAGGAAATATTCTTGACACACACTGGTGCTTGGCTGGCACAGAACATTTTCAAGATAAATTGTTCTCAGTAAACTGTCAGTGAGAGATAAACAACATATTACTTTGCCAATGTGCCAATTGATAAATTACCTGTTGTAATTCCTCATAACTCAACCATTCTTCTTGGTCTTCTTGTTAAATCCTCTCCATTAATCAATAGATATGGTAGTCAAAACAAATATCAATAGTCTCACTAGGTAAAGTTTGACATTAATGACAAAACAATAATTGTTTCTATTGTAGCTTTCCAAACAATATTTCTAACAATATGAGGTTGACTGAATTGTGATTTATTATTTAGAAGTATATTCAAGCTGACTTGACAAGGCTTATCATTTATATGAAAGGTCATGTTTGGATTGAATGTATGTAAGAAAGGGTGCAAGAGTGTGTGCAAGAAGAAGTGTGTAATTCTGTGACATGAAGAGTGAAGGAAAAATTGGATAGGATTCTGATTGAGTACATATCACTTGGAGCTGCAATAGAATATATGATCAGCAAGGATCCAGTCATAATTAGAACATAGAGCTGAATCAGAAAAGATAGTTATGTACACATACAGTTCAATTCATTGCTACTCTCTAAAAATTGTAGCAGTGATCTCAAATCTCTTAACAGAGTAGACTTAACAGTCTTTTTGTAAATCCTCTCACAAGGTAGCATTTCTATGTTGAAGTGTTGAATACCTCTAACAAGGCCACTCCTCATAGTGTGATTAAATCCCTTAACATGGTCATACCTAATAGTGTGTTACTGCAACCTTTAACAGGGTTGGCTCCTAATAGGGCTCACTTCAAAAGAGTGAAAAATAATAACTAGTTACATTGGTAGTTTTTCCCATATTGGGTTTCCACATTAAATATTGATTTCACCCGTGTATATGTTATTTGTTTCATGTTTTATGTTTTGACACTTACTCACTAAAGTATAATTGCATTGGATATTATAAATATTTCTTTGACACCCGAGCTACAGAAGAATATCTTAATTGATCGAGTAAGAGTTTTAAAGTATTTAAGACATCTAAGGGAAAAAGGATTTGTTTTGAAGCAACTGATTCACTCCTCTCCTCTTAGTTACTTATCTCATTTCACATAGCTATGATGGTCCATAATCTTATTTTCTTTTATTGTTGTTTGTGGAGTGTTTTGATAAAGATTTGGGGCAAGAATTATTTAGGGTGAATATGATATGTACTTTCATGCTATGACAACCACACTCATCCAAGTCTGAGACAACCCTAGAACAATTTCAAACATTCCCTTATTTTTACTTGTTCAATTAGAGATCATAACAATATCCATATAGACAACATCTATTTGCATTTGTATCTCTTTTGTATCAAATAAGGAACATTGATGAAAATAGGTGAAAATATCTAGCGGCGACTCAGTACATAATTCAAGTTGATAGCATAAGGTCATTGATTCTTCTAATTAACTCTCCTAATTCATTCTTCTAACTAATTTTCTTATGATTAATTGAGTCAATACTAACAATTAATCATACATATAACCATAGGTTTTTCATATATGATATATAAACATGCATAAAAAAATATAAAAACATAGGAATGTATTCATCAAATCACCATAACCAATGTATATGTCATCTTAGAATCATCAAATATAATTGCATATCATAAATTAAATACATGTCATAAAAAATAAGGCAAATCATATAAGCACTGACAAAATGATGTATCTCCTATATATCTCAAAAAACCATATGTGTAAGTACAAAATCGGAGCTCGCAAGCTCAGTTACAGATAAATATCATCTGTCTATAACAAAGTAATCCAAAAAAAGAAGCATGTGTCACATGTTGTTTCCTCTTTCATAATCTCTAGTAGGAAGCATGGCAGGTCTTGTCCTAGATGATCCTACCCTGACTAGTCTAGTAGAATTCATAGCCACATCTAAAACTTCCTATACTACTCTAGTGGGTTGCACAACTTCTCTGTTGCTTTATGTCCTCTGCATATGCATCATCCTCTGTGAGGAAATATAGCTAGGCACACTCTGCTATGTTGGGATGAATATTTCATAATGGTTCCATAAGTACGCAATCTCCCTCTATGCCTCTTCTCCAAATCACCATATCCTATATAGGGCCTCTTTGTGAGATGAGTCCTAAACACTATCTAAGTATCCCCTCACCCCTGCCCAAACATATATCTCCCTCTCCTTTGTATTTTTATCTCTACGCTTTTTTGTATCTAACCTAGTTGTAAAATTAGCAATCTGAGCCCTCAAACTCTAAACTAACGGGCTTTTTCCCTCCTCTACCTCCATTTCCTCCCCCTCAACCATGTCATCCCAACCATCCATACTATAAATATAACTACTACTGGTATAGCTTCTTGAGGAGGATCTACTTCTTCTCTCTCCCTCCTCTCCCTCTCTTGCTAACCATGTTAGGGAATCATCTCTCTGAGCTCTCACTCTATGTACTAATTGTTCTCCCTCCTCCTCCTCTCCCTCTTCCTCATCAACAACTATATGAGGAATCCCTAGATCTCCTCTACCACCACTACATCCACCTTCTCCTCCTCCCTCTCCCTCATCACCATATTCATGATCTCCTCTAACACCCCTACATACACATTCTCCTCCCTCTCCATCATCATAATCATCATATCCTTCATCTCCTCTCCAATCATACCTACCTCTGCCTCCTTTACCTTGACCTTGTCCTTTTCCTCTTCCTGTAGCTCTGCCTCTTCCACCTCCTTGAGCCCTCTGCAAAATCACTTGTTTCACTGGATGTGTAATATCAATCATCGCAACTAGAGTATGAGTGGCCCACCATGTGTCATAATAAGGAGTAGTACTTGTATCTACTAAATTTGATCTCCAAGTCCATTAGAGTGGCCACATCCCTTAAAATTTTATATTTTTTTCATGGGTGGGAATAATTTCACCCCAAGTAACTACACCACATGATCTCTTGGAAAAGAAAACATATGAATCACTAACATCTTGTACCTCCCCAAACTGATGCAGAACCACTTTTGGGTTATGAGAATCTATCATATGTGCATACTTTGTGGTCCTACCAATCAAATAATGTCACTTCCTATATAATGGTAAATGAAGGTCATCACCTTCCCAAATAGGACATGATATATATGGTTTCTAGATGAAATAAGGAAACATGGCAAGTTGTTTATGCCGATACATAATGTGACCTAGATGACTCTCAACTATGACTCCCTCATACAAGTACACATGGGAAAACCTATGAGCATTGTAAAAATCCTGCAAGAAATCTGCTTAAGTCATGAAAACTCTCTTATTTCTTGCTTTGTCCGCAAGCCCTAATTTCAAATTTTTTTGCCATTGAGAAAAAAACCCCTAAACCCTCATTGCTTGTTATAATTTGGAGTTACCTTTTCTAAGCCATTTAAGTTATTATTTTTCATGTGTACTTAATTATCCTTTCCTAGTCCTATAATCTCTTAATAGGGACCAAATATTATTTTCTATCTACTGACTTAGCGTGGGCTTAAGTCTCTTAATCTCTAGACAAAATGGAATATTCTCTTTTGGTCTCAAGATTTCATGCACATCATTGATCTTGATGTTAATCTTGTGGCTTGTGTGTAATCTCTAAGCAAACCATGAGTCAAGATGTTCTTTTCATGAATTTGAGACTTAGTTGTTCGCAGAACCTCCAAATGCACCCAATGTTAAGAGTAGGGTTACTTTTCATCTTTAGTCATGTGATCTTATAATTAAACAAAGTTCAAGCATGGTTAGTTTCAAGGCTAAGTCATGTTTTCAGGAAATTTGACATGGTGTTGCCATGTGTTTCTAGGGATAGATGAATCGTAGGGTTTGTGCTAGATCTCAGAATGTAATCAGAGTTTAAGAAATGTTCTTGTGACTTGGCGATCTCTTTAGTCACTCAATCTCTAAATGGACCATGGGTCAAGTTAAACCGAGATATAGTTTGCATAGAAAGGATCAGAATTGTTGATTTTGTTCAAGATCTAAGGCTGGCATGTAATCTTGCAATAAATAAGCAAGTACAAAAAGATTTAGAGACTTCACGCGGACCGTTGATCAAGATCTAATCCTATGGTTTTTGCGTAGTCTCTAAGTAAACTCAAGTGTTAAAGAATGATTCATAGACCTCGAGTTTCCTTCAGTCACATAATATTAGAATCAAACTAGGGTAAAGATATGTATGGTCAAGTTAAAATATGTTCTCCAAGTTTACCTTCAGTTGCATAATCTCTAGATTTTACCAAAGCTAAATGATTAACTTGATGAGTTTTTGATTTCCCTTCACTCCTAAAATATATAGATTACTTGAGTCAAGATAGGGTGAAGAGATAATTTGATACGGGAAAGAATTCATCTGTAAATGCAGTTTTTATCACGTGGTTTATGCTTAATCTTGCCAAGAAATGATCAAGTACAGATATATATCGAGACTTAGCATAGGTCGTCGATGCAGTGAAGATCTTGCGGCTATCTCATAGTCTCACAATAAAATCTGGGGTTAAATTTTCATCTCACAACTTAGATTTTCTCTCAGTCACTGAATCTCAGGATAGACTACAGTTCAGAGCCTGAGTCAAGATAAAGTTAAGCACAGGTTGCCAAGAACAAATCTGAATTGTCTATGAAATGATGATCTAGTGGTGTGGGCTTGATCTAATGATATACGTAGGGTTAGCCAAAATGTTCAATGACTTAGAGATTACACAGTCATAAAATCTCCAAATAAAACTAGGGTTAAAGTATAGGTTAAAGTTAGGTTAATTGTCAAGGACAAAGATGAGTTAAAGAACAGTCAGATCTGATTTTATCCAATGGTCAATGTAATGGCTCAATGAAAATTTGCACAAGATCTAACCATCAAGGTAGTGTGCCTATCATCCATGTGTCCTAGGTGGGTCTGGATCTGCAAAAAAGGATAGAGAAGTTAAAGTGGTGTCAAGTCTTGTTGAATCACATGGACAATGTAAAGCCTCAATAAAGAGAGGCAAGGTAACTAGTGATTATGTAGTGCACCTGCTTGACAAGTGGATTTCCTGGTTAGCATAGGTTAGAAGACAATAGGATTTCTCAGAGCTAGTAGAAAAGTACCACGTGGATAACAGTGGGACCACAATTGACAAGTTGTTCTTGGGGCCTAAGTAAACAAAGGATAAAGGGTGAAATTTTTTGAGAGAATCGTGTGGCTAGCGTAATTATTTATGAAGAAGATAGGCACAAACTAACCATTGAGGCATTGTGCTTGAAGGTCACATGTCCCTAGTGGGTCCATATAAATTCCAAGGTAATGAAGTAAAGAATGATCAAGTGGGTTTTGATCTGATGGTGGGCATAAAGACTTAAAGGAAATGTTATTGAGATCTATCCATTGAGGGATTGTGTTGTGCTGACATGTGTCTAATATGATTCTGAGCCTGGGTAACCTAAAGAAAATCCATGACTATGTTTTAAAATTGTAATAGGGTTTGATCTCGACCATTGATGTTGATTCCATGCCACTTGTAGCCAGTAGGGCTCAAATATTTGAAAATTTAAATTTGTCTCTCAGAGTTTCAAGTGGTGGTGTTGTTTTCTATGAGATGAGGTAGTTGGTGGATCGATCTGATCTTCTAGGTCAACTTATTGAAGTAGTATAGTGATGAGGGGATGTTTCTTGTTGACTATTAATGTAGTGTGATATTTTTAGGGTTTTCTATTCAATATTGTATACTCTTTAAAACTCTATTTTGCTTCCTATCACTTCTGCATTAATGTTCCTAGTCAAGTGGCCATGGAGATCAGATTGTATTTTCATATCTTTTGAAGAAAGATCAAGTCAGGGGATAATTTAAGGATAAGTGATAATCGTATTTCAAGAAAGATAGATGTCAATTACACCTCAATTCTATGGTTTCCTTCTTCTATATCTATCCCTTTTTTGTTAGTTTTAAGGGCTCCTATTTTCTGCGCTATTCCTGGTTCAGTTCCTGATTCTGTTCTACTTGGAGTTTTCTCTGCAAAGATTCAGAGCAGGTTCCAAGTGTGGTAGCTTTGTATATATATTTTCCCTCTTCTATGCATATAGGGTGTTATTGTATCCTTTCTATTTCAATGAAGAACATAATTGTAATAGCTTTCTTATAATGAAATTCATTATTGTTATTCTGATATCCAGTTGTCTACATTATGTTTCTTGAATCATAGAGAATAAAACATTGAGGGTGTTTTAGTCTTGTGTATTGTTGATCAAAAATAGAGTCATTTAAGTAATGACTGTGATTTAATATTTTTCTTCAAGTGTGTATGAGATGGAATATCAAGGGTATGCCAATCTTGTCTTTCAGTTGATGTTGATTAATGTATTGTCTATTCAAGGGTCTCTTCCAAGGGGAGGGTTAAATTATTTGAGTAGGGAAGTTCCTATTTGAATACATAGGTGGATTCTTAGGTAGAAATTGATTGATAGGGTATGGATTATGTAAGGCATATAGAAATATCATACTATGTTTTTTTGCTTTGTTCATGATCTTCTTTGCATTGTTATGATTGACTCTATTGTGCATTGGATAAGGCACTGCTCTATGCAAGACTTGGGGTATTTTAGAGATCTATTAATCAAAATATAAATTGAAAATAATTTTCATTTCATGTTGTTTGAAAGATTTGGGATAATTCTAGTTTTCAGACAAACTCTATACAAGTGGGATACTACATAAGATTTGATATAATAGTGAGGTACTTGTTACCTAAAGTTTTGAAAACTATTCCACAATTATATATCTGCAAGCTATTTTTTTTCACAAAGGAGTTATGTGTGTGAAGATTAGGTAATACCCACCTAAGTGATGTGGAAATAAAAGTGTAGAAGGTCTTAGAACCTTCTCAATTAGACTTTTATCTTGTCTCCTTTCTATTTTAGGGGTTGGGTTTGTGTCCTAGGTTTGTAACCCCATAGCCTGGTCTCAAAGTTTCATCTAGGAAAGGAGAGTGAAAGAAAAAGATCAAACAAATTGGCAACTCTACTGGGGACAGAGAAGTAAAAGTCCTAATAAACCTTTCAAGGAATCTGGTATTCTACTATTTTTATCATTTGATCCATCCAAGTCACCAACAAATTGGGGACTCTATTGGGGATAGAGAAGTAAAATTCCTTCTAAACCTTTCAAGGAATCTCTGGTATTCTACTATTTGTATCATTTGACCCATCTGAGTCACTAAAAAATTAGTGACTCAACTAGGGATAGAGAAGTAAAAATTTCTATATGTATTTTTAAAATCTATCCAAGAGTCAAGAAAAACATATATACTCATTGGCGATAAGAGAGCTTTGTTCTCTATTTATTCAAAATTCTATCTGGGAGTGATAATATTTTTATAGATTCATATCCTACAAAGAAGTATTCATTTTATTCAAATTGATCCAAGATGTTTTTGGTTTGTCATTGAAATAATGTTTGAAATACCAAGTTCTTCAAAGGTATATTCATAATATCTCACAAAGTGGTGAGTGGGGAGTCTGAGTTCTCTGATTTGCACCAGTGTGCATATTTTAAGAAAGGCTATAAAGAAGGTGGACTTGCAGTGATAGAGGCAGAAAATGTTTGGGCTCTTATCACTAAAGTATAGTCAAGGGAGGAATCAGTATGAGACCCTATTTGTGGGGTGTGTTGAGATTTTTCTTATTTTGAAGAAGGTTAGAGTGGGGTGAAGTGATCTTAATTGATTCAAATTTGTCCTCTGCAAAGAGGTGGCAAATCTAACAAAGTTTTGAAAGGTGATTTGAAGGTGACTTCAGATCAAGTATTTTTGTAGCTTCTCCAATGCATTCAAGTATTTTTTTTAAAGGTAATAAATTTGTTTCCTTATTAAGTGGTCTAAGAACTAAAATAAGGAACAAGGTGTGGTAAGAGGTTTGCATGTTTCAAGTTTCAAATTTGTATTTTGCAAAATAAAATGGGAGCATGTATTCATTGAAAAATGGAGGACATGGAGCTTATAGATTCTGCTATGTCCAATTGTTGAGGATCTATGCTATATCTTGAAGAGGTTCTTGTAGATAACTAAATTTTAAAATAAGAACTGGAAGAATAAATCATATTGTCACTGCAAATAAGAATGAAAAGATTTGTGGGAGAATCTGCACTTATTTTTTATATGAGGTTTTCTGTTGTAGTGGAGAAGTATGTTTTTCCTTTCTATCCTAAGGAGTTTTTGGGATAGTTTATTTTTGGAAATTTTTTTTCCCGATTCAATCTATTGGCCAATCTCCTTGAGGGTACAATATGTTGTGTTTGCCAGGAAGTGGATAGAAACTGTTGAAAATCTTAAGTTTGAGATTGCACATGAGGTTGTGCTTGATGATATTGTCTCTGAGAATGATGAAAATGAGAATAATAGAGATGATTCCAGTTTGGATGATGTCTCTTACAATCATAATAATGATACATTTTATCGGAATGGAGTAAAGGTGATGGGGAGCTCTAATTCTAAGAGATTTATTTCTCTTTCCAAGACCCTCTCTTTGTTCTTCCTAGGGTATCTATCTCTACCCTAACCATAGTACTCCCCTATGGTTGCCTACTCCTCTTAGATCTCTCCACCAACTTCAAATCCTCTTCATATCTTCCTCAATATAACTATGCACCCATAGACTCAAACTATCCAATCTTCCTTCAATCTACTCTTGGAAATAGGAATAGGTATCCTTACTATTCCTAGGTCACCTTCAACTTATTTTTATCCACTTTGATGGATTCCATCATTATTTTTCAATTGGGTTTCAAGTTTTCTTGTTTTGAGGCCTTGTAGCCTTTTTAGCCAATTAGGCCTCCTAGAAACTAGTTTTCTTGGATTTCTTCACAAATACTCTTAACAAACCTCTGAATTAACTATGGATTCTTTCTAATACCACCCTAGGCTCAAGGGTTTTCTAGGTTTTAGGTTTTCAAACTGTCTTTACATAGGACTTCTTGCAAACCCCAATTCCCATGGGGTTTTAGGGCATGTAAACCAGTATGGATTCTTTGCATTGATTAGTTGTTCAAATAAATGCCTCCTCTCTTCTCCATGTATTCCCTTCTCAAGGACACATACCCCTATATTTTCCAACAATTTTTTGGCACAGACCAATCCATCTAGGAACTTTTCATGCTACTGTTCTGTACAAGCTCCTAACTAGAATGCCTCAGCACTCACCTAGGGCTTGATGGAAAAATTATGTACCCTAAAGAAAATGACTCCACATACCATATTTACATTATTTAAAAGGTCCCCTAATTTATTCCAAGTTTCCATGGAAGTTCAACTATGGGACCTCAATTGGGGTTCTTTTTCTACAAGATTAGCTCTGAACCAAACAACGAACCAGTGAAACATAAGGAATTACAAAATGATACAAAAAAGTACTAAAAAAATAAAGAAATGCCACATATAGTAATTAAATAACAATAATTGAAGTCTCAATGCATTAAATCAATCCTTTCAATCCATTAAATGACTATATGAAGGCTCTGTCACAAAACACAATTCAAATCTTTGCTTCTCAAAACACAGTCCGTACACTAACACTTCCAACCCTTAGATTAGGGTTTTTATGGGATTATATAGTATATTCCCACATTTTTGGACCCCTAGGTTATGATTATAATACCATTAAATCCCTTTCTTATTTTTTAGGAAATGTTGTCATGACAACTTTGCAAAGTTGCAAAGTTGTCATGAGCAACTTTTACAACTTTTTACATTTTTGCAAATCTCTTATCCTCACATGCACAAATCAACTCAAATAATTCCAAAAGGACATAAAAACACTTAAAAACAACAAATGTATTAATTCCACTCCACTTTGGAGTTTTTGTCAAACTTTGACCTATGTTGACTTTTCTAGGACCTAAGCCCTATAGCCTATTTGATCAAAACAAGGACATGATTCTAACTACTCCTACTTTAAAACTCACACCACACTACCATGGGACTTTATCCTTACTCCTTATTACCTTGGTGGTTGGTTAGAACCACCTACAAGCCAGAAATGTTTGAAGATCTTCATAAGACTGTAAGGTGCTCCTGTGCCATTCTCACCCTGTAAAAACAAAATCAAGGTACCTTAGGTGTGATGAAATCCATGCTTATTCCATTCTTCTTCAATTCTGTTTTTTCTACCCAAGTAGCCTTTGACTCAGGTTTGTGTTCCCATTTCCCTAAGTTTTCCATATAGATTTGGTTCCTTGTTTTCTTCTTCACTCTTTAATCCAAAATCTTCTCCACTTGTGGATGAGCTTGGATAGGTACTCTAAGTTCTTCCGCATCCTTAGTCACCTCTATACTATGCTCTCACTCAACTATTCCTGGCCCCTTGTAGTGAATAAAGTCCTTCACATTGAAAATGGGAGAAATAGACATATCCTTGGGTAAATCTATCTTGTAGGCATTGGATCCATACTTAGCTAACAATTTACATGGTCCAATCCTCTTCATCTATAGTTTTCTTGGAATTCCCTTCTGTATCCTAGCCTTGTATAAGTATACCATCACCAATCTCCTACCTAAAATTGTAATTCTCTTCTCCCTTCATCTTTCTTACCTTTAAGCTTATGATTTTCCTCCATTAGTGTCTTCTTCACTTGCTCATGGACTTCTCTCATTGACTATGCAAAGTTGTCTACATGTCCACTGATCCCCTCATATCCTTTCAAGTCTCTAAGCTCAAAAACACCCCTTGGATGTAATCCATACACAATCTCAAATGGAGTCTTACCAGTAGTCCTATTTGTGCTATCATTATAGGAAAATTCTGCCTATGAGATGACTTATTCCCATCCTTGTCCATATTCCTTGGTTAAACATCTCAACAAGTTCCCAAGAACCATGTTTATTACCTCTATCTAACCATCCTTTTGAGTATGATATGCATAACCATGAGACAAATTAGTACCTAACCTTTTCTAGAGGGTCTTCCAAAAGTGCCCCATAAATTTTACATCTCTATCTGCAACTATTCTCATTGGAAAACCATGTATCCTCACTATCTCCATGAAGAAAATATGGGCAATGTGACTAGCATCATGTGTTGTTTTACATGGGATAAAGTGACTCATTTTACTAAATCTATAAACTACCACAAACACACTGGCGAAACCAGTTGGTGTCCTAGGTAGTCCTACTATGAAAGCCATACTTATGCACTCCCATGGTCTATTTGGGATGGGAAATGGTTGGTAAAGACCTAAATTTGATGATGTCCCCTTTTCCTTGTGACATACTCCACATTTCTCAACATACCTCCTTATATCATTTTGCATTTTAGGCCACTAGGAGAATCTCTCCACTAGGTCTAGTGTCTTTTTTAACAGAAAATGTCCACTTAAGATACAATTGTGCTTCTCTTGGTATGAGGTTCTCCCTCATGAAACCCCTTGGAATACATAGTTTCTTCCCTCTAAACAATAAACCATTATGTAAGGTATAGTCTGCATATTCACTATGAAAGTGATTTTCAAAATAAGTACACACCTTATAGATCTCTGAGAAATCTGATTCTCCTTCATAAAGATCCTTGACTCTATCAAAATATTTACTTTGCAACTGTATCTCTTGGATGGTCAGAAATATCTTACTAAGGGTGTCTGCTACCTTATTATTTACCCCCTTCTTGTGTTTGATTGTGAAGGTGTATGATTGCAGAAACTCCATCCACTTTATATGCCTAAAACTAATCTTCTCTTATGTGTTTATGTAGCTTAAGGTCTGGTTGTCAGTGTATACAACAAATTATTTTGGAAACAAATAGTGCCTCCACTTATTAAGAGCTTGCACCAATTCATAAGCTCTAGATCATAGGATGAATACCTAGACTTTGCTTCATTTAACCTTTCACTAAAGAAGGCTACTGGTCTTCCTACTTGACTTAGGACTGCCCCAACTTCTATGTTGCTAGCATCACATTCCACAATGAATAACTTATCAAAACTTGGCAACACCAGTATAGCCTGGGTATCCACTTCCTTATTCAATCTTTCAAACCCTTCATTGGCTTCCTTGGTCCATACAAACTTTGTCTTGACTCCACCCTTTATGGTATCTAGGACATGTGCATAGATTTCACTGAATCTCCTCACAAACTTCTTATAGAATTGGACCAACACATGGAAACTTATCACTTTAGTCCATGTCTTACGAGTAGGCCAACTCAAAATGGCTTCAACTTTTCTCTTATCCATCTTCAAGTCACCTTGGGATACTACAAATCCTAGGTAGATTAGTTCTTGTTTCTTAAACTCACTCTTTTCAAGTTTTAAGGTGAGCTTCTCTTCTTGAAACCTTTTCAACACAAGTTATAGTTGCTTCATGTGCTCTTCCTTTGTTTTGCTAAAGATGAGGATATCATCTAGGTATACTACCACAAATACCCCTATATAATCCTTTAATACTTCGTTCATCACCCTCATAAAAGTATTAGGTGCATTTTAAAGCCCAAATGGCATTACTAACCTCTCATATAACTCCTCTATGGTTTTAAAACTTGACTTCCACTCATCTACTCTTTCATTATAATATGATAGTATCTACTTTTTAAATCAATCTTTGAGAAGTACTTAGCACCCCTAAGCAATCCATTAAATCTTCTATTCTAGGAATAGGAAATCTACATCTAATAGTTATCTTATTTATTGCCCTAGAATCAGTACACATTCTACACTTACCTCCCTTTTTAGGATCCAGTACCACTTGGACAACACATGGACCAATTCTCTTCCTTATCAAACCCTGGTCCAAAAGATATTGCACTTACCTTGCAATCTCTTTGTTCTGCTCTGGTGTCATCTTGTATGCAGCCTTGTTAGGCAATGATGCCCTTGGAACAAAGTCAATTTGATGACTGATTTCTCTTTTTGGAGGTAGTGTAGTTGGTGTCCCTTCACATATGATGTCTTGGAACTGATTTAACAACTATATTACTTCTACAGGCATGGGTGCTTGTTTGGGTGTCTCCTCCTCTTTTGGTTTCACCAAGATTGCATAACCAATTCCTTCTTCCTCCTTCATATCCTTAAGGAATTATTTCGCATTCATTAGAAGAGTATTGGAATCTATCTTTTCCACTATTTCTTTCTCTATCAAATACTCTATCTTATAAGTCACTCCATTCTTCTTGAATGAGTTCTTATTCTCCTTGCCATGGTGCACTGCCTCCCTATCATATTAACATGGTTTTCCTAGCAATAGATGGCATGCATCTATTGGTTGTACATCACAAAGTATCGTGTCTTGATACTTACCTATGGTGAATTCAACCCACACTTGTTCATTGACCAATATGTTTTGCCCCTTATTCAACCAAGTCACTTTGTAAGGACAAACATGAGTTATCTTATAATCTTAGTCAATTTTAACTGTTGCACTTCTTCCTCTAAGACCACATTATCAATAGACCCTGAGTCTATTATGACCCTACACACTTTACCAAGAATTTTACGCTTGACGCTAAAAAGAGCCCTTCCCTATTTGTGTTCATCCTTTGTAGGTTCTTTAATTAAAATCCTCCTAAGCATGAGGTTCTCTCCCTTTTCTGAATCCAAACTTATCTCAAACTATTTGGTCATGTCTTCTTCTTGCACATATGCAATCTTCTTCTCACCTTGTGAATATGTTGGCTTAACTGGACACCTATAGGTAGGGTGACCCATTTGGCCATAATTATAACACTTCATTAAATAAAAATGTGAGCTTCTTCCAAAACCACCTAATCTGCCTCTTCCACCACTGTGAAAAAATCTTCCTCTACCATACCCTCCTCTATTGTTTGACTCATGGTTTTGTTAAACAAACTTAGAGTCTCCTTGGATTCTAGTATCATTGCTCCTTCCACTAGATCCACCTCTATGTCCTCCTCTAGAATATCTACCTCTTCCTCTTCCCCTAGATTTGGAATCTTGTTTCTTTCTGAGTTTTTCTTCCACCTTAAGGGTCATTTTAAAACACCCATGGATAGAAGTTAAAGAAAAGATTCTCAACTCTTCTTGAATGTTCCACCTAAGGCCTTTGAGGTACCTACAAACTTTAATGCTCTCTAACTCTTGCACTCTGGACCTAAGGCATAGTTTTTATAACTCTTCAGTGTAGGATGCCACATTTAAATCATTTTGTCTAATATTATGTCTCATTTTGTGTAATTGGATGTTATAATCCTTTGGTAAATAGTTTTCTTTCACCTTAGCCACCATAGCTTTCCAATTTTCTATTTTCTTCTTCCCTTCCCTTTCTCTTTCCTCCTGCAAGAACTTCCACCAAGTTAATGCTTGTCCTCTTAGCCTTGATTTGTCTATCTTCACCTTTTGTTCCTCTGTGATACCATCACATTCAAAATGGTTTTCCATACCCTCAATCCACTCCATCACCAATTATGAATCCATTCTACTAGAGAATACTGGAATGCCTTCTAATGATTTACCACTTAGTGCCTTGAGGGATTTGAGGAAAGGTTCCTAAGGTAATGGAGGGTCAGGTTCTATTTCTACCTCTACTTCAACTTGACTCTTTCGTCTTTCTTTATCCTCTCCTATTTGTTGCTTCATCTTGCTTGCAGTCTCTACAACTTCTGCTAGCTTCTACTTCTCTCCTCCATAGTTTCTTCTAGAAGTATATTCTTGACTTTTTTCACTGACAAGTCCCTTGTGAATTCTACATTGGCTACCATGGTGCTTTCCCTAATGGATTCACTTCCTTATGTCTCACACTATCCACTTCCCAAGCCTTTCAATGACTGTGATACCACTTTGATGGGGAGATCTACTTGTAGGTGATTTTTTGTTCTTTCAAAGACCCTCTCTTCTGTCTTCCTAGGGTATCTATCTCTATTGGAAGTACAATAATGGGGAAAGCAAGATGCTAAGACATGGGAGGGGGGGCTGAATCAGATCTTAAAACTTAACCACTTAAAACAAATTTATCCACATTCATACATATATGAATTTAACCTAACATCAGATATCATCAACAACATGAAATGTACAGCTCATAAAATAGAATTTTGGTAACCCAAATAGGTAAAACTAGGGTGGGGATGACACCCACAAAATCTTCACTAGTGCAGCAATAAAGTGTGCCTATTAGGGCTACAAGAGTTTTATTTCAACATGCAATCTACCTGGTTAAAGGTTTGTTTGGTTAAGAACTAAAGATCACTACTATCTACCTTGTTAAAGGATTTCAACTTACAGTAAATTAAGCACTTGGCTACGAGATTTGAAATGGTCTACTAGAACCACTCTATTAAGAGATTTCACCTGATACACCTGTTAGAATGTTTCAAGTAGTGATCCTTTGTTATGCACTCAGATGCTAATGATGGATCTGCTCTTTCCAATACCTTCTGTGATCTCACACTCTGATATGTCTTTACTCTGCTTTTCACTATTCTGTCACTCTGCTAATCTAGGCTTCTTCTCAAAATGACTTACTATTCATCTCTCAAGAACAACAATTGTTCTCTTCCAAACTGTATATCTCTCACACACTCTGATATCTAGGTTAGAAGAAATCTTATATGTCTTTACGGATCTGGCAACGAGATCTAGATCAATGATCAAGATCTATAGTTTATGCTTCCAATGTATTCTGATTTCCTGATTGGCTCCATGCCTTGCATAGTAGAAAAAAATTAAATGCATAATTAACTTAGTAGAAAAATATTAAATGCGTACAAATGTCGACCCAAATCTCATACAAGTTGGCCTAAACATTTTACATCAAATTTTGAATCTATCCTGACATGTATGCAAAAACTGTTCTACTCGGCACTTAACATCTCTATCGCTCGGCACTTAATATTCTACTTGGCTTGGCATGATGTAAATCAGAAACCTAAAACTTTCTCGGCAATGTTTCTTGGCGTTTAATGTTTATCTCAGCCACAGTGGTAGCCAACTAAAACTGCCTAAGTAAATGACTAAGTGTTGGTCACTAATCATTAAAAAAACTTAGGGATTAACAATCTCCCCCTTTGACATTAGTGGCAAAAACACACTTATCATTTCGATTCATTCCATCCACAATGTTTCCTAAGTACACAATGTACTCCCCCTAGGAATGTTCATCATACTACATACAAAAAATTTACATAGTATACATGCCTTCAAAACAAATATTTACATTGGTACATGTACTGATCTCCTTATGTTGTATCCTTGTCAGGCTTGTCAGATTCCCCCTTGTTTTTGTCACTGATTGTAGGTGGCATCAAGTTATACTTTTCCAAAAAATATTTATGAAGTTCTAAGCTAGATGCAAATGCAGCGTCCCAACTGTCCTTAACAAACTTTATAACCTCTATTTTGACTTCTAGCTCGGCAGCTAGACTTACTAAAATTTTTGCAGTGGAGAGATGAGAATATCTCTTAACCAATTCATTTACAGATGAAATTTCTTTCTAACTAACCTCCAGATGAGGTATCAGGCTTGTCTAGATAGTAATCAATTTGGTCCTAATCTGACCATCTTCAGCCATGAGCTCGGTTATCCTCCTTTGTGCATAGCTCAATCTGTTAAATTGTAAGGAGGTAGTGCTATCATCCATACTCAGTGAACTTCTAGTTGACTTTAAGTCTAATTGCAATTTCTCTGAGGCCTATAGATTATCCTTTGTGAAGAATTCAACATCACATAACTTCTTATACAAAGAATAAACATTAGTTGCAACTTCCTCAAAAATTTCTACAAGAGAAGAAAGTTCAACCTACTTTACTACAATCTCTCCTGAGATTTTTGCTAGTACTTTGTTCTTGTATTTCCTCTTGGACCATTGCAATAGCTTTTCATTGGCTTCAATGTTGTCATCATTTACCTTTTGCACAATATGAACTAACTGTTCAAGAATAGGAGCTTGAGGATTTTCATCTTCCATGTCAAAATATTTTACAAATATGGCCTTGATGTCATGTAACACTTGCTTTTTCTTCTACTCTCTTTTCATTTCCTCCTATCTTTTCTTCCTCTTGAGTAGTTCTTGAAGAGTCTCAATCTATTCATAAGACAAAACATTGGGATCCCATGGTGGAATGAAAATAACTTCATCTGATGTGACATCAAGAATCAGAGACTTCTTCCCCATAACTTTCCTCCTCTTAAATTTAGGTGAGCTACTTCTCGGATTCGTTTCTACAATACCTTTTCCTATTTCAATAGTAGTCACCATTGCTTATTTCAATTTAGTCAAAATTTCATGTTGATCAGGCATGCCTCCTGCTTTAAGTCCAGTAGGAGTTGATGATGTAGAGTGTGGTAGATCAACCAACACTTGCACTGCCTCTTATTCTTTAGGCTCATTGTTAGTATCCCTTATCTCCTCACTACTATCTAGAACTGATTTCACAACCTCTAAAATAGGTGAATGTTGTGTAATTACCTCTTATTCATTTTTTTTCTCCTTTTCTGCTTCTTTTTTAGCATCTTTATCCTCAAGTTCCTTTTGAGTTCTCTCTTCATCTTCCTCTATCCTCTTCTCTCCTTTAGCCTCAGTTGCCTTAATATGTGATTCTATAGTTGATTCTTGTGGCTCATCCTGACCCTCGACATCCAAATTTCTAGGGTCATCAAGTGTCACATCAATTGAACTATCAATTGTCAGATCAACAGTGTTTACTATCTCTGTTTGTTCTTTTGGTTCTTCTCCAATCTTGTTAGGCTCAGATGTTCCTTAATCATTCTTCTTCTCTTTTGGAGCAATCAATCCAAAGATTTCCTTCCAAATCCTAGTACTTTGTTGTACTATACCTTCAATATCATTTTTCAAAATAGCATAACCTCTCTTTTTAGGTATGAATTTATGCTTATACTCTTCAAAAAAAATTTCTCTCTATTTCTTAGTCAGCTCAGGAATGACTTGAGCTAATCTGCTTGATGACATGTAACTGATTGAATGTTTGATAATGTTAAGTTGAAGATGATGCAAGACATTAAATCATTTAATGGTTTGTATTGTCATTGATGTCAACTTGATATCATCTGTATAGTCATATGCATAATGCTAAAGAATTCAGAGAATCAATCAAACAGAGGTTCTAATTTTAGAAATGCATAAAATTTATGTATTCACTAAGTGACAGACAACACCGACGGAGTGCACACCACCGGTAAAGATAGAGATAAAGTCACAGTGATGCCCGATGAGAAGAAGACAGTGTTTCCTGACGAAGCAGAATCACAGGATGCCCGACGAGCTGAAAACATTATTACCCGATGAGAAAAATCCAATGATGCCCGACGGATGGAGATCCTGAAGCTAACTGAAGTTGCATTGACGGAACTGGCAGTTGTCACCGGCGATGAACTGCAGAATTGACCGACAGAGCAGAGAGATCAGAAAATGACAAATTATCTAGCTAGCAGAGCTTAAGGATAGAATTAACTGGTTGTTTTATTTGTTTTATTTGACCATAGTTAAGCAATTGATTTATACAGCTGGCAAGAAGATAACTACAAGACAAATTAGGAGTTAAAGCCATAAATCAAATTGGCTAGATTTTTTTTTACGCCAAGAAATAAGAATCAAGAATTAAGGAATATCATGTCTATATAAGACACAAGGATAATTCATTTCCACAAGCAATCAGATACACAGGGGAGTGAATTGAAAGAAGATACTGAAGAGAAACTGGTGAAGGTTAAGCTTCATACAGTACTGATCAATCAAGGTAAGGGAGAGCTAAAGAATTTTGCAGACTGTAAGGAAACTCAGGTGCAGAAACAACTTCCTACACTAATCTCTAAAGGAAAGTATTGTACAAATTCTTTTAAATCCTTACAATTTCAGATTCATTAACTACTTTAACAAAGATATTGCAATCATATACCAAGCATACAGAAATTAGAGAGTGACATAATAATTTACCCTAGGGAAAACCTTTTGGTAAAAAACCCCAGCACTCCAAAACCTGCACAATGTATTATCTTCAACACAATGGTTACAACACACTTGCAATGCAAGTTCTTTTAGGAGACAATCGACACACCAAGACAAAACTAGTAGCACCAGATCATACCAACAATACACTCTTATTGTATCCCAGTCTGTAACCCTAAAAATGCTTATATCATGTGCTTTCTTTTTTAGGGAAACTTCCAAAGATAGCTGTATTAGGGTTTTACCATTCTCCGATTATGGAAGAGTGTACAGTACTCAACTTTATCAGCTACCACATGTCATTACATGTCTTCACCCATCATTGAATCTTCTAGAAATAGCTCTTACATGTCATAGGAATCTGTCATAACCATTTCAGCCATGATCTCCTTACACATAATTCAAGATGCCGACACATCAAGTGGAGTGACA
>MU225990.1:302397-314440 GCA_018584345.1 Thuja plicata
GGTCTAGTACAGACCATAGCATACATAAGACTACCAACTACACTAGCATAAGGTACTCTACTCATGTCCTCCACCTCACTAGGATATTTTGGACAATCATCTATAGATAACTTTGTTCCCACTGAAACAGGAACACATAGTGTTCAACAATCTGCCATGTTGAACCTGTCCAACACAGACTTCACATACTTACTCTGACTCAACCAAGATTTTCTATTAGATCTATCTCTACTGATTTGCATACCCAAGATGTACCTTGCTGCCCCAAGATCTTTCATCTCAAACTGTGCTGACAACTGAGATTTAAAATCAGAAATCATACCCTTACCCTTCCCAAATAGCAACATATCATCAACATATAATGCAACAATAAGAAGGCGATCATTTTCAACTCTGAAATAAACATAATGATCTGATTTCAATCTTACAAATCCAATTGACAACACAAAGGCATCACACTTAAGCTACCACATCCTAGGAGATTGCTTCAAACCATATAGAGATTTCTTTAATTTGCAAACTAAGGATTCTTTACCTTTAACAATGTAGTGCTCAGGCTGTGACATATAAATCTCTTCCTCTAGATCACCATGAAGGAAAGTTGTCTTCACATCCATCTATTCTATCTCTAAATCATATGATGTAGAAAGAGATAACAAAAATCTAATGGATGTCAACTTTGCAATAGGAGAGAATGTTTCACCATAATCTATTCCCTCTACTTATGAGTACCCCTTTGCAACCAATCTAGCTTTGTACCTTTCAACTCTACCATCTGCATAGAATTTCTTCTTGAACACCCATTTACAACCAATATATTTTCTCTCTTTAGGCAAAGGTACAAGGTCCCAAGTTTTGTTTTTCTCCAATGAAGCCATCTCATCATCCATAGCCTCAATCTAGGAACTTGCATCTTCCATTACCAAATCCTCTTTCACCAATCTAGGCTCATCAATGTTAGTAATCAAAGCAAAAGCACAACTGGAATCTAACATAGAATAACCAAACCTTTCTGTTTGCTTTATTTCTCTCATGGATCTCCTCAAGGGCTGAGGTTGAGGTTGTTCTTCCTCTTGTTCCAACCTATCAGATCTACTAGAGATCTCCTCGTCATTAGACCCAACATGGTCTCTTTGTTCAGTCTTCTTAGGGGTAGGAGGAAACTAAACAACATCTTTTTCCTTTTCTTTTTCATATGGTTGTAGCACAATAGGAGAAGATGTTAGCTCTCTAAAAATAACATTTCTTCTATGCAACACCTTACTAGTCACAGGATCCCAAAGCTTCTATCCTTTCATACCAACATTGTATCCAATGAAAATATATTTGATAGCTTTGTTTTCCAACTTAGATCTTTTCTCCTTTGGAATATGTGCATAAGCTTCACAACCAAAAACACAAAGATTTCTAATTGAAGGCTTCTTACCAGACCACACCTCAATGGGTGTCTTACCAACAAGAGCTGATGTAGGAGATCTGTTAACTAGATAGAAAGCCGTGGCCACAACTTTGGCCCAAAACCTTTATTCTAAACTATCTCCACTAAGCATACTCCTAGCCTTCTCCATCAGTGTCCTATTCATTCTCTCTGCAACTCCATTTTTCTGCGGGGTGTAAGGAGTTGTCTTATGTCTCTCTATTCCTTGTTCTTTATAGAACTATTCAAACTCTATGGAACAAAACTCACCACCATTATCTATTCTCACACACTTGATTCTTTTACCAGTCTGATTCTCCACTAGAGCCTTAAATTCCTTGAACCGATTGAAAACCTATGTCTTAATTTTTAGGAAATATATCCAAGTCCTTCTACTGTAATCATCTATAAAAGATACAAAATATATAGAATTGGACATAGAAGGAACTTTTACAGGACCAAATACATCAGAATGAATAAGATCCAAAAGTCCAAAAGACTTGTGAGAACTGGAGTAGAAATGAACATGATTTTGCTTAACATAAATATAGTGTTCACTAAAATTGAATTTGAGATTACAATCATTTAGCCCCTCAATGAGATTTTTAGTTTTCAAGGTCTTAAGACCATTTTCACCAATGTGACCAAATCTCATATGCCACAACATTGTCTTTTCTGCAGGAAGCTTGCCTTCCAAAGTGTTTGCACCCTTAGGTACACTTACTACACTGCCATCAGAACCTATTGCCACAGTCTTCTTTACTGCTCATTTAGATGGTGAGGATGAAGTGATAGCCACTCTCTTCTTTGAAATAGAAGAACTATTGCACTGAGAAATGCATGCATCAAGCTGAAACAAAGTACCTCTCCTAGTACCTTTAGCGAGCACCATAGAACCTCTCATCATCTTGCATCCATCTTTCGAAAAGATAACTTGCACACCTACATCATTCAACATACTTATAGATAATAGGTTTTTTTCCAAACCCAGAATGTGCATAACTCCATTGATTCCCTTTACTCGTCCATCAGGAAATCTGATAGTGACCCTTCCGCATCTAACTATCTTTAGGTGAGAATCATCACCCAAGTACACCTTTCCACCATAAAACTCTTCATATTTTGAGAGCCAATTTTGATGAGAGGTCATGTGAAAAGAAGCACCTAAGTCTACCAACCACACATCATCAGATGCATGGGCTGCCAAAGCTACAATAAAAGCATCTCCATCTTCTTGAGATTTTTCAGAAGCTGAATCTGAGCCTTTCTTCTTCTTCTTCGATTCTTTGCAGTCCCTTCGAAAGTGGCCAGATTTATCATAGTTCCAACATTTCACCTTGGACTTTCTAGGAGTCTTAGAACTCCCATGGGGTTTGGATTTGCCATTCTTTGACTTATTGTCATTCTGCTTTCCTTTGTTGTTGGATCTCCTGTGAATAGCAAGGGCTTCCTTAAATGAATCCAAAGTCTTTCTTCGCATCTCCTCAAATAAAAATGAAGACACCACATCATCCATATAGAATGTGACTAAGTACTTCTGAGAGCCATCACAAGATGGTCCCATGAATCTGGCAAGGAACAAAGTAGGGTCATACATTGATCCTCCTCCTTGATCTTGGTACCGGATGATGCCAACTGTGCAATCAATAAATTGAATGCATTGAGATGATCAGTTACAGATCCACCTTCCTCCATTCTTAAAGAATACAACTTCTTTCTCAGGAACAACTTATTCACTAGAGATTTGGCCTAATACATAGACCCAAGCCATTTCCACAAAGAATTTGTAGTAGTCTCATCAAGAACATTCAAAAGAACGACATCTGCTAGATAGAGTCTGATGAGACCCTTAGCCTTCCAATCCTTGATCTGCCAATCCACTTGAGATATCGCTGCAGGTCTCACATCAAGTGAAGTAGCCTCCCATAGATCATGGTATTCAAGCATGTCTTTCATCTTGAGTTTCCACAACTTGAAATTAGTGCCATTAAATTTCCCCACCTCCATTCTACTGTATGAGGAACTTTCCATCTCAATCTACAAATAAGATTCATAATTCTCTACACAAAAAACTCCCACTCAACTTGAGATTAGCTCAAAAAACCCTACCCAACAACTAGGATCAAAAGTTGATTAGGCTCTGATACCACTTGTAAAGAAACTCAGGTGCAGAAATAGCTTCCTACACTAATCTCTAAAGGAAAGTATTGTGCAAATTCTTTTAAATTCTTACAATTTTAGATTCATTAACTACTTTAACAAAGATATTGTAGCCATTTACCATGAATATAGAAATTAGAGAATGACATAATGATTTACCGTGGGGAAAACCTTTTGGTAAAAAAGACCAGCACTCCAAAACCTGCACAATGTATTATCCTCAACACAACAGTTACAACACACTTGTAATACAAGTTCTTTCAAGAGACAATCGACACACCAAGACAAAACTAGTAGCACTAGATCATACCAACAATACACTCTTTTTCTATCCCAGTCTGTAACCCTAAAAATGCTTATATCATGCGCTTTCCTTTTTAGGGCAACTTCTAAAGATAGTCGTATTAGGGTTTTACCATTCTCTGAGAAAAAAAGAACCCCATGATTATGGAAGAGTGTATAGTACTCAAATTTATCAATTACCACATGTCATTGCATATCTTCACCCATCATTGAATCTTCTAGAAATAGCTCTTATGTGTCATAGGAATCCATCATAACCATTCCAGCCATGATCTCCTTACACACAATTCAAGATGCTGACACATCAAGTGGAGTGACACATCAACATGCCAACTAGACATGTACACTCACACTTAATTACATTATTTACAAGAAATACATTTTACAAAACAAATAAGAAGAATAGGAATTATCTAAGGTTGAGACACCTTATTCCTAACACAGACACCGATGAAAAGTGAAGCACAACATCACAAAGCAGAAAGTGTGAAGTACAAAGGAACTGAATTGATACATTGATCAAAGAGGTATTGTAAGTGAATAGATCTGAATATCTACAATTCAAAGTTGCATTAGAAATAGGTCATTGTGTTTTAGTTTAACCATTGAAGCATTAAGTCTCTTAATAGAGTAGGACTTAACCATCTTCTATAAATGAGGTATATCCTAATAGATTACCAAAAGGGTTGATTCATGATAGTAGCATCGGTCTTACCTAAAGCCTATTTGTAGTCTAAGAAGGAGGATGACTCAAGGATGATAGTAAGATTAACATAAAGCCTATTGATAGTCTAGAGGTTGATTCAAGGATGGTAGCGTAGATGCCAGATACTTAGTGACAATCTATGTATAAAAATCCTCTAACAAGGTTGCACTTAACAGTGTGTTTGTAACCTTTAACAGGGGTGGCTCCTAACAAGGCTCACTTTAGAAGAGTGAAAATTTGGGGTATCGGTCCTAGTGGTTTTTTCCTTAACAAGGCTTCCACATTAAAATCCATGTGTTATGTGTGTATGGTTTATTACTTTATTGTTTTACATTTCACATATGCATTTCTGGATTGATTGGTATACTCTGCATATTTCTTGAGCATCGGTAAAAAAGTTTTACTGCCTATCGGTAATCAAGGAGAATGAGTATAGACAAGGTAAACCAATAGACAGTTAATTATTTCAAGTATTTCAAAGGCATACATCTTGTAGGGACTTAATAATCTGAGGTGTATTAATTGGTGGATTAAAGTTTAAAGGACAAATTTTTGAGGCCACTAATTCACCCACCCCTCTCAATTATTACTAACAATTGGTATCAGAGATTGTGTGCTTACAAGGAAGGTTTCAAGACCTAAGTAAAGATCACAAGATGAACAGACAAGATGTACCCAAGTTGAACAAAGACAAATTTGCTTCATGGAAAATCAAAATCAAACATCACTTATCAAGTATTGGCAATGATATTACTCAATACTTAGATACTGAATATGTGTTTCCTACAGGACCATTGATGGTAGATCAATTGAGGGTAAATCATGAACATAACTGCATGGTTATAGAGCTTTCTACCTCACTCTCTAATGCTGAATTTGAGGATGTCAAAGATTTCAAAAATGCAAAGACAATGTGGGATAAGCTAAAGCTTGTACATGGAAGTGATAAAAATGTTCTGAGAGCCAAGGCAGAAATCCTTAGAGGAAAGTTTGATGATCTCAGAATGAAAGAAGGTGAAAACATCACTCAGTACAAGACAAGAATAAAATAAGTTGTCAATGCTATACGAGGTGTTGGAGGTACACTTGAAGAGGAGACAGTGGTAAGTAAAATCTTAAGAACCTTATTGCCTGTATATGGTATTAGAGTCTCTGCTATTCAAGAAATGAGATTAGTAGAAAAAAATACAGTCGCTCTTGATAGCTTGACTGGTAGACTGATTTCATTTGAGAAGAATAATTTTGATAATAGTGTCTTACCAATTTTAGAGTCTGCATTCAAGTTTTCTATGAGAATAAGAAAATCTAGTCAGAGACACTCATCTAGAACAGACAGTGAAAGTGAAAGTGAAGAAGAAGATCTAGATGAAATTGAAGCATTCATGGTGAGAAGAATGCTAAGAGGCAAAGGTAAATACAAAGGCAAGTTACCACTTGTATGTTTCAATTGTAAAGAGATTGGACACTTTGTTGCAAGATGTCTTAACAAAAGAAAATATGATAGAAGTGACAACAAATCTTTTGAGAAGAAATTTGACAGAGGTGATAACAAAGATTACATAGGTTATCATAAATTAGAAAGAAGTGATACCCAAGATTACAAGGACAAAGGAAAGAAGGACACCAAACTGGATGATGATATTGAGATAGTGTTTGTAGCTGTGAAGGATGATTTAGATGAAGAAGAAAGGTATGAAGAAACTACACTCATATCTAAAATTAGTAATAATGATATCTGGATTATAGATAGTGGCTGCACTCACCATATGACCGGTGACAAAGAAAAGTTTGATACTTTTGAATACTATAAAGGTGGTACAGTAAGAATGGAAAATGATTCACCTTGTCAAATTCAAGGTAAAGGAATAGTAATACTGAATAACCTGATTAAATGTGAAAATGCTTATTAGGTAAAAGGATTGAATTATAATCTATTGAGTGTTTCTCAGTTGAATAATTCAGGTCACAGAGTAGCATTTGAGAACAAGAAAGCAAATATCTTCAATGAATCAGGAAAACTGATTGGTACCGGTGAACAGACCAAAGGTAACTTATTCTATCTGAATGATACTAACCCCACTTGCTTGATGACTAGAAATGAAGACATATGGGTGTGGCACAGAAGGTTGTGTCATGTGAATTTTGACAACATGATAAAAATAAGCAGGAAAAAAGTGTAAGAGGCTTACCGACGATGACAAAGCCAAACAACATCATGTGCAAAAATTGTCAAAAAGGTAAAATGACAAAGTCTAGTTTCAAAAGAAAAACCCATACATCTGACGATATTCTAGAATTAGTACATACTGATTTATGTGGACCTATGAGGACAAAGAGCTATTATGGAGATAGATATTTTATTCTCTTTATTGATGATTACTCTAGAATGATGACAGTCATGTTTCTAAAAGAAAAATCTAAAGCATTCAAGATGTTTAAATGGTACAAGGCTATGGTAGAGAAACAAAGTGGTAAGGATCTAAAATGTTTGAGATCAGATAGAGGAGGAGAATTTATGTCAGATGAATTCACTAATTTCTATAATGAGCATGGTATAAAAAGACAGGTTTCTACACCAAGAACACCATAGCAAAATGGGATTGCTGAGAGAAGGAACAGATCAATAGTTGACTGTGCAAGAACACTGATGATAAAGAAGGACATCACCCAGATATTCTAGAGAGAAGTTGTTAGCATTGTTGTCTATACACTTAACGGAGTACAATTCAAGAAGGACTCAAAGAAGACTCCTTATGAGCTATGGTATGGTAAAACACCCAATGTAAGTTACTTCAAAATATTTGGAAGTCAATGTTATGTCTTAAAAGATGATAGAAATGGAAATCTTGATGCCAAAAGTGATGAAGGTATTTTTCTCGGGTATTCTACCAAAAGCAAAGCTTTTAAATGTCTAATCAAGGCTTCTAAAAAAATAGTTGAAAGTGCAAATGTGAAGATTTATGAATTTGCAGAAAATAATGAACTGGAAAGCACAAAAGAAATAGAAGACTACAACAAGTTTGTATGCTGTGAAAAACCCATAACTCTACTTGAGCAACAGTGTTTTAATCTAGAACAACAGAATATTGCAACCGACGGTTAGAATGTTGTTACCGACGGTCAGGATAATGATCAAGATAATGTGCAAGGTAATGAAGATCAAGCTAATATACAAAGAGCTATACTTGTACTTGCAAGATATGTAAGAAGGAACCATCCAGAGGACTAGATCATAGGAGATAAGAAATTTGGTACAAGAACAAGAAGTAAGAATTTAAACTCAAATTGCTTAATTTGCGAGTTTGAACCAAAATCTGTCAATGTTACACTAGATAATGAAGAATGGATAAGTGCTATGAGTGATGAGATTGAACAGATTGAGAAGAACAAGACATGGTCACTTGTGCCAAGACTAGATGACAAGAATGTCATCGGTACAAAATGGATATTCAGGAACAACATAACAAGAATGGAGAAGTCACAAGGAACAACGCAAGACTAGTATGCAAGGGATATGCACAAGAGGAAGGTATAGACTATGGAGAAACCTTTACACCCATTGCTAGGCTAGGAGTAAGAATTCTACTTGCTTATGCTGCATACAAAGGATTCAAAGTATATCAAATGGACGTCAAGTCAGCATTCCTAAATAGAATACTTGAAGAAGAGGTATACATTGAGAAACTAAAAGTGTTTGTAGATCCAGACAAGAGGAACATGGTATGTAGACTTCACAAAGCCTTGTATGGATTGAAACAAGCTCCCAGAGCCTAGTATGAATGACTTCATTCTTATCTAATAAGTATTGGATTCATGAGGACTGGTGAAAATAGTAATCTTTATTTGAAAGAAGATACTAATGCTAACACTTTGATTGCTGAAATATTTGTTGATGACATCATATTTGGAGGCAATGATATGATATGCTATGCAAATTGTTTGCTGATGAGATGAGAAAATAATTTGAGATGTCTATTTTTGGAGAGATCAAGTTCTTTCTTGGTCTACAGATAATTCAAAAAAGTGAAGGTATTTTCATTACACAGTCAAAATACATCAAAGAAGTTCTGAAAATATTAAAGATGGAAGATTCCAAACTTGTTGGAACACCAATGGATACTGGATGAAAATTAAATAAGGAAGACAAGACAACAAAGATAAATTAGACTCTATATAGATCAATGATAGGGAAACTCATGTATGTTATACACACTAGACCAGATATTGCACATGCAGTAGGAATTGTCGTTAGATTTTCTGCTAACCCCAGGGAATCACATATAACTACTATGAAAAGAATTATAAGATATTTGAAGAATACTAAGGAATTTGGCTTATGGTATAGAAGAGAAGGAAAATTTGAATTGAAAGTGTTTACTGACACTGATTGGGCTAGAAATATTGATGACTGAAAGAGCACAACTGGAGGAGCATTCTTTATGGGTGACAGACTTGTCACATGGATTAGCAAGAAGCAAGGATGCATCTCTCAGTCTAGTGCAGAAGCAGAATATGTTGATGTTGCTGCAAACTGCTCAAATATTGCATGGATCAAATAGTTGCTGGAAGGTATGCATATGAAGATCAAAGAACCGGTAATTATCTATTGTGATAACACCAGCACAATAAATATTTCCAAAAATCTAGTCATGCATGCAAAGACTAAACACATTGCCATCAAGTATCATTATTTGAGAGAATAGGTTCAAGAAAATGAGGTCATACTTGAATATGTGCAATCAAAAGAACAATTAGTCGATATCTTCATCAAGCCACTGGCCAAGGATACATTTGAGTACCTGAGGAAAAGACTAGGGGTCAAACCCATGTCTATCAGTCACTAAATGGACTGAAAGCTGCATCAGCCATATATTATCAGAATATCATTCATGATTGATGCAAGTAGACAATGAACTTCAAAGCTACATCTATATATAGAAAGGTATATATCATAACCGAGCACTAGAACATATTGTTATATTGATGATGGATAAGGGAAATTCAAGGAATATATTATGGATAGAAAAAATTGTTTGACTGAATGTCAGATATTTGACAAATATTTGTTTAGAATTGTTGTCAAAGGGAGAGAATGTATCCATATTATCATCAGAAACTATTCATTATCAGATTAATCCAAATAGGGAGAGATCATATCCATAGGGAGAGAATTTGTATCAATGTTTCAAACAAAAGACAGAGAAATCAAAGAAGAAGAGAGATAAATTGACACAGATATAGGACACAACACATCAGAAGAAGATACAAAGAAAGCTGCAAGAATCAAATCTAAGCTAATACAGAGATTATCGGCGGTCAGACATTTTTATCAGTTATCAAAACAAATTGTTTGGTAATTTGATTAATCTCAACAATTGTATTTCATGTTGTATTAGAAATAGTATAGTGTGATAATATAGTATGTTGCCATCAATGTTAAAGGGAGAGATTGATGACATGTAACTAATTGAATGTTTGATAATGTTAAGTTGAAGATTATGCAAGAAATTAAATCAGTTAATTGTTTGTATTGTCATTGATGTCAACTTGATATAATCTATATAGTCATATACATAATTCTAAAGACTTCAGAGAATCAATGGAATAGAGGTTATGCTTTCAACAATGCATAAAAGTCATGTATTCACTAAGTGACAGACAACACCAATGGAGTGCACACAATCGGTAAAGACAGAGATAAAGTCATAGTGATGCCCGATGAGCTGAAGATAGTGTTGCCCGATGAAGCAGAATCACAGGATGCTTGATGAGCTGAAAATAGTGTTTCCCAATGAGAAAGATCCAATGATGCCCGAAAGATGGATATCCCAAAGTTGCACCGACAGAACTGGCAGTTGTCACCGACGATGAACTATAGAATTGACCGACAGAATAGAGAGATCAAAAAATGACAAAATATCTAGCTATCAAAGCTTAAGGATAGACTTAACTGGTTGTTTTATTTGTTTTATTAGACCGTAGTTAAGCAATTGATTTATACAGCTGGCAAGAAGATAACTACGAGACAAATCAGGAGTTAAAGCCATAAATCAAATTGGCTGGATTGTTTTTCACACCAAGAATCAAGAATCAAGAATTAAGAAATATCATGTCTATATAAGAGACAAGCATAATTCATTTCTACAAGCAATTAGATACATGGGGGACTGAATTGAAAGAAGATGCTGAAGAGAAACTGGTGAAGGTTATGCTTCATATAGTCCTGATCAATCAAGCTAAGGGAGAGCTAAAGAATTCCCCAGACACCGACGAACAGTGAAGCACAACATCATAGAGCAGAAAGTGTGAAGTACAAAGGAACTGAATTGATACATTGATCAAAGAGGTATTGTAATTAAATAGATATCAATATCTGCAATTCAAAGTTGCATTAGAAATAGATCATTGTATTTTATTTTAACCATTGAAGCATTAAGTCTCTTAACAGAGTAGGACTTAACCGTCTTCTATAATTGAGGTATATCCTAACAGATTACCAAAAGGGTTGATTCATAATAGTAGCATCAATCTTACCTAAAGCCTATTGATAGTCTAAGAAGGAGGTTGATTCAAGGATGGTAGTAAGATTAGCATAAAGCCTATTGAAAGTCTAGAGGCTGATTCAAGGATGGTAACGTAGATGCTAGATACTTGTATGTGGTAAATTTGGCCTTGTTAATTCACCATAAACTTCAACATAGTCCTTCTTCATTAGATACACACAAGACTAAATATGAGATTATTCATCCTATCTGCCTGCATGATTCGACATATTGCCTTCTATCCAGACGGTTTTTTGAAATTGCTCTTAGAACGAGAGTCTCACAACCATAGACCAATCTAAGAACGAATGATTTTTCTCCGTGAATGCAATGCAATGCAAAGTTATTCTAAGAATTGAAAAGATGTAAAATAATCTAAGACGTGATTTCAATGCAATTATTCTAGAAATTGAAACTAGTCTATTGCAAAAATGAGATTATTCTATATGAGACATGGCAATAATTCAGTATTCTAACAATGCATAAAAATAAGTGGGGTTTTGAATGAGGAATGAGAGTTCTTTTATAGACTCAGAGATGATCAGAATAGAAAGTTTCCTCTTTGAAATAAAATAGATAGAAAAGCCAGTTTAAATTAGAAAGCTTTATTTGAAAGAAAATAATAAATTGTTTTCTCTCTACTTTAACTGTTTTCTTTCTTTGATTTAATTTTGTTTTATTTTATTTTAATTATTTTCTTTCTCTTTAAAGCACAATTAATTCAAAGATTCTATTTCTGAACAGAAGAAAGATTTTTGAGAGAATACCCAATTAATTAAATAAATATGACCTCATAATTGTTTTTTCTCAATTATCTAAATAATTAAATTCAATTATTGAAATGAGGATATTTATTTAATAATTAAATATTATTTAATCCCTTTTTCATGTGTCTTAGCTAAAGAGGGTGAATTT
>MU225990.1:327080-340680 GCA_018584345.1 Thuja plicata
GCCCAATTACAAGTTTCAATTAATTACATATTACATTGGTCGGCTGCATACACATTTAACACAAATAATAACCTTCGGAGGCCGACACAGACCAGAAATAATATTCAACTGATGCTCGGTAAATACTATAGATTCTGCTAAATCCTTTGGTAACCGACTGAACTCGGTAAGTACTGCAAACTCGGTAAATACTGACTTTCCTTCATATATTCTTTGATGACTGACTAAACTCGGTAAAGAATGAATCTCTTTGTTGACCGAGTGAGCCCGGTAGTAACTAACTTCTCGATATAGTATAGTTTGAGTGCTCGGTAGACTCTGTAAATTTCTTCTCTTACCGTCTGAACTCGGTAGACTCGGTAAACTGCTTTGCTGAACATTCTTAGCTCGGTAGACTCTGTCTGATGACTGATATGACATTCTGAACTCGGTAGACTCTGTCTGATGACTGATATGACATTTGTGTAACATCAAGGAAAACACACAATTAAACAATTGTTTCCAACATTTTTGAGTCCAAAGGGCATGACATTCCAACAGAAGGTGCCCCAGGCACATGTGAAAGTTGTTTTCTCTTGGTCCTCTGGCACAATTTTTATCTGGTTGTAGCCAAAGAAACCATCCATTAGTGAGTACATTTCATACCTAGCTGTCATATCTACGATCATATCAATATTAGGAAATGGAAAATCATCCTTAGGACATGCCAAATTTAGGTCTCTGAAGTCTATGTAGACAATACTAGAGATCCACTCTGCATAATCAATTACTCGGATAAAAACTACCTTAAGAAGTTTCTCTAATTTATCTTTCACAAGTAGAGCCACATGTGGATGCATTTTGCGAAGCTTCTACTTGATGGGCTTAACACCTGGTGCAATGGATAAATGATGCATGATTAGATTAGGGTCTAATCCCAGCATGTGAGAATATTTCCATGCAAAGTTAATCTTTTTGTTTCTGAAGAATGTAGTGAATTATTCTCTTTCTGCCTCTGATAGTGATTGTGCCAAATGAATAATCTAAGGTTCTGCCTCTATACCCAAGTTGATAGGTTGATTTGGTTCAATAAGAATAGATGATCTCTCCTGAAAATGACTTGGAAGTGCATCAAGTATCTCATCCTCAGGTGCCTGAGAGAGGTTTTCACCTTTGGATACGTCTTTTATTTTGACTATTTTAGACTCTGATACTGCCACGATGTGGTTTTCACCATCAAAGTGCCTATTTTTTCTTCTTTTAATTTTGTGACTAAGATACTTGATGTCCACCTCAGTCATATTGACACTTTCTTTGCTAGTGGAGGATGTTACAGGTTTGACAGCGTGTAGGTAATAGGCAAGAGCGTAATCATTTTGGAATGTAAGGAATTCATTAGATGGGGAGGTAGAGTTCCAGTCTATAAGCTTAGGATGGCGAAGTGAAAGAGGAGTGACAGGTTCAAGTGTGTTCATGGTATAATCATCAAAGGCATGGATAAGCAAGTTGAGACCCAAAGCGATCTCATCCAAAGGTATAGTCAAATTCCTTTGATTCCTAACGACCATAGTAGATGACATGTTAACATATAGGGATTCAGACTCATGTGACCCTACACTAGACCATTCTCCTACTTTGAGAAGGTTTTCATATGCAGTAGCTATATCTATATCTTTGTCAGAAGTGGCATATGACAAGCTATCAAACTCATATTCATGAGAGTCTGTTTCATCATTAGGATTCATATCAAGAATATGAGTGAAATCAACTCTTTGTCCCCATTTGGGATGAGTTCTACCTAGAACCTCTGCTATGGTCAGATGAACATCTATTGACCTAGGTACCTCAGTAGTGTTTGTAGCATTAGCTATCTCTTGTGTAATGAGAAGTGACTGGAATTCCTGGTCAAACTATCCTTGAAAGTGTCGTGGTATGTATAAATCACACTGAAGACTAGGGTTTTGAGTATATATGTCTTTCCACTCTTCATAAGTTAATGGATCAAGTGAAGTGGTGGTAAAAAAATCACTGTCAGTGTCTACTATACTGACACATGGCACAAAGTTATCTGGCTCAGCAAATAATGTTGCCAGGTCTGGAGGGATAGGATAAGGAAAAGTATCCTCATCAGAGCTGTCTTCAAGTTTTCATTTCTTATCTTCTCAAGGTACAAATTTATTTATTCCTAGTTAGAATGTGAGTTTCTGGAAACCTATACCTATAGAGTCACATTTTCTATGACCGATAGCTTCAAGTGGTGTAATCAATCCCTTATGATTTGCACCTATGGGACCATTTTCTTTATAGCCAAAACATTGCATAGTAGATAAACCTTTTCCATATTGCTCAGGTTTGATGTCATAAGGAGGAGTGTCTTCTCCTTTATAGATCCAAGCTTTGATAGCTCTATTTTAAGCTTCTTCTAATGGTACTGTGGCTTGTACAAAGGTACCACCATACTTTTTTGGAGGAGGAACCATAGAAGGTTTAGTGCTTTCAGAAGGTCTCCCAAAAGAGCATGGAGACAAAGGAAAAGATGTAATAGATAGCACAGGTTCAATCTGATATCCTCCCATATCAGTTTCTTTGAGTGTCAAACTCTTTTCCATTTCTTTTAATTTATTCTCAAGGAGTTCAATAGATTCTCTGTTGGTAGGCACAAAGCTGTCAGTGGATTTTGTGAGGGCATTGCAATCATAGCGTGTATTAGTAGGTATAGTCACTTTAGATCCTTGAAATGGAAACTTAAAGCACTGATGGTATGTGGAAGGGATAGCCTGCATTTCATGGATCTATGTCCTTCCTAATAGAATATTGTATGCCAAAGGAATGTCAAGCACTTGATAGACAACATCTCGTTCAACAGGACAGACTCTAATTGGCAATACAACTAGCCCCTTGGATTTACGTTCATCCTCATCATAGGCTTTAATGGTAATATTTTTATGAGCATCAATGTAATCTTCGCCATATCCTAACTCAATAAGGAAACTAGCAGAGAAAATATTTAGGCTAGCGCTATTATCTATGAGAACACGACAAACACGCTTTGGACCAATCATGACTTCAATGTGCAGAGGGTTATTATGCGGGTGACTCAAAGAATGGTCATCTTCCTCAGAGAAAGACAAGTAATGTGAGGAGGTCAAGTGACCTACCATGGATTGAACCCGATCGAGATCAAGGTCTTTTGGGACATTTGCCTCAGTGAGGGCTTTGTCTAGGATTTCCCTATGAGCAGGGGAGATTTTCAGGAGCTCAAAAATAGTTATCTGATCATTAGTACATTGCAATTGATCAAGAATGCTGTAATTGGTAGCATTAGATGAGGAACCCACTTTGAGATTCTTATTAGCAGAATCAACCTTAGCTTTGTCTGAAGGTTGAGTTGATGTAGATATAGAAGGCTCAGGGCCATTGAGGATGATCTTAGTGCAAGATTGAGTAAAAAAATTAGTGCTGACTTGAGACTATCCTTGTTAATAGGACTGAGGTGTAGACCCTTGCAAAATGAAAGGTGTTTTAGACTTGAAAGTATCCTCCTTTCCCTTGAGAATGATGAGATTACAATATTCAGTATCAACAGGCTCAACCATATTAATGACATTGTCATTATTGGTGTATGTATAGTTGACCTTAGCATAATTATTTTTGCCTTTAGATATTCACCTTTTCCATGAGGAGGAAATGGGTCTTTGAAAGCTTGGTGATCAGAATTTTTGATGTGAATTCCCACAGCAATAACCTCACTATCAATGAGGTCTTGGATTTTATGCCACAATTTAAGACAAGTACCTATTTTATGACCTTTATTTTGGTGAAAATCACAATAACCAGATTCATTCCACCAAGAGGGTCTTGATTGTGGATCATAAGGTCATAAATTATCCAATGGAGTGAGTAAGTGATTGTTCACAAGAGTCTTGTAAACCGCCTCAAGAGGTTCTCCTAAAGGAGTGAATTCATGGTTGTGCCTAGGAGCCCAAGGTTTAGGTCTATAAAATCATGAAGTACTTGGTTTGGAATCTACCATAGCCTGTTTAGTGGCTTTGACTGCTTGCATTGTAGTAGTAAGATTAAACGTAGCCTTGGAAGGCTTAGGAGTCACATTGTCTACAACACCATCATTCACAACATTTTGGTTCTTGTTGGAAAATTTGGATTTATCTTTGCTTGAGGAAGAAGACCCTTGTTTATTTTCCTTGTGTAAGGTCAATTCTCCTTTCTTGATCATAAATGTCTTGATTCTTACAGCTTGTTTAATCATGTCATAAAAGATTAGAGGACCTTGTGTTGACGGGGTTTTGCAGACCGGGTCTGCCAACAGTCATAAGTTGTCACCGGGTTCCAGAGAAATCGGCCAACTCCGCCTGCAAAGGTTGTCCGAGGGAAATAAATCCTCTGGGCCTCCAAGAACCTAGGTGTCAGGTCACGACGGTGCGGGGCTCAGTTGGGAGAGGTGACTATTTTTGAGGGGGATAGTTGGTTTCTTCAACTCATCTTCTCTGGAGATTCGATCAAAGTAAGGTTTTTTCGAGCGTTCTATACTTAGCAAATAAAATGAAAAAGATCCTGCAGGGTTAGAAATATTTCATCTAACTATAGTCATGTTAAAATGTCCAGAATATCAATAATACTCTGGTAAACTACACTAAATACCAAAGAAACACATAACCATCAGCTAGCATTTTATCACTAGCGAGAATAAAGAGGTCGTTAATCTACTTTAACATACCAGAGTAAAAGACATAAAGAACATCAAAACATGAAATACCATTAACTCAGAAGCAGGAATGCCAACAACATCATTGCCAAGAATTCTTCCTTCTTCATTAATATTCATTCCAGCGAGCACTAGTGCGTGATACAATGGTGGCTCCAGGGGAGAATCTAACTATCGAGAATAGAACAAATCGAGCATTGAGCTCTACAACTTAAAAAGAGAAATCACTTTGCTATTGCTATGGACAACAAAATCATCAATTTCGCCGACCCTTGGAAATGGGTTGATTTGCCTATTTATACAACTCTTTTCTAACCCTAACCCTATTTACCTTATGTTCCAATAAAATACAATATCAGCAATAGAATATAATATCCGGGGGCCGGTACTACCTGCGCCACCCTACAAAAGATCTGGAGATAGAATAGGTCTGTCATGTCAGAAGAATAAGATAAGAATATACATCGGAAGAATCAGTCTCAGGAAGAGAACCGAAAAGGAGAAAGAAGGAAGTAGGTCCCTCAAAGACTGAGGCTACATGCCTCATAAATGAGAAATGTGGCACCTTGTCTCCAATGTGCCAGGTGTACCCCTAAGCGGCACCTCAAGAAGACCACCCTGTCAGAAAACCAACTGCCAAGTTGATGTCCTTTGATGTGGCCAACTACCCTCTGACAGTCTTTATTAACCGCTTCTGAAAGTGACTAGTCGGCCTCGGGACCGGGAAATGAATCACTTTGAAGAATACAAAATTTTGGATCCGGGACTCCGGGATCCGGGAACTTGCGCCTCAAAAGAATAAAGAATACTCAGAATAAAGAATTCTCAACACTTGAGTTCTCCCCAGCCCCTGAAGAAAGCTCAAGGTTGCTTATTATCATTGAAGGCCTGGAGGAGGCGAGAAATTCCATCCTCATCTATCTCTTTTAGGCTGGCCCTTCTATGCCTGGCCACTTCAACTTGTTCCCCCAAGTATGAAACATTTCCTTTAAATTTGTCTGCTATTCTTGCAGGGTCATGACCCTTAAGTATCATCTTGGTTAGTTTCACCATCTGGGCCCCATCTATCCTCTCCGGGGATTGGTACCGGGATTTCGTTATTTCATCAAAACTCCCCAAAACTGAATCTTCAGGGGTATATGTATCTGGGCTAAAGGGATCAGCCCCGGAAGCCTTTATCACAAAAGACTTGTATAAATTAGAAGAATACTTCACATTATTTACCTTTTCTTGCAAGGACTCTACTAGTTGCTTGGTTACCTCCAATGTGAGGTCAAGTCTGGAGTGCTAAGTTCTTACAAAATCAAATGGTTCCTCACCCAAAATTCCGGATTCAGAAATTATATCTTCTCCCAAGGTGAGGAGATCTTCGAGCTCTACCTTCTACGCTTGGTAATTCTCAGCATCACTCTCCAACTGGTCAATAAGTGCTTTCACTTGATGGATAACTTGCCAGGCTGTGTATAAATCTAGGAGAGTGGACACCAGGAATCGCCGGGTGTTTCCTATCTATAGGGCGATCCATTCGTCCACTGCCTGGGCCTTCTTTTTCATTACTTGTAGGGAGTCTATGTCACTCTGCGGCAATTCTTTTGATGTGGAGGTTTCCAAAGGGGTGGCATTAATGGGTCTGGCTAGCTCAGTAAGAAATCGGGCTTCAATTGCCCTTGCCGCCTCCTTAAGCAAGTCTACCTCACCTTGCTTTCCTCTTTTGCCTAGGGACACCTCTGTAACATTATAATCTGTGGGATCTGTAGTTGCTTCATCGGCGTATGGGGGAGGTGTTGCCACAATGGAAACAGTTTCTCCGCCTAGCCCAGTTCACAGAGTATGAACTGTCTGGGCTTTCTTCGCCTTCGGCGGGGCCTAAACTTGGGCCATCATTTCGGTCAGGGAGAGAGGAATCACCGGAGCAGACTGAGCTTTTCTTTTCTTTCTCTCTACCAGCCACTAAGGTGGGAGAGGTGGCCTTCCTGCCAGAATTTGTTCTCCTGATTCTTTCCCAGTATTCGGTGGCTGTTGCTCCTTGGTGGCATGGGCCTCATCCGTTCCTCTCCCTGCCCTAACTTCTTCTGCAGCAACATCCTTTTCAACCTCCATCTCCTCAGCCTAGTCCTGTATGTTAATCACTAGATCTGGACCCTGGTAGGCTTCCTCAGGGATTTCTTCTTCAAGCTTCTCTTCTTCTTCTTGTTCTTCAGCCAGGGCTTCTTCCTCTGTTGGTAGTAGGGGAGGTATCGGGCCAAGCTTTAGAGTTTAGGCCGCTATGATTACCTACCCGAAGGTTGCTCCCGGGAGTGGCCCCTAGAATGTGGTAGCTGGGGTTACGGTTATTCCCGAAGGTCTGGTTCCCCCAGCGGATGCCATGTGTTCACCTTGCTTTAGTTGGTCCACTCTTGGACCTTGCGTCTCTTGAGCCCCAGAGATAATCTCCAGCTCTGGCTCCTTTTCTTCTGCTCCCTGCTCTTGTTCTTGTGCAAGTTTTTGTTCCAAGTCTTCTTGGTCCGCAACCTCTTGTTCTTTCTCTTGGACTTCTGTCCCTTCTTGTGTATCGTCCCCCTGCAAATTCCTGAACTCATCGGTTGCAAATACATCAAACTCCTCTTCCAGAGGGGGACTGGCTGGGACCTTTGCAGGCTCTGCTTCTTTCTCCAGTTCTGGGGAACTGAAAGAAAGGATCTCTACTTCTCAGGGGAGGGATGCCCTTAGTGTTGGTACTAGTTCTACCTTGGCCTGCTTGATGTGCTTCCTCTTCCTCTGGGTGACCAAAGGTGGCCCCGCATCAGCTATTGCTGCTGCTTCCATGGGATCCACCCCTGTTGCCTTCACCATCAAGGCTACCAGCGACGGGGAGGATGGAGGATGAATTGGTCCGGCCATGAGCAGGGGAGTGGCCAGGCTCATTATTAACTACTCCCTCATTTGCTGGGAGGCTGCCACAGACAGCTTGATCTATTCTTATATCAGGACTTCTTGCGCAGAGGGGGTTATAGCTATTCTCTTTCCTTTGTCTGTTCCTTGTGAAGAAGTCCCGGCCCCCGGGGTCAATCTTGGTACCGGCTGTGGCGCTAATTGTGGTGCCAGTCAGGGAGCTTGATGCATACTCCTGGGGCACACCCTTTTGAAATAGACATGACTTTGCTTGACCACCTCTTGAGTGAAGTCCTCAATCATGGGCCCCTCTTGGGCGGCCCAATCCATTGCCGGTAGTGCCATTTTATCAATCCCCTTTTCTTTGTACTGGGGATCTATGATGGGGGCGGCGTCAGAGAAGCCCAGAGGGAATCTCCAGAGCTTCAGTTCTTGCATCATTCTGGCTGTCATTCTGATATAGTGCCTGCTCCGCACCTCCACATCATCTTGGCAATCAACCCAAAAGTCTTCCATGTGTATATAATGGGGCTCTGAAGCCTGGGGCATTGCTGTTGCAATTCTGCCATGCGGATCAAAATTTCTCCGCGCCAGATAAAATTCTTGTAAGTTGTAACTCTTCAAATCATTGTCTACCTCCTTCACGGTGGCCAGACTGCATGTGTAGTTCCCACAGGTAACTAGGAACGGGACATAGGGGACCTTCTTGAGTGCAAAGAAGGCATGCAACTCCATTATTTGCTGACAATATTCCAGCAGCACGATCTTGTCCCCACAATGCTTGGGCAACAAGTAGGGTTTCCCGGAGAAGCCGGTGACCCTAATGTATGTATCCTGCTGGAACTAGATATAGTAGTGCCCATAAATACTAACTAGCTTCATCACCTCAATGGATAGGCGGTATCCAGCGTCCTAGGTGGGTGTGAGCAGGTGATAGTAAACGAACGAATCGTTTACTTGGTAGAAACTGGGGAAGCTGGCCTCCCATTGAATCTGTGGGAAATGGTCCCACGGTGATTTTTGTCATGGGCCAATCCTGATAATTCCATCTGTAAGTAGGCCATTGGAGTGGGGCCTCTGCTGGGCTAGGGCCCAGACATAAGAAGACATATAGAACTTCTTCTTCCTGTCTGCCTGGAGGAACTGGGAGTCGACGTGATTGGAGATTATTGTCGCCTAGTTGAATAATTCTCCCTTGGTGGAGATGCCGAGGAGGAAATAGTATATCCATTTGGAAAACTCCTAGGCGGAGGGTTGCCCAAATACCCGGGCTAATGCTATTATCCCCATTTGGATGCTCTCCTTGAATTCAGAATGGGGAATTTTTGTTTTCATTCTCTTTGGG
Organism: Thuja plicata; assembly: GCA_018584345.1. Classification (NCBI taxonomy): domain Eukaryota; kingdom Viridiplantae; phylum Streptophyta; class Pinopsida; order Cupressales; family Cupressaceae; genus Thuja; species Thuja plicata. Next base: position 335,999 of record MU225990.1, read on the forward strand.
TCCCTCTTCAGGGCCTTGAGCGAATGGGTATTCATGTATACCCGGGTGGCATCCTCCAGTTGTGTAAACTGTTTCAAGGTGTCAGTTCTTGTGACCACCGTGGCCCTATCAAATTGCGGGATACCCAGGCCTTCCTGGAAAGTGACTGGGTCGAGGGACACCAGTGGAGTGGGGTACCCCGTGGGTTCTACAGCTGCGAGCATAACGGCCCGGACAGAAGACTTGTAGTTGTCCGCCAGTGTTAAGATAAGCTTCAGAGATTGCATGGAGCATGGGAAGCAAGCTGCCTGGAGGATTCTGGATCCTCTGACGTTAATTGCGAGTTGATCTCCAGCCTGTCGCTGGATGTGCATTACCTTTACCAGCGCCTGCATTTCTACCCAGGTTCTGACATTGGCGTCGGTCATCAGTTTTACCTTGGACTCAATCTTTGAGCCCACGATGCCATTATCCTATACACACTTCATAGTGAGGGGAAGTTTTTCCAGGGCTTTCTCCATTTTTGACTTTGCTGCTGCCCTGGTTTCTGTGGTGGTTGGTAATTTCGGGCTTCTGGGAGGAGATGATGCAGACACTTCAGACATGTTTGGAAGATGAAGTCTGGGAAACTGTGAGATAAAGCGACCATCAGAACACGTTTATCAAAGTAAAATAGTTACTCCGGGGTTCAGAGATCTTACCACCGCAACGTTTGATTTCTTGAAAAGTTAGTATCATGCAAAGGTAACCAAAAAGCAAACACATCAAAAAATTAGAATCTTCATCATCTCATCTAGGTCTAAGAAATTTTATCACACTTGGAAAAGACATAGGATGGATGGTGGTAAGAGGCCTGAAGCCTGGAGAAATGACCGTTAGCAAAGATGTATAACAAGGCAAGTTGTCGAACCCATGTGGACGCCACGTGCGTTGGCATTAAATGGATGCGATGGCGATGACGGCGGAGCCAATTGTCTGAACGCGCGAAAAGGGAAAGCCACGTGGCTGGAATTGATTGCGTGCATGGGACGTAAATGAGGTTATGAAAGACTTCATGGAGGAGAGAGAAAATTGCCTGTTTGAAACTGGCTAAGAGCCGAGTTTCAAACAGGTGGTTTTTTGCCTCAAAGCGAGCTTGAAGGAAGAAAACCAGAAATGGGGGCGACTTAACCAGCTAGCCAAGGCACCTGGAAGGATATACATAGAGTTGAGGGATATATACATAGACTATTTACAACTACATACACATATATAGGAATATACATTGTGAGACATTGCCCGCGGGAAAACCAGATGAGACAGAAACAGATATATACAACTTATCTACATATTTACATTATTTACAGAAACAACTTCTGTGCAGAGGGTGGACAACCCTCTGGCAGAGATGACCCACCAACGGGCGGTGAAACTAGAAGACAGCGGACCAGCCGAAACTAGGGAAACAAAACAAACAAAAACAAAATGAAACAAAGAAAAATGGAAGGAAACCAGAGAGCGGACAAGCGGAAACACCAACCTAAGAACGCAGAAGGCAGAGGAAAGGAAGGATTTACCATGCGAGTTTTGCAACAGCTCGAGTTGTCAATCGGTCAGAATCACCGCCACGGAGCACTTGCACTTGCCTGAGAATGACTGAAGATTGTTAAGCGTTAATTATCATAAAATTTCTGCAAAATACTCTATTAATCGCTTTGAAATTGCCCTTTAATTCACTCTAAGTGCTCGAAGGTTTTAATCGCGGTAAACATGAAAATGAAAGATGACCTCTATTTATACCCACGGTAAAAAGGCAATCCTCCTCCTTCCGGCGATCTCCAGACAGGCAAAACCTCCAGACCCTGGGCCCGAGGATTCCTCGCGGTGATATCCCTAAGAACATCACAACGAAGAATCCCAAAGTCCAGAATCTGGTTCCCAACAAAAGACAACCTCCGGGACCAGAGTCTCGGAGACAAAGCAAACAAACAAGACACAACGCCGGGGAAGAAAACCCTGGAGAAAGAAAACAAAAAGGGAAAGAAAGACGGGAAAAATCGCAAGCAAAAGCAAACAAAAGAAAAAAAATAAAAAAACGGGGGACCCATCATTTTGCACACAAAATGTAGGGATGGGGATGCAGGACATAATAAATGGCGACTATCTGGGACAAATGCCTTAGTGCATTTGAGAACTAAAGAATCTCTGGTTAGCAAAACTGGAATAAGCCGCTTCCCGAAGTGTCTGACAGGAAAAGAGCAACATATCCGAGAGAATCCAACCACACAGGAGTCAGTCCGTAGTCTTTCATCAGTGGTGTTGTGTGTGCTTGGGAAGGAAATCAAGCCGATGATGTTTGGGAGGAATAGAGAAGGGGTACTAATCACATCGAACCAGTCATCAATTTTTTCATTTCCCCCGAGACCAGAGTTTTACCCCACTTTTCCTCTTGTTATTTTAGTTATTTCTAGGTGGGGAAGGCGGTAGTTCTTTTACCATTAAGCTTAAGCTTAGCTAATTTTAATGGCGATACTTCTTTCACCTATCCACCTGCGTCTAGATATTTGAAGAGGGGATAAAGCTCTGGACCCGGGAAGAATTCTTTAAAGTTTCAGACCTGGGTCAATCAAAGAGTACAGCCGATCTACCCTCGGCATGTCCGATTACTTGTTCCTTGTATTATTCGTGTTCACTGATCGCCAGGCTCCCAGGGACAACACCCAATGGAGATTGCTCTAAAGTTCACCATGCCCTAGACATTGTACCGGAGGCCAACGTTATGTGAAGCATTCCAATTCCTGCAAGACAGAAAAAAACACCGGGACCAATAGAAAACTAAAAATGAAAACAAAGGCGACAAAAGAGGACTGCCCTGGAGGACAGCCGACAAGGCTATTCACAAGGCAAGGTACCTCGCACAAGGCACCCAGAAGGGATATTTACAAGCGGGGGACCTAACCTATAGTACAAATTTGGACAAACTTACCTTATTCAAAATAGTGTTTGAGAAACTATCCATTAACGGGAAATGTGACAGGTTCCCCAATCAAGGTGTTAAGGCGGTAAGTATTTGCCCCGTAGATTTCTGAGATCAGATATGGTCCAAGCCAGAGCCGTTGGAATTTGGTATACTTTCCTTTCTTTTCTCGGGCCTTGTCCCACAACAGGACTAGATTCGAGATCTGAAAAGCCTTGTATTGGGATCTTTTATCAAACCATCGTTTTACCACTGCTTGATGACGCGCAAAATTCTCGAGGGCTGCATCTCATTGTTCCTCCATTCGCACCTGATTCAAGAGCCAAACCTCCACAATGTTGTCCCTGTTGCTAAATTCTTGCATGAACTGTAAAACTGGGATCTGTAAATTGACTGGGAATACAGGGTTCTGACCATAAACTAGGTGGAATGGTGATGTTCCCAGGGTGGCCTTAATACGAATGTGATCCGCCCAGAGGGCAAATTTCAACTTTTGGTGCCAATCCCGGGGGTTTTGTTCTAACAGGTGTTTGATCACTTCAAGTAGATTTTTGTTTGTTGATTCAGCAACGCCATTTCCCTGGGGATAATAGTTGATCGAGAACTTCAGTGTGATCTTCTGATTGTAGGTCCATTCAAGTAGCTATGCTGAAGAAAATGCCAGACCATTGTCACACACTAAAGCAAAGGGCATTCGAAACCTCATGACGATGTTTTCTTTCAAGAACTTGATAACTACGTTTGTCGTATTATTTTTGCAAGGTATAGCTTCAGACCACCGAGTGCAATAATCAGTAGCAGTAAGGATGTATCGATGGTTGGCGGATGAGTTGGGGTTGATCTCTCTCATGAAGTCAAATGCCCACTGGGCGAAGGGCCTAGCCTTGTAGACTGGTTGCAGAGGCATCGCTGGGTTACGCTCATGATACGCTGCGGTTTGGCAAGTATGGCATTTTCTCATATGAGCATAAACGTCCTTGAATATATAGGGCCAATAGTATCCAGCCTGAAGGATCTGGTGGGCAGTGGCGTCAGCTGAACCATGCCCATTTCCAAACTGTCTATGGAATTCATCGATCACTTTTACAGCTTGGTCTCTATCGATGCACTACAGGTACACTTCCTCATAGTTTTTGCGGCAAAGCGCGAAGTTTTTGATCATGAAGTGGGCACTTTTCATCTGTACAGCACGACATTTATGGTGAGGTAACCCCTCCGGGAATTTTTTGTTTAGCAACAAGTATACCAAATCGGTATACCACGGGTCTTGGGTGATGGAATCCACTGTGTAAGTTTGGCATTCTATGTGGGGAGTCTCTTCTGCCATCGCCCGACTTAGTCCTTGGCCTCAGACTATTTTCATGGGTTGCATTTCTAAGTCATATTCCTGGAGGATGGCCATCCATTTCCCCTGTCTCTTGCCCAATTCACTCTGCATCAGTAGAGATTTGATGGCCTGGTTTGGGATGATAGCATGTACTTTGCTCCGGAGAATGTAATGCCAGAATTTCTTCACGACACGAACTAGAGCGAAGGCCTATTTTTTAAGTGATGAATACCGGACTTCAGTGTTCTTGAAGGGGGAACTCATGAAAGCTATTGGTCATTCTTCCCCTTCAACCTTTTGGGTCAACACTGCCATAGTGAAATGTGGCGAAGCAAATGAATAAATGTAAAACGGAAGGGAGTAGTCCGGACTAGCCAGGATAGGGGCCTCCGTGATTGTCTTTTTGATCTGGGCGAATGC
>MU225990.1:342576-373939 GCA_018584345.1 Thuja plicata
CCGGTTAGCGATCGAAAGACATGGTCCACACTCAAGTTCTGAATGTTTTTGGTAATGTACTTGGCACCAAGTGCCGGACAAGAGTGTGGCAAGGGTTGCGGTGGGACCTTGAGAAGTGACTTCAACTCTCATCTTTACTTTGAGGTCCTAGGCTCTCTGTAGTACAGCGGGATCTTCTCCGGGGACAAAATTGAACGTTAAGATTTCAAAAGGTTTGTACACCCCCAGAGAAGTCTCAGAGAAAAATACCTCGTTGACCCTTCCAACTTCGGTAAGGGCCTATTTCATTCGAGGTTCACTTTCGACCTAGATCTTATTTGATTCTCCTTCCCAGACAAGCCATAGGTGGGTGAAGTCGGTCAAAAAATATCCATTCAAGGACTTAGACCAATTCTGACTTAGTAACATCCCGTAAGTCTCTGGGATGTCCACCACCTGGATATCAATGATGCTGGCTATCCTGGGGTCCTGGATAAGATGTATCTAGACGTTCTTCAATTCCCCCACCATTTTTATAGCTGTCTTATCCAGCTGGATTACTGCACCATTAGATGGGGTGGGGTGGAATCTGAGCTTCTGACAAATGGAAAAAGGCATGATATTACCTGAAGCTCCGAAATCTACTAGGAAATTGTGTATATTCTTACCGTGTATATTCAGGCCTAGTAAGAAGGGAGGATCCTCATTGTTTCCATGGAAGACAACCGCATTAGCATCTTCGAATAAGACAGTCTTGGGTGGGCGACTGATGGCTTCTGGGTTTCCCAAGAGTTTCAGAAGAGACCTCTTCTGCTCGGGACAGTTCAACAAAACCTCCATCAAGGTCATGGAGGTAGTGGTCTGTTCTAACACTTTCGTAATGTCAAATCTTCCTCCCGAGAATTGGCAATTTTCCTCCGTGAGATCTATTGCTTGGTTAGAGCTAGGAGATTTTGGAGGCGCGGGTCGATCTGTCATGTTATTCCAGGGAGGAGGAGTATCTTTGATAGGAGGTGTGGGCGTGTAAGTTGGTCCTTTACCAGCCTGACTCCGAGTGTTGTATGGAGTCCATAGGTTAGTAAAGGCGTTGGCCACAAAGGGCAGGATAGATTCATGAAAGAATCCCTGTAGTTTGGATTCTTCTTCATCCTCCTCGAAAGTTCTGAAGAAGATGGTAACACAGGTGAAGGCACTGTGGGTTGTTTCTTGGATAGGAGGCTTTAGGGGGAGCATCGTGCGACTGCTGCCTGTCCAGCTAGGAGATCATGATGACCTTCTTTAGAGTGGCACAATTCACCTCATTGTGCGAACCAGTATCATGCAACCTACACCAGTTAGTCATGGGCTGGAAGTCTGCGACTGGCGTGAAATGTGATGGTCCAGCACCATTTTGGTTGGTGTTTTTGTTTGGAGGCGGGCCTCCAGTATTCGCATTATTGTTTGACTATTGTTGATTGGGCCTAGGCCCATTGTTGAAGTTCCTTCCTCTGGCATTGTTTCTTCGTTGAACAGAAAAAATGTTTCCCCTCTGGGAATTTGAGTTCTGGGGCGCGTAGGACCCCACCTTCAGTTGGCCCATGTCCATCGTCAAGGTGGACAACATTTGTCGGAGGGATTCAACCTCGGCGGTCAACTGAGTGTTTGTGTCACAATGTGACGGTTGTTGTTGTGGTTGGCTTCCTGGGAAGGCAGCAGTATTAGCCAGAGTCGAGGGCGGAAATCCTCCAGTTGCGGACGAGTGGAAGAAGGGCACTCCAGATGATTGTGTCTGAGGTTGTTGTGTTTGCTGTGGCTGATTCCAAGGGAAGACTTCCAGACCCGGTGTCATCTGGGTCTGGGCTGGGTAAATGTACCATGTCTGTTGGTCTATCATGGGTGGTGAAGGATTCGTCGCCATTGAAGGGGCACCTATTGCTAGATTGGGGTTGTATCCCCCAGCATATACAGTTCCGCCGGGGATCATGTTGAAAGGTGTGCTCTGCCCAATCCTGCCCGGGGATTTGTTGAGACCTCGAGACAGCTCTAGGGCTAGGTTGTAGACTTTTTCCAAGGTGTCCTAGTCGCCTGCGGTGGTTGTTCTCCATAGGAGAGTGGCAACAAAAGGGTCCATCACATTAAGATAGGTCTGTATGGTTACATCTGGAGATGGGATAAAAGGGCCCGTGCACCGCTTCAGGGCGCGTTGGAACCTATGGTTGAATGTTGCAAGAGGTATATTGGGTTCCTTCATAATGGAGATGAACTGGCTGTGGGACCAGGCTGGGTCCACATGTACGTGGAAGGTGGCCAGGAAGGCATCCTCCATATCCTGCCAAGTGTTGATGGAGTTGGCAGGAAAGTTAAGGTACCAGTTCAACTCGCTTTGTCCTAGGGACAAGGGGAACATACGGGTCACAACATCTTCATTCTAGATCTGATGTCGATTCATAGCATCTTTGTATGCCTGTAAGTGTTCTTCTGTGGTCCGTGAGCCTAAGTGCTCATATCATGGGCAGATCTTCTCCGGGTGAGAGGGTAAATCATTGGTTGCGCCCGGAAAAGTGCCCATCAGGGACCTAGTGTTTCTGAAATATGCAGCCATTAGGGGAACTATATGTTGGGTAGTTTGGGTACTGGTTCCCAAGATTTCCTGAGAAGCTTGGTTATTCTGAGGTATGCAAGATCCCTAGACAATAGTGGCTGGTGCGATTTTTGAGGTCCGTTTCTTTTGAGCAGGGGGCTCGAGTTTGACAAATCTTCTGGGATTCAGGGTAGACCTAAGGAATCTTTCAAATTTAGCTAGGGAAAAAGACCCAATCCCGCCAAAGGCTTGCCTCCTAAAACTACAACTCGGGGAACCCTTAGAAGGTGTAAAATCAGAGTCTTGGGAGGGGGATGAGTTCATGCCCTCCTTCTAGCGCCAATTTCTGTTGATGGGGTTTTGCTGACCGGGTCCACCAACAGTCATAAGTTGTCACCAGGTTCCGAGGAAATTGGCCAACTCCACCTACAAAGGTTGTCCGGGGGAAATAAATCCTCCGGGCCTCCAAGCACCTGGGTGTTGGGTCACGATGGTGCGGGGCTCGGTTGGGAGAGGTGACTATTTTTGAGGGGGATAGTTGATTTCTTCAACTCATCTCTGGAGATTCGATCAAAGTAAGATTTTTCCAAGCGTTCTATACTTAGCAAATAAAACAAAAAAGATCCTGCAGGGTTAGAAATATTTCATCTAACTATAGTCATGTTGAAATGTCCAGAACATCAATAATACTCTGGTAAACTACACTAAATACCAAAGAAACACATAACCATCAGCTAGCATTTTATCAGTAGCGGGAATAAAGAGGTCATTAATCTAGTTTAACATACCAGAGTAAAAGACATAAAGAACATCAAAACATGAAATACCATTAACTCAGAAGCAGGAATGCCAACAACATCATTGCCAAGAATTCTTCCTTCTTCATTAATATTCAGTCTAGCGAGCACTGGTGCATGATACAATGGTGGCTCCAGGGGAGCATCTAACTATTGAGAATAGAACAAATGGAACATTGAGCTCTGCAACTTAAAAAGAGAAATCACTTTGCTATTTCTATGGACAACAAAATCATCAATTTCGCCGACCCTTGGAAATGGGTCGATTTGCCTATTTATACAACTCTTTTCTAACCCTAACCCTATTTACCTTATGTTCCAATAAAATACAATATCATCAATAGAGTACAATATTCGGGGGCTGGTACTACCTGTGCCACCCTACAAAAGACCTGGAGACAGAATAGGTCTGTCATGTCAGAAGAATAAGATAAGAATATACATCAAAATAATTGGTCTCAGGAAGAGAACCAGAAAGAAGAAAGAAGGAAGTAGGTCCCTCGAAGACTGAGGCTACATGCCTCATAAATAAGAAATGTGGTGCCCTATCTCCAATGTGCTAGGTGTACCCCTGAGCGGTGCCTCGAGAAGACCACCCTATCCAAAAACCAACTGCCAAGTCGACGTCCTTTAATGTGGCCAACTACTCTCTGACAGTCTTTATTAACCGCTTCTGAAAGTGACTGGTCGGCCTCAGGACTGGGACACGAATCACTTTGAAGAATACAAAATTTTGGATCTGGGACTCCAGGATCTGGGAACTTGTGCCTCAAAAGAATAAAGAATACTCAGAATAAAGAATGCTCAACACTTGAGTTCTCCCCGGCCCCCGGAGAAAGATCAAGGTTGCTTATTATCATTGAAGGCCTGGAGGAGGCGAGAAATGCCATCCTCATCTATCTCTTTTAGGATAGCCCTTCTGTGCCTAGCCACTTCAACTTGTTCCCCAGGTATGGAACATTTCCTTTAAATTCGTCTACCATTCTTGCAGCGTCATGACCCTTAAGTATCATCTTGGTTAGTTTCGCCATCTGGGCCCCATCTATCCTCTTTGGGGATTGGTACGGGGATTTCGTTATTTCATCAAAACTCCCCAAAATTGAATCTTCGGGGGTATATGTATATGGGCTAAAGGGATCAGCCCCGGAAGCCTTTATCACAAAAGAATTGTATAAATTAGAAGAATACTTCATAGTATTTACCTTTTCTTGCAAGGACTCTACCAGTTGCTTGGTTACCTCCAATGTGAGGTCAAGTCTGGAGTGCTGAGTTATTACAAAATCAAATGGTTCCTCACCCAGAATTCTGGATTCAGAAATTATATCTTCTCCCAAGGTGAGGAGCTCTTCGAGCTTTACCTTCCACGCTTGGTAATTTTTGGCATCACTCTCCCACTGGTTAATAAGTGATTCTGCTTGATGGATAAATTGCCGGGCCGTGTATAAATCTGGGAGAGTGGACACCAGGAAACACTGGGTGTTTCCCATCTGTAGGGCGATCCATTCGTCCACTGCCTGGGCCTTCTTTTTCATTACTCATAGGGAGTCTATGTCACTCTGCGGCAATTCTTCTGATGTGGAGGTTTCTGGAGGGGCGGCATTAATGGGTCTGGCTAGCTCAGTAAGAAATCCCATAAGATTTGCATTCTTTTCTTTCTCAGCCTTGAGCCTCTGGGCCTCTTTTTCGTATCGGGTTTCAACTGCCCTTTCCGCCTCCTTAAGCAAGTCTACCTCGCCTTGCTTTCCTATTTTTCCCAGGGACACCTCTACAACACTGTAATATGCGGGATCTACAGTTGCTTCATCAGCATCTAGGGGAGGTGTTGCCACAATGGCAATGGTTTCTCCGCCCAGCCCAGTTCGCAGAGTATGAACTGTCCAGGCTTTCTTCGACTTCAGCGGGGCCTGAACTTGGGCCATCATTTCGGCTAGGGAGAGAGGAATCACTGGAGCAGACTGAGCTTTTCTTTTCTTGCTCCCTACCAGCCACTGAGGTGGGAGAGGTGGCCTTCCTGCCAAAATTTTTTCTCCTGATTCTTTTCCAGTATCCAGTGGCTATTGCTCCTTGGTGGCATGGGCCTCATCCGTTCCTTTCCTTGCCCTAACTTCTTCTGTAGCAACATCCTTTTCAACCTCCATCTCCTCAGCCTGGTCCTGTATGTCAATCACTAGATCTGGACCCTGGTAGGCTTCCTCAGGGATTTCTTCTTCAAGGTTCTCTTCTTCTTCTTTTTTTTTGGCCAGGGCTTCATCCTCTGTTGGCAGTAGGGGAGGTATCAGGCCAAGATTTAGTGTTTGGGCTGCTGTGATTACCTGCCCGAAGGTTTCTCCTGGGAGTGGCCCCTGGAACATGGCATCTGGGGTTATGGTTATTCCCAAAGGTCTGGTTCCCCCAGCAGATGCCATGTGTTCACCTTTCTTTAGTTGGTCCACTCCTAGACCTTGCATCTCTTGAGCCCCGGAGATAATCTCTGGTTTTGGCTCCTTTTCTTCTGCTCCCTGCTCTTGTTCTTGTGCAAGTTTTTATTCCAAGTCTTCTTGGTCCGCAGCCTCCTTTTCTTTCTCCAGGACTTCTGTCCCTGCTTGTGTATCATCCCCCTGCAAATTCTCAAACTCATCGGTTGCAAATACATCAAACTCCTCTTCCGGAGGGGGACTGGCTGGGACCTCTGCAGGTTCTGCTTCTTTCTCTGGTTTCTGGGAACTTGAAGAAAGGATCTCTACTTCTCGGTGGAGGGATGCCCTTGGCGTTGGTAGTGATTTTTCCTTGGCCTACTTGATGTGCTTCCTCTTCCTCTGGGTGACCAAAGGTGGCCCCGCATCGGCTATTGTTGCCACTTCCATGGGATCCACCCCCGTTGCCTTCACCATCAAGGTTGCCAGCGACGCGGAGGATGGAGGATGAATTGGTCCAGCCATGAGTGGGGGAGCAGCCAGCCTCATTATTAACTGCTCCCTCATTTGCTGGGAGGCTGCCATAGACTGCTTGATCTGTTCTTGTATCAGGACTTCTTGCGCGGAGGGGGTTATAGCTATTCTCTTTCCTTTTTTTACGCCTTGTGAAGAAGTCCCGGCCCCCGGGGTCAATGTTGGTACCGGCTGTGGCGCTAATTATGGTGCCAGTCGGGGAGCTTGACACATACTCCCAAGGCACACCCTTTCAAAATAGGCATGACTTCACTCGACCACTTCTTGAGTGAAGTCCTCAATCGTGGGCCCCTCCTGGGTGGCCCAATCCATTGCCAGCAGTGCCATTTTATCAATCCCCTTTTCTTTGTACTGGGGATCTATGATGGGGGCGACGTCATAGAAGCCCAGAGGGAATCTCCATAGCTTCAATTCCTGCATCATTCTGGCTATCATTCTGATATAGCGCCTGCTCCACACCTCCACATCATCCTGGCAATCAGCCCAAAAGTCTTTCATGTGTCCCGGGCCAATTTGAGAACGCCATCTGTAAGTAGGCCATTGGAGTGGGGCCTTTGCTGGGCTAGGGCCCAGAAAACATAAGAAAACACATAGAACTTCTTCTTCCTGTCCACCTGGAGGAACTGGGAGTCGACGTGATTGTAGATTATTTTCGTCTAGTCGAAGAATTCTCCCTTGGTGGAGATGCTGAGGAGGAAATAGTACATCCATTTGGTAAACTCCTGGGTGGAGGGTTGCCCAAATACCTGGGCTAATGCTATTATCCCCATCTGGATGCTCTCCTTGAATTCAGAGCGGGGGATTTCTATTTTCATTCTCTTTGGGTCCCTCTTTGGGGCCTTGAGCCAATGGGTATTCATGTATACCTGGGCGGCATCCTCTAGTTGTGTAAACTATTTCAAGGTGATAGTTATTGTGACCACCGTGGCCCTATCAAATTGTGGGATACCTAGGCCTGCCTGGAATGTGACTGGGTCGAGGGACACCAGTGGAGTGGGGTACCCTGTGGGTTCTGCCGCTGCGAGCATAATGGCCCAGATAGAAGAGTTGTAGTTGGCCACCAGTGTTAAGATAAGCTCCAGAGATTGCACGGAGCATGGGAAGCAAGCTTCCCGGAGGATTCCAGATCCTCCGACGTTAATTGTGAGTTGATCTCCATCCTGTCGCTGGATGTGCATTACCTTTACCAGGGCCTACATTTCAGTAAAGGTTCTGACACTGACGCCGGTCATCAGTTTTACCTTGGACTCAATCTTTGAGCCCACGATGCCATTATCCTGTACATACTTCATGGTGAGGGGAAGTTTTTCCAAGGCTTTCTCCATCTTTGACTTTGTTGTTGCCCTAGTTTCTGTGGTGGTTGGTAATTCAGGGCTTCTAGGAGGAGATGATGCGGACACTTCAGACATGTTTGGAAGATGAAGTCTGGGAACCTGCGAGACAAAGTGACCATCAGAACATGTTTATCAAAGTAAAATAGTTACTCCGGGGTCTGGAGATCTTACCACCGCGATGTTTACTTTCCTGAAAAGTTAGTATCATGCAAAGGTAACCAAAAAGCAAACACATCGAAAATTTAGAATCTTCATCATCTCATCCGGGTCTGGGAAATTTTATCACACTTGGAAAAGACATAGGATGGATGGTGGTAAGAGGCCCGAAGCCTGGAGAAATGACCATTAGCAAAGATGTATAACAAAGCAAGTTGTTGAACCCACATGGACGCCACGTGCGTTGGCATTAAATGGATGTGATGGCGATGACGACGGAGCCAACTTTCTGAATGCATGAAAAGGGAAAGCCACGTGGCTGGAATTGATTGCGCGCATGGGATGTAAATGAGGTTTTGACAGACTTCATGGAGGAGAGAGAAAACTACCTGTTTGAAACTGGCTGAGAGTCGAGTTTCAAACAGGTGGTTTTCTGCCTCGAAGTGAGCTTGAAGGCGGAAAACCAGAAATGGGGGTGACTTGACCAGCTAGCCAGGGCACCTAGAAGGATATACATAGAGGCAAGGGATATATACATAGACTATTTACAACTATATACACATATACAGGAATATACATAGCGGGACGACGCCCGTAGGAAAACCAGACAAGACAGAAACAGATATATACAACTTATCTACATATTTACATTATTTACAGAAACAACTTCTGCGCAGAGGGTGGACAACCCTCTAGAAGAGCCGACCCATCAACGGGTGGAAAAACTAGAAGACAACGGACCAGCCAAAACCAGGAAGAAAAACAAACAGAAACAAAATGAAACAAAGCAAAATAGAAGGAAACTAGAGAGCAGACAAGTGGAAACACCAACCTGAGAACGCAGAAGGTGGAGGAAAGGAAGGATTTACCGCGTGATTTTTGCAATAGCTCGAGTTGTCAATTGGTCAGAATCACCACCACGGAGCACTTTCACTTGCCTGAGAATGACTGAAGATTGTTAAGTGTTGATTATCATAAACTTCCTGTAAAATGCTCTGTTAATCGCTTTGAAATTGCCCTTTAATTCACTCCAAGTGCTTGAAGGTTTTAATCGTGGTAAACATGAAAATGACAGATGACCTCTATTTATACCCACGGTAAAAAGGCAATCCTCCTCCTTCCGTCAATCTCTGGACAGGCAAAACCTCCAGACCCTGGGCCCGAGGATTCCTCGCGATGATATCCCTAAGAACATCACAACGAAGAGTCCCAGAGTCTGGAATCCGGTTCCCAACAAAAGACAAACTCTGGGACCGGAGTCTTGGAGACAAAGCAAACAAACAAGACACAACGCCGGGGAAGAAAACCCCGGAGAAAGAAAATAAAAAGGGAAAGAAAGATGAGCAAAACCGCAAGCAAAAGCAAACAAAAGCAAAAAAAAAAGAAAAAAAAGGGAGACCCAATATTTTGCACACAAAATGTAGGGACGGGGATGCAGGGCATAACACCTTGTAGTTGTACTTGATACCCGAAGTTGGGGAGAAGATTAACGAGAAAGATGTCCAACTTTTCTGATTCAGGTATCTTGTGAGAATATCATGTATAGAGTTGTCTCCATCTTTGGAGAAATGCTAAGAAGGATTCCCCATGATTTTGTTTCAGATTGCAAAGATCTCAGATATGAACCAGATATTGAATATTGTGAGAATAATGTTGTAGAAATAAATTGGCAATTTCGTCAAAAATTTTGATGCCAGTTGGTAGTCTAGAGAACCATTCCATAGCTGATCCTCTCAGACTACATGGGAAAAGATGCATAAGATAGGTTGTGTCATGTATGAATTCCATGGAGAGAGCACCAAATTCTCTCAAATGGTCTTGAGGGTTAGATGTACCCAAGTATTTGTCATATTTAGGAAGTTCAACTCCTTTGGGAAAAGGAGGCATGTGAAGATCTTTATCAAATGGGAAAAGACAGATGCTTTCCAGTGTGAATTGTGTAACAGGTTTGTCTTTCTCTTTTAAGAGTTGAGAGAGTTCCTCTTGCATAGTTTGCATTTCTTTGCGCAAGCGGGAATTTTTAGTTTCTTCCTGTTTCTCAACAAGTGTTTCTACAACATAATTGGAAGGTAACTTAGCCCCTTGATTGGCTAGTTAAAGAATGTATTTTTCTTTCTCCTCAGCTAGTAGAATTCCCATCATTTTACATAAATCTTTGTTAGCATGAGCTTGTGCAATCTCTTCTGGAGTGATTTCTACTTCTACATCATTAGGGGGGTCTTGAGAATGTGACTTACCCCAAGTTTTAAAGAGGTCAATTTTGTTAACCTCACCACTTGATTGGTTATGATCTCCCATCTTGCCAAAATGCAAGGATTCAAGGTGTAAAGACTTGGTATGAAAAGATTGAGTATTTTTTGAATTTGGGTCTTCTTAAACAAAGGATTTTGAACCCTACTAAGATCCATAGGAAATGACCATTTATTGTAAGGTCATCATACCGGGGAAGGAGATCGAGATGATTCCTCACTAAATGTAGCTGATAATGGTGTGGAACGTACAGATTCATCTTGATTGATTGAAGGAAATGTTTTGCCACTTTGAGTTGTGACATTCATAGATGAAGTTTTGAACAAGAGATGTGAACTAGGACCAAACTTGAAACTATCTTAAAGATTGCACAAAATGTGCCAAAAGGTGAAGTATCCTTGGTGCAAATCTTTGGAGGAGGCTAGAACATCCAATAGATGACTATTGTGACATAAGGAATGACAACACAAATGAAAAGAGATCAAAAGACATGAGACGAGACCAGTTTAAGAAAGAATCACGTAGTTCTCAACCCAAGAAACTAAGTTTTAGACTATGTGAAGATGGATGGCAGAAAAATAGACCCATATCAGAGACCAGATTGATAGAAGTACACTTGACTGATAGATTTTAGCTTGTTGTTTTGGATAAAAGACTCTAGTTTCATGTGAAACTATGCAAATGTTGAAAAAAGAACATTTATAGAATCAGACTGTTGAGACTAGTTTGCATTTCTCAAGATAAAATCATGTTGTTTCCTGACAGATAGTTTGAGTGACAGATTGTTTTGGACATGTTCAAGATTGACAGTTTGTGTGTTTTGGCGATAGTTTCGATTGTTCAAATGATACACCCATGCAAAACACATTAAACAAAATGTTTGTAGTACCAAAACAAGAACATTACAATCCTAAGATAGCCAGAACAATATCTATTGAATCCCCACTTGAATCGAAGTTCAGCTATGCTTACTCTTATTGGATAACTTAGAAGCTTGGAAGCACGGGCTGCTCCTTACATATGCACTCACTTCTTAGGCATACCAAGCTTTGAACCCTAAGGGAATTGCTTCCCAAAGGGTTGTTATCTCTAATAAAAGCCGTAAAAATGTGGGGCATCATAGTCAGTCTCTGACCTTCTATGCCAATAGATAGAGGGTTTTTTGGAAACTAGGACAACAGTTTGTAGTAAGGACATCCGTTCAGGTGGTTGTGATCAAGTCATTTTCTTAATAAAGGGGCTCTCCCAATCTGTTCAAAGCAAGGCTTTCACCTTAACGATGTCGGGACTTTAACGCACCACTAGGGTACTAGAGGAGATTTTGGTTGCCACAATCAATTCACACCTGTCTATTGTGACACTAATCACAATAGCATTTTTTGTATACCGGCTTGGAAGGGCTTGGCTTTAGCCTGTTACCAGTTGGGCATCCACTCTCACAGGCTCTGCTAAAGCTCTCAGGAGGTAGCCACTCTAGAAGAATCACATGAATTTCTCTTACACCCAAGATCCATAAAGGTGAGGGGAGAGGATACATTCATGTAGTTCTTAGGATTACAATCTAAAAAACACTTCAATCACGCAAGACAATGATTCATTTTAAGAACCAACCGAAGTGTGTTTTAACTACTAAAAATAGATATAAGAAGTTGTGAAAACACGCAAGGTCTTCGACAAACATCCTGCAATAAACCCATTAGTAGTTTGTAATGCCTTTCTTCATATCAACGGCCTGCAATAAACATGTCAGAAGTTTATGATGGCTTTTCTTTATCTCAGCGTCCTGCAAACCACTATTAAGCTGTAATAAATAAGATAATCAGAGAACAACAAAGCCCAAAACTTGTGAGCATTAAAAAAATTCAAAAAATCAGAAATATTATTGCATATTCAGAAAGTAGATAAAAAATCACGCACTTTCAAAAAAAATTGCACTAAAAAATGTTACCATATGAGCCTGTACGAGGCTCTGGAAGTTGCAAAACGCAGGATTAGGTAGGTACAGTGATGAAAACCTATAATTTCTGATAAATTTGTGACTAAAATCTAGAAAATAAGAAAAAACCAGAAATCTTTAGAAAATTCTACCGAAAATAAAATAAAAATTGCACTCAATTTGGACCTAAAATGAGCAAGATATGATCGTTAAAAGTTAGACTGCAAATTCAAAAAGCTCAATGGTGAAGGCTAAAAAATTTTCAAACCCTGATGACGTCATGAACCTGCAAGTTTAAATTTGATGATTTTGTGGCTGTCATAAAAGGTCATGGGGAATGATGGTTTGATGGCTGTCAAATTTAACATAGTGAAAAAAATTAGATTTTTTTTTTTTAATTTTTTTTTTTGATTTTTTGATTTTTTTTTTTTTTTTTGATTTTTTTTTTCAAAAATATGCCCTGGGCTGTGTGTAGAAAAATCCAAAGTCTGCCTCAATTTCCATGCAACAGGTTGTACGACCGCCTTGGGCAAAATATTTTTGCCACAGATTCAACTTTTGACAAGTATAGGCATGTTTACAGTCATTTTCAACCGAAACGATGCTCTGAATGCGATGGTGGAGCCAGATTTGGCTCAAAATGAGAGCTTCAAAAAAACTAAAAGAATAATAGACAGAAGATAGAAGAAAATTTTCAACTTGCTCCACGTTAAAACAAAGATGAAATGCGTTGTTTTACCTGCAAAATCAGAGTACAAACATGATCCAAGATTTTCAAAACTAATTCAAATGTGATGACAGAAATAGATGTTCTACCTCATGGTGGGCACCAAAAATGTATGTGGTAAATTTGGCCTTGTTAATTCACCATACACTTCAACATAGTCCTTCTTCATCAGATACACACAAGACTGAATATGAGATTATTCATCCTGTCTATCTTCACGATTCGACTTGTTGCCTTCTATCCAGACAGGGTTTTTGAAATTGCTCTCAGAATGAGAGTCTCACAACCATAGACCAATCTAGGAATGAAGTATTTTTCTCCATGAATGCAATGCAATGCATAGTTATTCTAAGAATTGAAAAGATGTAAAATAATCTAAGACATGATTTCAATGCAATTATTCTAGAAATTGAAACTAGTCTATTGCAAAAATGAGATTATTCTATATGAGAATGGCAATAATTCAGTATTCTAACAATGCATAAAAATAAGTGGGGTTTTGAATGAGGAATGAGAGTTCTTTTATAGACTCAGAGATGATCAAAATAGAAAGTTTCCTCTTTGAAATAAAATAGATAGAAAAGCCAGTTTAAATTAGAAAGCTTTATTTAAAAGAAAACAATAACTTGTTTTCTCTTTGCTTTAATTGTTTTCTTTCTTTGATTTAATTCTGTTTTATTTGATTTTAATTATTTTCTTTCTCTTTAAAGCACAATTAATTCAAAGATTATATTTCTGAACAGAAGAAAGATTTTTGAGAGAATATCCAATTAATTAAATAAATATGACCTCACAATTGCTTTTGCTCAATTATCTGAATAATTAAATTCAATTATTGAAATGAGGATATTTATTTAATAATTAAATATTATTTAATCCCTTTTTCATGTGTCTTAGCTAAAGAGGGTGAATTTAAATTAATTCAATCATAAGGTTTGTTTAGCCAATAGATATTTAGGAATTAAATATGATGTATGATTAATGTAGATTTAAGATTTTCTACATTTGACACTTAGGTTGAGTAGAGGCAGTTAAAACTTAAAATTGCCTAGTACAATAGGACTTTGATGATTCAAAAGAATGACAAATGCAACAAAATTGGTTAGGGTTACAAGATGCCAATTTTGGGGTGTTACAACAATTAGTGAAAATCTATGTATAAAAATCCTCTAACAAGGTCGCACTTAACAGTGTG
This sequence comes from Thuja plicata, assembly GCA_018584345.1. NCBI lineage: Eukaryota > Viridiplantae > Streptophyta > Pinopsida > Cupressales > Cupressaceae > Thuja > Thuja plicata. The sequence continues at coordinate 356,438 of MU225990.1, forward strand.
TTTGTAACCTTTAACAGGGTTGGCTCCTAACAGGGCTCACTTCAGAAGAGTGAAAATTTGGGGTACCGGTCCAAGTGGTTTTTCCCTTAATAGGGTTTCCACATTAAAATCCATGTGTTATGTGTGTATGGTTTATTACTTTATTGTTTTACATTTCACATATGCATTTCTGGATTGATTGGTATACTCTGCATATTTATTGATCATAGGTAAAAAAGTTTTACTGCCTATCAGTAATCAAGGAGAATAAGGACAGACAAGGTAAACCGACAGACAACTAATTATTTCAAGTATTTCAAAGGCATACATCTTGTAGGGAATTAATAATCTGAGGTGTATTAATTGGTGGATTAAAGTTTAAAGGATAAATTTTTGAGGCCACTGATTCACCCCCCTCTCAGTTATTACTAACAGTGCCTTCTCTTATCTGTCTCTCAGTTGTGAGTGCAAATTCTCATTTGCTAGATAGAAACTCATATAACTCACTCAACACATTGTTTACTATCTCTATAGGAGTAAACTTAAAGTTGCACATCATATCTAGTAGAGCTTCCTGAACTTTATGCTTATCTTCTACCTTCAATTTTTCATACTTGATAAACTTAAAGCCATATAACCCTGCATAATTCCTCAAATTATCACATACCTCATTAATATCAGTGGGTCTCTTGAATGGTGATGTTGGTATGTTGCTAGGCTCATCCATTTTGTTCTTGTCTTTATTACTTTCTGAATCCAAATGTAGTTTCCTTGTTGGTCTCTTTACTTCTAGGCTCGGCACAACCTTTGTTGCCAATTTTGTCTTCAATCTAGAACTACTCTCTCCAACCTTGTTTACATAAAAGTTTTTTTTCTCTATTGGTGATGTGGCAATAGATTCCCTTGTCCTTGGATGATTTGCAATGGGAGGGGTAACTTTAGGTTTTGCTTTACTCAGCTTGGTTACCTTGGCTACTGTTGGTTTCTTTCCTTTTGCCTTAACAATAATTTCTTCTTCAGATTCACTAACTTCTACTTCTTTATCTTCAGATACATCTTCTCCTTGTCTAGTAGATATGTCTAGAGGTTCATCCTCTAGCTCTTCATCACTCGGCAATCCAACCATCTTTTTTTAGGTTTTTCACAATCTTTTTCCTCTTTCTCTCCATGGTTCCTACCTTAAGATTCATGGATATCTTTGCCTTATCTTCATCATAATTTCCAAATCTCTTTTCTTTTGTATCAATATTCTTTGTTAGGAGTGTTGTGATAGCTGCTAATGTTTCATCAATGTTAACTTCATAGGGAAATGGCTCCAGCCATGATACCCTAGGTGTCACAGCCTGAATGTAAGTGTAATTTGTATCGACTAGGAAACATATCTCTTCATAGTGCTTTTCCACAAGTGAACTAGGAATTCTAGTCCTTAACCTCAATCTATTTTTGAATTCCATAAAGTATTTTCCCATAATACCATTAAAATTATTTCCTAATTGCTGAATACATTCACTAATCTGTACAGTAATAGTTCTATCCTTCTTCCAGACAATATTTCCCAATGTAGGAAATGACTTCTGTACATAGAAGAATATGAAAAATAGTAAAGAGCCAAACTTACATGATGATCTTTTAAATTTTCTGATAGATAGTAAGCTCTCGACTAGTTGTGTGAATTGCAGCTCGGCAAGGTCATAGGTGTGATTCTTCTTGACTATATTCCATGCTTGTTCCATGGATGTGCAGGGAACACTATCCTGTCGCCTCAACTGGTAGAACTTGTGTGCAATCACTCTCACTCCAAAGTCAAGTTCTAAATCTTCAATGTTAGAGATAGTCATACCTCTATTATTCCAAATAGCTCTAGTGTTAGTTTCTATCTCTTCTTTACTTTGATCTCTCATTGTTCGTTTACCATTTATAAGAAGATAGCTAGTTACTTAATGAATAATGTCTTTTGTGATCCTAACTGGTCTATTGTCCACATATGCATATTATGAACTCAGCTTATAATAACCTTGATCAATTCATCCTTGAAGTCTATCCAGAAATCTAGGGCACGAGTTAACCCTTTGTCAGCTAAATGCTTGAATTCATCTTTCAGAACTCCATTTTTGCATAACTTGTTGTAGGATTTCCTCAATTTTCTATCACCTACTTCACCAATCTTAACCATGTAATCGGATCTAACATCATGGATAATAAGTACCTTTTGTGGGATTGATGAGAGGGCTCCATTGAGATCACCTAAAATTGTACTTTCAGGAATGGCTCAAAAGTTAGGTGGTGCAAATGCATCACTTCTTACTAGCTTAATTTGTTTCAGCTCCTCCTCCATTCCTTTGACTGGTGCGGAAGAACTTGTAGCCATAATCTCTGAAATTAGGGTTCAAGAATGAAGAACATGGTACCTTAGAAAGTAACCCTTCGCATTGTTCAACTTAGGGTTGCTGACAGCATGCTGACAAGATTTTCAAAACAAACTTTACTAAGACCAATTATGCAACTTCTTTGATCACTATGTGAATGCTAGAAATTGCAAGGTAAAATGAAGAATAGATTGTTCGTCCTTATATAGAATCGAAAGGCCAAGATAGGTAAGCAATAAATATTCTACCTGTTAGGTTAGCGCAAGCCAACTATCATTGGCTGACTAACACAACTTGTATACCACTCAGCTTACCATACTCGGCCATCACACAACTTACTCGGCCAACCAACTCGACACCTATAGTGCAGTTAACTCTTCTCAACACTTGTCACAAACATGTCTAGGTGTATCTTAACATATGCAGATATGGACTTTGGCACATTTACATATTAGGAACTGATGTAAGATTTGAAATTTAAATGCAGTTCCTTACATACCACTATTACTCAGTTAGAGATGGTGTGATCACCTGATCCATTGGATTGGGTGACCTTAGCTTCATTGGATTCACTGTTGCTCGGCTCTATTTTCCTTACCCATGTCTAGTTCATTTGTGCTCTTATTTCTTCAACAGTAGGAGTAGGAACTCTTGTCCTACTTTCTTGTCCTCTAAAATGTGTATTTAAGCAATCTTGAGGTGCATGTCCATATTCTTCACAGTAATGACAACTCTGCCTTGTATTATAATCCCATTTGTAAGTGTTGCCTTTCCTAGATGCTTTTGTTTGTGTCTTTGATGTCCATTTTTGTGTAGCATTAGATCTACAGTCTTGTGCTTTATGACCATGTTTTTGACACTTGTAACAATAACCATTAAATATTGGTTTGGGAGGTGCATAACTTACTTCAGCCCAACATTCCTATGCTTTATGTTCAAATTTATTGCAATTAAAACAATAACCATTGAACTTAGGTTTAGGATTGGACTTAGCTTTCTTACTTCGGAAAATGTTTTCTATATGACTTGGTTTTCCACAGTGGTGGCAAACTGGCTTGTTGTGCTTTGTCTTTTCATTCCTCCTTTCACCATTCTTAGATGATTCTCCTTTCTCAGTAGATGTCTTTGGTTCAGTGTGACCTAATCCAAAAGAATCCTTTAGCCTCATTGATGCTTCCATCAGATTCTCAAATTGAGTCAAAGCTTCATTAGGTTTATTCAACCTTTCACTCAGTTCCTTCTCAGATCTCAAGTCATCTTTCAATTGATTGTTCTCAGATTCATCATTTCCATATCTTTCCTACTAATCTCCTAATTTACAAGTAGTAGTTGAATTTCCATGTCAACCTGATTGATTGTCATCATATCCACATCATATCTCCTTTCATCAAGTCTGACAGTTATCACTCTTTTATCTTCTTCTACCATAGCTTTGTCATCTTTAGCTTTCTTCTTTTGTTCCACTACTTCACATAGTCTCACTGTCTGCATTTCTTGTTCTCTTTTCAAGTTTCTGACTTCTTCACACAGTGCATTTTTCTTTTCCAGTAGATCTACAATCGCTGTATTTCTCTTAGTAGAATCTCCATTATGAAATAGATCTATAGTGTCATCTTCCTGGTAATGAGTATCATTCATTTTTTTGGCCAAATCTTTCCTAGTTGTCAATGATTTCTTTAATTCCTATCTTGCTATCTCAAGCTGATGTAATTCTAGCTGAATCTCGATCTTCTAATTCTCAATGAATTTACCTAACTCATAAACCGCCATCTCAAGATCTGTACTCACAAGATGATTAAAATCTTTTTGTAGGTGAACTGTGCTCTAATACAAATTGTTGGAAGTACAATAATGGGGAAAGAAAGATGCTGAGAGGGGGGGTGAATCAGATCTTAAAACTTAACCACTTAAAACAAATTTATCCACATTCATACATATATGAATTTAACCTAAAATCAGATACCATCAACAATATGAAATGTATAGCTCATAACATAGAATTCTGATAATCTAGAAACCCAAATAGGTAAAACTGGGGTGGGGATGACACCCAAAAAATCTTCACTACTACAACAATAAATTGTGCCTGTTAGGGCTACAAGATTTTGATTGCAACATGCAATCTACTTGGTTAAAGGTATGTTTGGTTAAGAAATAAAGATCATTACAAACTACCTTATAAAAGGATTTCAACTTACAGTAAAGCAAGCACTCAACTAAGAGATTTAAAATGGTCTTCTAGAACCACTTTGTTAAGAGATTTCACCTGATACACCTATTAGAATGTTTCAAGTAGTGATCATTTTTTATGCACTCAAATGCTAATGACAGATCTGCTCTTTCCAATACCTTCTGTGATCTCACACTCTGATATGTCTATACTAAGCTTTTCATTGCTATGTCATTCTTCTTGACCTAGGATTCTTCTCAAAATGACTTACTATTCATCTCTTAAGAACAACAACCCTTCTCTTCCAAACTATATGAAGCAATCACACACTCTGATATCTAGGGTTAGAAGAAATCTTATGTGTCTTTACAGATCTGGCAGCGAGATCTAGATCAACGATCAAGATCTATAATTTATGCTTCCAATGCATTCTGATTTCTGGATTGGCTCCATTCCATGCATAGTATAAAACAATTAAATGTGTAATTAACTTAGCAGAAAAATATTAAATGTGTACAAATGTCGGCCCAAATCTCATACAAGTCAGCCTAAACATTTTACATCAAAGTTTGAATTAATCCTAACATGTATGCAAAAACTATTCTTCTTGGCACTTAACATCTCTATCGCTCAGCACTTAATATTCTACTTGGCTCGGCATGATGTAACTCGGCAACCTAAAAATTGCTTGGAAATGTTGCTCGGCCTTTAATGTTTAGCTCAGCTATAGTGATAGCCAACCAAAACTGCCTAAGTAAATGAATAAGTGTTGGTCACTAATCATCAACAAAACATAGGGATTAACAATCTCTACCCTAACCAAAGGAATCTCCTATGGTCCACTACTCCTCTTAGAGCTCTCCACAAACTTCAAACCCTCTTCATATCTTCATCAATCCAACTATGCACCCATCGACTCAGACTATCCAATTTGCGTTTATTCTACTCTAGGAAATAGGAATATGTATCCTTACTATTCCTAGTTCAACTTAAACTTATTTTGATCCACTTTGATGGATTCCTTCATTATTTTTCAATTGAATTCAAAGTTTTCTTGTCTTGAGGCCTTGTAGCCTTTTTAGCCATTTAGGCCTCCTAGAAACTAGTTTTCTTGTATTTCTTCACAAATCCTCTTAAAAACCATTTGAATTAACTATGGATTCTTTCTATTACTACCCTAGGCTCAGGGATTTTCTAGGTTTTAGGTCTTCAAACTCTCCATACATATGACTTCTAGCAAACCCCTATTTTTATGGGTGTCTAGGGCATGTGAGCCTGTCTGGGTTCTTTTCATTCATTAGGTGATCAAATCAACTCCTCCTGTCTTCTCCTTATATTCAGTTATGAAGGAAACCTACCCTTACATTCTCCAACCATTTTTTTGCACAAACCAATCCATCTAGCAACTTTTCATGCTACTATTCTGTACAAGCTCCTAACCAGAATGCCTCTGCACTCGCCTAGGGCTTGATGGAAAAATTAGCTCCCCTACACACAATGACTCTAGAGACCATATTTAAATTACTTACAAGGTCCCATACTTGATTCCAGGTGGCCATGGAATTTCAACCCCAGGAACTCAAGTGGGGTTCATCTTTTACAAAACTAGCTCTAAACCAGGCAACAAACGAGTGAAACTTAAGGAATTTATAAGATGATACACAAAATTTCTTAAAAACCAAATCAATTCCACACAGAGTAATTAAATAAAAACAATTAAGTCTCAATGCATTAAATCAATCCTTTCAATCCATTAAATGACTAGATGAAGGCTTTATCACAAAACACAGTTCAAATCTTTGCTTCTCAAAACACATTTCGTATGCTAACACTTCAAACACTTAGATTAGGGTTTGTCTAGGATTTTATAGTCTATTCCCACATGTTTGGACCCCTAGTTCAGGATTAGAACACCATTAAATCCCTTTCCTATTTTTTAGGAAATGTTGTCATGATAACTTTGCAAATTTGCAAAGTTGTCAAGAGCAACTTTTATAACTTTTAGCAATTTTGTAAATCTCTTATCCTCACATGTACAAATCAACTCAAATCATTCCAAAAGGACATAAAAAAACTTAAAAACATAAAATTTATGAATGAAACTCCATTTTGGATTTTTGGTCAAACTTTGACCCATGTTGACTTTTCTAGGACCTAAGCCCTATAGCCTATTCGATCAAAATAAAGACATGACTCTAAATACTCCTAATTTCAAACTCACACCACACTAACATAGGACTTTCTCCTTAGTACTCATTACCTTAGTGGTTGGCTAGAACCACCTACAAGAAAAAAATGTTTGAAGATCTTCATAAGACCTTAAAGTGCTCCTACACCAAAAGGATAAGGATGGTGAGAGTTATGAATATAAAAATGATATTGATGGTTCTATAAAGGATGATCTTTCTTATGAAACTAATAGTAATTCTCACCAGTTATCAACAAATACATATGATAAACAAGAGGATCACAGTGATTAAGATGTAGGTTTTTGTTATAATGATTTAAATGAGCTTCAAGGTGTTGATGAAGGGGTATGCATTCCTTTATCAGGTTATGATGAATCCACTGATTTTTTTATGTTTGAATCACAAAGGTGTTCCTTATAAGTATAAGGAAGAGGATATGTGTGGCCAGAAAGGAAAATATGATGGTATAAATGAAAATGTTTCTCATGTCTGCATATCAGAAATGGATAAAAGAGATGACAATGGCTCACTTCATAGTTAAAAAATTTATGAGTTCCTGACTTGTAAATATCTCAGATGTTCAAGAGGGGATATCTCTAAGTTCTTACATCCAACACACATTGAGTTTGACAAAGAGTATGAGTCAGTAGAGTCTAATTTTGACATGTATGTTTCTGATTCTCCTTGTACTTCCATATCACTAGGCCACAACAACATTGAATATGATATATCAGATGATGAAAGCATCAGTGTATTTTTAGACTCGAAGGATTAAGAGTTTCCTAGTTTGTTTTTGAGTACTGATTGGGATTATTATGAGGATTGTAAATCTGTCTCTAATTTTGAATCCTTTATTGATTCATTATAGTATGGTCTTTCAGAATCTCAAGGTATGCAGAACCCTGATGAGTTTGTGGATTGGTGTTCTCCCTCCAACAAACAAGAAGTTGGTTTGTATAAGGCTTATAATTTGCAGGAAAGTTATTTGGGGAACTCTGATATAGTTATGCAACCCAGTGACAAAATAAATTTTGATGACTCCAACTGTGGAACAGAAAATGATTGTAATAACTATTAGTTGGAGGATTTTTTTTATAAGTGTGACAATGCAAGCAATAAAAAATATTTTGAGGGTTCTAAATATTTCAGTAACCATGATTGGCATTGGTCACATAATGGTCAGTATTTTAAAATAGGGCCTGACTTAAAGGTGTTGAATAAAGGGAGAGGTACTGAAATGTGCTCTATGGGTTGATCAAAGATATTAATATGTTTAATCATTCAGATGAAAACTATGTTTCTATCTTGTTTCTAGTGCATAGAGAAGGTTTTTTGTTTGACAGATGAAAGCTACAATTGAAATTTGGTGATGGCTTAGGGGAGTCAAGCTTGGTTTGTTTCTTTCAAATTAGGAGAAGAGGTGTAGAGGTAATATGACTCTACTCAGCATTGTATATATTTGTATAAAGTTTCCTTCATTTTTCTACTTTAGGTGTGTCTACCTTAGGGTTTCATTTTTTTGTCATGGTCTTCTCTTCTCATAGATCTGGAATATAGTGTTGATCTTGTACTCAACCTTTCCTAGTTGTAGCCTATGTTAGCACTATGAGAATCCTACAAGAAATCTGCTTAAGTCATGAAAACTCTCCTATTTATTTATTTGTCCCCAAGCCCTAATTTCAAATTTTCTAACCCTTGAGAAAAAAACACTAAACGCTTGTGGCTTGTTATAATTTGGAGTTACCTTTTCTGAGCCACTTAAGTTATCATTTGTCATATACATGTAATTATCCTTTCCTAGTCATGCAATCTCTTACATGGACCGAATATTATTTTCTATCTCACAACTTGGCACAGGCTTAAGTCTCTTAATCTCTAGAAAAATGGAATATGGTCTTTTGGTCTCGAGAATTCATGTGCATCGTTGATCTTGATGTTCATCCTTCGGATCATGCGTAATCTTTGAGAAAACCATAAGTCAATATGTTCTTTTCATGACTTCGAGACTTAGTTGCAGAATCTCCAGGTGCACCCAAAGTCAAGGGCATAGTTACTTTTCCACTTTAGTCACGTGATCTAGCAATGAACCAGAGTTCAAACATGCTTAGTTTCAAGGATGAGGTAGTTTTTCACAGATTTGACATGGTGTTGCCACATGTTTCCAAGGACAGATGAATCATAGGGTTTTCTCTAGATCTCCGATTGTAATCAGATATTTGAAGAAATGTTCTCATGACTTGGCGATATGTTTAGTCATGCAATCTCTAAATGGACCATGGGTCAAGTGAAACCGAGATGGAGTTTGCATGGAGAGGATCAGAACTATTATTTTGTTCAAGATCTTTCAATAAATTAAGGAAGTAAAAAAATATTCAGAGACCTCACGCGGACTGTTGATCAAGATCTAATCCTATGGTTTGTGCATATTTTATAAGTAAACTCAAGGGTTAAATAATGATTCAGAGACCCCGATATTCCATCATTCACATAATATCACAATCAAACCAGGGTAAAGACATGTCTGGTCAAGTTAAATTTAGTTCTTCAAGTTTCCCTTCAGTAATCTCTAGATTTGACAAAAGGTAAAGGATTAACTTGTTGAGTTTGTAATTTCATTTTAGTCATGCAATCTCTAGATTACTTGAGTCAAGATAGGGTTAAGAGCTAGGTTGATACAAGAAATACCTGATCCATAGATGCAGTATTGATCATGTGGTTCATGCTTACTATTGCCAAGAAATGATCAAGTATAGATATATCTTGAGGCTTGCTGTAGGCAGCGGATGCAGTGAAGATCTTAAGGCTGTCTCGTAGTCTCAGAATAAACTTTGGGGTTCGATTTTCATCTCGCGACTTAGATTTCCCTTAGTCACTAAATCTCAGGATAGACTAGAGTTAAGAGCCTGAGTCAAGATAAAGTTAAGCATGGGTTGCCAAGATCAAATTTGAGTTGTCAATGCAATGATGATCTAGTGGTGTGTGCATGATCTCATGATATACCTAGGGTTATCCAGAATGTTTGGCAAATTAGAGATTACATAGTCATGAAATCTCCAGATAAAGTTGGGGTTAAAGTATGGGTTGAATTTAGGTTAATGGCCAAGGAAAAAGATAAGTTAAAGAATAGTTAGGTCTGATTTGATCCAATGGTTGATGTAATGGCTCAATGAAAATTTGCACAAGATCTAACCATCAAGGCATTTTTCCTATCGTTCACAAATCCCAGGTCGGTTTGTATCTATGATAGAGGATAGAGAAGTTAAATTTTTGTCAAGTCTTATTTAATCTAATGGATAGCGTAAAGCCTCAATGAAGAGATGCAAGGTGATTAGTGATGAAGGTATTGCACCTGCTTGACAAGTGGATTGCCCAGTCAATAGAGGTTAGAAGACAACGAGATTTCTTGGAGCCAGTAGGAAAGTGTCATTTGGATACCAGAGGGACCAAGATTGCCAAAATTTTCATGGGGCCGAAGTAAAGAAATAATAAAGGGCGAAAAAGTCTGAGAGCATCATGTGGTTGGCATAATGCCTTATGAAGAATATGCTCATGATCTAACCATTGAGGCATTGCACTTGAAGGCCACATGTCCCCGGTGGGTCCAAAGCAATGCCAAGGTAATGAAGTAAAGATCGATCAAGTGGGTTTTGATCTGATGGTAGGCGTAAAGGCTTAAATAAAAGGTGATCATGATCTATCCATTGAGGGATAGTGATGTGCTGCCATGTGTCTAATGTGATTTTGAGCCCGAGTAACCTAAAGAAAACAACGACTATATTTTAAAATTGTGATAGGATTTTATATCGACCATTGATGTTGATTCTGCGCCACTTGTAGCCAGTAGGGTTGGAATATTTGAAAATTTAAATTTGTCTCTCAGAGTTTCAAGCAATGTTGTTGTTTTCTATGAGATGAGGTAGGTTGTGGACTGATTTGATAATCTGGGTCAATTTATTGGATTAGTATGGTGCCGAGGGGATGTTTCATGTTGACTATTAATGTCATGTGATAGATTTAGGGTTTTCTATTCAATATTGTATACTCTTTGAAACTCTAGTCCACTTCCTATCACTTCTACATTAATGTTCGTAGTCAAGTGGCCATGGAGATTAGATTGTATTGTCAGATATTTTGAAGAAAGATCAAGTCACTAGAGAATTCAAGGATAAGTGGGAATCATATTTCAAGAAGGGAAGATGTCAAATAGACCTGAATTATAGGGTTTCCTTCTTCTATATCTATCCCTCTTTTCTCGATATTAAGGGTTCCTCTTTTCGGCTATATTCCTAGTTCGGTTCTTGATTCCATTCTATTTGTGGTTTTCTCTGCAAAGGTTTAGAATAGGTTCCAATGTGGTACCTCTGTATATATTTTCCCTCTTCTATGCATATAGGGTGTTCTTGTATCCTTTCTATTTTAGGGAAGAACATCACTATAATAGCTTTCTTATGAATGAAATTCAGTATTGTTGTTTTGATATCAAGTTTTCTTCATTATGTTTCTTGAATCATAGAGAACAAAGCATTGAGGGTGTTTTAGTCTTGTTTTTTGTTGATCAACAATAGATTTATTTAAGAAATGACTATGATTTAAGATTTGTCTTCAAGTGTGTACAAGTTGGAATATCAAGGGTATGCCAATCTTATCTTTCAGTGTATGATGATTAATGTATTGTCTATTTTAGGGTCCCTTCCAAGGGGAGGGTTAAATTCTTTGAGTAGATTTCATATTTTAATATACAGGTGGATTCTTTAGTAGAACTTGATTGATAGGGTATGGCCTATGTAGGAATATATACATATCAGACTTTGATTTTTTCCTTTGTTCATGATCTTCTTTGCAATGTTATGATTTACTTTGTTGCTCATTGGATAAGGCACTAGTCTATTAAAGAATTGTGGTATTTCAGAGATCCATTAATCAAAATGTAAATTGAAAATTATTTTCCTTTCATGTTGTTTGAAAGAGTTGGGATAATTCTAGTTTTCATACACACTTTATGCAAGTGGGATATTGCATAAGATCTAATAAAATAGTGAGGTACTGGTTACCTAAAGGTTTGAAAACTATTCAACTATTATATATCTCCAAGATATTGTTTGTCATAAAGGATTTATGTGTGTGCAGATTAGGTAATACCCACCTGATTGATATGGAAATCAAACTGTATAATTTCTTAGAACCTTGTCAATTGGACTTGTTTCTTGTCTCCTTTCTATTGAAGGTGTTGGGTTTTTGTCCTAGGTTTGTAATCCCACATCTTTCTCTCAAATTTTTATCTAGGAAAGGAGAGTGCAAGAAAATGATCCAACATGACCCTCAGGTAGAACTATGGGAATGATAGGCCAACACATTGTTATTTATTCCCATGCCCACACATATTTTAATGTAACCCCACATCCAATCACCCTACCACTCTAGTAAGATATGCAATATATATGATAGTTAAGGTGTGTTAGCATGCATGAACCGCAAACATAATTTTTCCAATCTCAGAACATCCCTCTAAATACTTCTTCCGAACCAACAGAGAATCCATGCTATCTCCTATCCTGGCATAGGATCTCACCAATAATATTGCCAAAGGACACTTACACTCTGTCCATAATTCCACCAAATATAACCCATGGGATATCATAAGGATCCACTAAACCTAATTGATCCTCAAGTAAGCCTGATAACTCTATTAATGATGTCATGCCTAGTTATCTTGAGAATTCTACCAAGGTACTCTAAATAAGAATCTATAGGATGTGATATATGTCTTTAAGCATGAAAATGGCCTCACTAGTAGGAAGATGGAATCTACATGTATATGAGTGCCATCTCTCTAGCAAAGCTGAGATCTAACCCCTATTGGTCATAATATTAGGTATATATGTAACCCAATACATACCAAGATCTCTCAAACTCTTCCTCTCTTCCTCGCTAAGCTGAAATCTGAGAAGCATCATAGGAGGTCTTCTCTCATGACATCTAAATACAAGATAGGCCACTTTTACAAGACAAAAAACTAAGACACGTGTCATAAATTGAGTCAAAGAAATAGAACTAAGATACTTACAAAATAAAATTCAACTAATCAATTGTGACACTTTTATGTCAAAATGGTTTACTTATGCAAATGTGGCATTGAACATGAAAATGTGGCATTTTATTCATGTTTGCAGCATATGCAACAAGTTTAGAAAATGCAACATTCTATTGACATTTGCTGTATTAGGTATGATTGTGACAGAATCAACATGCATTAATGTTATTTAATTAACTAATAGAAGAATAATTGAGAGAAGAATTAAGAAGAAGAATTAGGAGAATTAATTAAATTTAATTAAAGAACATTAATGAATAATTAAGTTTATTTAATAATCAACTTTAATTAATTCATATTTATGAGTTAATTAAATTCAATTTCCAATTTCCTAAAATTTTAATCTAATTATTCAAATTAGCTAGTTATTGTTCCAAATTAATTTAATTTCACATCAATTTCTAATTAATTTCATTTTAAAAAATTTGAGCTAATTTAATTTAATTTTAGATTAATTCCAATTTCTCATTTAATTGAGTTTAATTAAATCTTTGAAAAATAAAACAAATCAAATTTATGAGAATTATAAATTCTAAAATTTAAAATGATCCTCATAAATTGGAAAATAAATAAATCTTCAAAATGAAAAATCAAGAATCTTTCCCTTCTAATTTTCATTTTTTAGAAACTTTATCTTTTGAAAATGAGAATTATGTTTTGAGTCATATCTTCGTCTTTTAGCTCTCTACTTTTTGAGTTAATTGGGAGTTAAATAATCAATTATGGAAAGTTACCCAAATTCTTTCCAGTCTCTAATTTTATTATCGATCGATCTTTTTTATTTGTAGATTGATCTTGATCATTTGATCAACCGAGTATTCCTATTCAAACCCCCATCATTCCTCACATTGGCATCAATTAATTGAGCATAAAAATTATGTCAATTTGTTTAACATTAATCATTTCTAAGAGTTGTTGAGTCTGGATGTTGCTAGATCACCATTGAGTGCCACATCCCAAAATAAAGAAGAGAATAAATAGAAGGTTGAAGTGCTATATTTGGTTCGCATTTTGTGCATTTTCTTATTTCTTGTTGATGTTACTATTGGAATAACTAATGGAAAGTTGGGACTGAGAGGGGAGGGGTGAATCAGTACTGATAAAATTTTTAACCGCAACTACTATTTATACCATATAGTGTTTCATGTTGATTGTCGAGTTCATAACTTTTGAATAAAAGTAATTTGATGGTTATAAAACCATAACCTCAAAATATTAAAAAAATGAACTCATAACACCATGATTTTGGTAATGCAAAAATCCATCTTTAGAGGATAAAAAATGCGGTGGGGATGACACCCACAACCTTCACTAACTACAGTATAAATGGTGCTTGGTTAGAGCTACAAAGTTTAGTTATTTCTTATTTCTTACCCGGTTAAGAGTATATTAAAGACTTGTTAGGTCTACCTAGATAAAGGATTTTTACAAACTCTACACTTAGATATGTACCATGTTAAAGGATTTACAAATATAAGATCGATTAAGACCTTACCAGTATTAGGATTTAAAGCTCTCAATACAATACTATCATTAACTCAGCAATGTATGTAAAAATGCATCAAATGTATATGTTGTTCAGACTCTATGTGTTCTCATATGTGTTACCTCAATTCCCAAATTGTAACACTATTCTTTTCTTCTTTGTTATAGCTGAATTTCCGCTTGGTGCTCTCTTATTTGCTCTCTTTTCTTCAATAAATCCTCTAACAACAATAAAAATAATAGCTCTCTTCTTTTCTATACTTTTTCTTATGTCTCTTACACATACAAAATTCATCCAAGATATAAATTATTTTTTCCTCTTAATTGTATGTGTTAGGTACGATGTAAATTTCTCTTAACTGTTAGATCTTCTTTCAATCTCGCTGACCATGTCACTTTTACCTTGATACTTGTTGTTTTTCTTAGAAATGAAAAACTTTCATTTTATCGTTCAATCTTTGCCTTAGATCTTCACTCTAATTTATAAGAATTGTTGATCATGTAACAAACTGTTATAAATACATGTAATTAATGCTTTGACAATCATTAAATATGATCTGATCACATTTTTTATTAAATATATAATTTGCTTGAGTAACTCCACAATATTTGGTTAAGTGTTCTTCATCACTTGGTATAATATCAACTCATTATACTACATGCGCTCGGTGTAGTGTGTCACTCGATAACTGTAGGCACTTGGTAATATGTCAACTTTGTGCTTTATCGATTGGCTCGGTGTGTATTATCAACTTTTTTTATCCTTTTCTTTCTCCATTTACCAATTGATTCTCCTTAACTCTATGAATTTGTCTAGAATAATGACAAGAAATTATCTTGAAGAGAAAACAATCTCCCCCTTTGTCATTAGTTGGGCATTTTTGACAAAAAACTTCAAAGTCATTAAAATTAGTAACTCCCCTTCAGATGTTACTCTCTATACATACCTTTTTTCACATATATATATTTTTTGTTTTTCAAGTATATCTATCTCCCTTTTATTTATTTTTGAATAAGTAAGATATCTATCCTCCTTTATCTTCCTTTATTCAAGTAAGATAGCTATCTCCCACTTTTGACAAAAAAATCCAAAAATTAAAATGTATTAATAAAAATATGTTTATACCTCTCTTTTATGATTGAAAGTATAGTATCCCATGTATCTCATAGATTTTGAAGTATAACAATGTATTTTGTAATATCTACCAAAAATCCAACTATGGTTTCCAATGAACTGATATCTAGAAAACTTGCTAGTTCTTTGTGTTTCTTTCAGTGTATCTGCATTGATTGGATATGGGGAATTAATAGTGCTTGGAATTCAAGTAGTTCCAATCTCATCTTATCCTCCTCCTGTCTCAATGAGAGTTGAACTCTCATGAGTTCATGTACCTTTGACTAGTACGTCTGGAATGCTCCAAGCTCAGTAGATAGTTTCTTAAGATGCTCATTCGGCTCTTTCTCAATATCTTCTTCCTTATACTTGATTTCAACGCTAAAATTTGAAAGAATACATAACTTTTAAAACAATGAAATTATGGACGTTAGTTCCTTTTAAAATTTAGAACATAACTCAGAAAGAGTTACCTTCTCTATGTAAGTAACTTTCAGTAAGTCTTCCAAAGATTTTGTTAGATTTGAGATAAACAAATCCACCCAAGAACACCTGCATGCATGACTGTCACAAGAAAGAAGCAAAGACAGAAGAGAAGAATGGCTATGGAGGCCAAAAAGCTAGAGGAGACATCGTATGCAACAGAAAACAATATATTAACAATATTTTTCTATGAATTATAATGTGATGTGAAAACTCTGTAATGAAAACTAAGAGGTGAATCCTTATAAAAGGAATCACGAAACCCTAAAAGGGAAAACCTAATGTTAACTTAAGCAACTAGAGTAAATATGTGAGTTAGTAATTAGATCATAATGATTTAATTAATAACCCGATATACTATTACTCTAACACCCCCCCCTTAAGATAAGCTTAGGGAGAAGCAAAACCTAGGAAACTACTACAAAAAATAGGAAAGATGGGTCCCGACAACAAGGCCTAATCAGGTACCCAAAACAAGAAATAAACTAGATGAAGGAAACTAAGCCTTCAATCTAGGGAAGGTCCCAGAGAGAGGAACAAGAATGAGCAAGAAGCATCTCCGAAGCATGTAGCTGAAACTTTGTCAGAAGAGACTGCTAGAACCCCCACTGAAGTGCATGACCAGGTAGAGAAGACAATGTCTGAAGAGCTGATCAATCAAACCAAGAAGCAATAGAACCAAAAGGTGAACCCCCCCATAATGCTGAACTGGGAGAGGTGACAGGAACACTGAAATGCAATTCCAGAAACATCTGCAAAAGAAAGAACCAGGAACACCAACAGTGCAACAGAAGTACAAACACAGGATAAAAGGCGGTGTCACCAACATACAACATGGGCTAATGTCAAGGAAGGTATGCTCACTTAACAAAGGTGGATGCACCTAAAATGGCATAATCATCATAACCCCCCATGGCACTTTATAACTGAGTGCGAGTACAAAAACACACAAGGTGTACAAGATCCCAGATATATAAAAGTATGCACTTTATCTTAGTGCGTTTACAGAACAAAGATGCAATAGTAGAGATACAACAAGCTCAGAAGTTAGACATAAGAGTGAGCCAGAAGTACAGTAAAAGAGATCCCAGGACCTATAGAACCCAAGCAATCCGCCAGAGTGTAAAAACTGCCAAACTAAGAGGAGAGAAAACTTAGATAAAAATCTAGAAAAAATACCTTTGCAACTAAATAGTTCACTAAACTAGCTTTTTGGCGATATCTGGTTTGCCAAAAACAGAGTCCGGATGAGCCAGATATGACTCCTGGAAGGAAAAAACACATATTAGACTTCAACAGAAAAAAATTCTATCAAAATGGTAGAACCCAAAACCCTAACTACCATCATCGAAAATTTCTCAGAAAGAGCTTTCCGATGGTATATGGAAGTCAGAAAAAGACCCCCGGATTCTCAAGATAGAGCGAAAACTGTCCCGGGGGGTCAGAAAGGCCTCAAAATTAAGATTTTAAGCCCCTAGGGCTAAAAAAAGTGGGCCCCCAGGTGCATGGAATGTGCAGGGGGCTGGGTCGCAGCCCCTGGTCATTCATATGACCAGCCACCTAACAAAAAAACCTACGGGGCTAACAAACGTCGGGTGGAGCGGAAGCGGTGGGCGTCGGGTGGA
>MU225990.1:381511-393351 GCA_018584345.1 Thuja plicata
TACGTTGACTTTATATTTTATTTTATGCATTCTGAATATGAGATTTATTATGCCTTGAGGTGAATTGAGTGCGTGATCAAATAAATGGTATATTGTGTGTGTTCTTCTATGATTATCATGCTTTCGGACATCTGTTGGGCTAGATGACCCTAGGATTTAATCTAGAGGTTTTTAAGATTATACTTGCTGCATGGTGTTTTATGCAATGTCATTTGTGTTTATATGATGATGTCATAGTCCTAATTTTCTATACCCAACCTAATTATATTATGATGTGCTTTATGGTCTTATGAGGATATTGTGGTTATTGTTTGGTTGTTTGAGGACCTATGTGCTCCTAAATGGGCAGGATGCGATTTGTGATTATGTATATCTTTTTTTCTTGATCTTTAACCTAGGTAGGTTAACTAAGTGTATAGTGGGGAAGTGGCTTGCAATGGGGGTTCAGGACCCTAAGCGGTTACTAGGTAAACCCATTGGCAAGTTACTTAATAAGTAAAAATATAATACATTAAAGGGGTTTAAAATGTACTAATAAGATGTCTAAGTCTCTACCCATGCCTTGGGTGGTGTCGCACGATAGGATGGGAGTTGGGATCCTTGT
The DNA here is from genome assembly GCA_018584345.1 of Thuja plicata. NCBI lineage: Eukaryota > Viridiplantae > Streptophyta > Pinopsida > Cupressales > Cupressaceae > Thuja > Thuja plicata. The sequence continues at coordinate 382,116 of MU225990.1, forward strand.
CTTCGTGAAAGGATCACCGAGCCACATAGTGTCACCTGGAGGCCAGGGTCAAGAGGTACTACTAGGGTTACCTTCAAGGTTGGACTTATGTGATGACACTTCCCTATATACAGCTTAGGTTTTCCTACGTGTGTCAGTTACTTTTGGTGTTGTTTAGTATTCTTTGTTATGGTTTAGGTTGCTTCTAGGATCTTCCTTTGCATTAAAGTATGAGGTCATGTGTACCTTGCTTTGCGTTCTTTTTGTATACCCCATGTGATGGTCCTGTTACTATCTCCTCAGCATAGTGGGAGTGGACCTTTGGTTCCACATGGTTAGGTGGTAGTGATTCTTATTACCATTGAGATTTCGACAGATTCTTCTTCATGCTTGGACGTGCCTTGTTGCAGTTTCATCTTCATAGTCTTTTGGAGACTTGATCAGTTACTTGAGATGTGTTTTGTACCATATTTATTTATTGGTTATCATCCTTGGAGGATGCATTGTATTGATTATTATGTATTATTACATACCATGCAATTTGTGCAGTGGATGTTGATTAGGCAGTATACCTTATGGTATCAGTCGTATATGTAATCTTTATTATGAGATGTATGTTATTGATTTCAGATTATGTAACCTTTATGTCAGTTCTTTATTACTATATCATGGATTAGTTTGTTTAAGTAATTCTACATCGAGGAACCCTCGAGAAATGTTAATCATGTATGTGTTGTGTTTCATGTATGTCATGTACTTCATTATGTTGCTTCTACATTGTTATTAATATTGTTTGTAAATATTTTGAAAAAAAATTATTCCGTGAACTTAGTGTCTTGTTTAGGTTAAGTTCTCCTAGGCTCCCTGGCGGGGAATTACACTTGGTATCAGAGCCCATGTTTCTACACTGGGAACTCTGGAAAAATTGTGTGCCCATTAGAATGGTTAGTTGTGCATGTTAGTACTCATCTCCTTGTGTCTTGAGAGTCATTGTGCATGATCTCTTATTTCTGTGTGTGGTTCTTCCCACTTGATTTGGGATTGACATTTAGTCTTGGTTGCTATGGGTGAATACCTACTGAGGCTTGATTTGTGTTAGGATCCGTGATTGAAAACTCTAGGGTCTCTAGTCTTATCAATGCTCATGAAGTTCGTAATCATCTATAGGAGCATTTTGATAGTGTATGTTGTATGTGATATATGGTGGTGATGGAGTCCTAGTCAGTAGAAATTCTTGTTGCATGGTTTCCTTCCCTTGAATGATGTGTGGTTCGTGAGTGACCTATTTCTTTGCCTCTTGAGTTTGATTTTATTGATCGTGTATGATTAGACTTTTATGTTGTATTGAATAGAATTTTTTTGAATTATGTGAATTGTATGGTGTGAGTGTTGTAATCAGCTCTGATGGAATGTGATTGATTGTGAAAATTATAAAGTAAATTCTCGTTTGTTCATTACATTGTGCATTGTTTAAGAAATATATATGTATCATTCATTAGGAGTGCATTAATGGATTTAGAATTGTACTCATTATTATAGATCAAATTGGGTAAAGGACCTAAGTCCCCAAGTAAATGTGCATTGCATCATTAGTAGAATTTTTGGTAACTCTTAACCTATTTGTAGTAGTTTGCAAATGATTGAATAGATATTGATGCTAGTAATAAAATAGAATTCATAATTGCATGAAGTGCATAAGAAGATGTTAGAATTTATCATATTGTCAGTCTTGAGTGATTGTGTGCATACTCTAACACATCTAACATGAAATATCTTGGATGTCGTGAAGTGACTACTCCCTTGAGTATGGCTAACCCTAGTCACCTTGTTAAGTGAAATGTTTTTCTGTTATTGGTTATTAATTTTTGGTTGATTGATACCTTTTTGTGTAGTATGTGGTCAACAATAATTTGTTTTGAATTTTCTTATAGCTAGATTAGTCACCCAAATCTCTTTGTTGTTTAGTTTGTGGCATTAGTCCCAATTGATTTATTGTTGAAATGGTACCCTTTTTATGAGTTAATGTTGAACTTTGGAAGTTCTCCCACTTGGGATTTTCCTTAGTCTTGTATGGTGGCTATTCTGAATGTTTGTGGTTGTTGACCATGTTTCATGATAAGTATTGTTTCTATCGTGTTCTTTATGGACCTCTGATAGTATGTATAAGGGAGGACATCGCAGAGATTGCATTATAGTTGTATGTGAAATGAAATGTGTTTTGTAATTTATGTGTTTGCGTTGGTGTTGCATTAAGTAAGGTTGCATGAAATGTTCAAATTTATATTCGATATGATCATGGTTGTGTGTATTCCATATTAAGCTTTGGTATGTATGTATTTGACGATTTTGAAAGCATTAAAGATATAGATTTATTTAGGAAATATTAGATGATGAGCAAATGTTTAAAGTGATTTTTGGTTTATGCTTAAATTTGAGTTATATTATTCTTTGTGATTCATTATGCATATCTTTGAATAAGATAGTTAAGCTAATTTGCATTAGTTATTCTTGAATGTAACGGAGTGATTGTTGTCACAGTATATTCTTTTGGTGTTATAAAGTGGGTGAATCTTCTTGTTTCATCATTATTAATAGGGGGTGTAGCACTGTGGTGTGAATCCTTTTGATTCTTTAATAGATTAGTTATCGGTTTCCAAGAGTAAGCCTAGTTTTAGGGGAGGAGGATGTAATGCCTACCCCTTTTGTCTATCTTCTTGTGTCAGTTTCTGATCTCTTTTAGACCATAGTATGTATGTGTTAGCTCTTTCAGGTGATTTTAAGGATATTCATGCGTTACTTTTCAGTATGTTATTGATCCATTATTATCATGTTGTATCTTTTGTGTATATGTAATTTAAGGTTATTTAATGATTCTTATGTATATGTTAGGATTTTAGTTTGATTATGGTTTCTGACAATACTTACCTTAGATTTATATGCACATGGATCATTGTATGCTTTCATTACTATTTGATGTGTTGGGTATGGTATGGGACAGAATCATAGTTACTTGCTTTGGTGAGATCCACATGATAACCTAGTCTCAACCATTGTTTTTCATATGATATATGTATGTATGTTTGTCTTTGTGATGACAGGTTTGCAGGTACCGGGCTACGTCTTCCCTGAATTAGCAAGAGCGAGCGTGCCCTATCACATTAAGCTCAATGGTAAAAGAGGGGAGATAGTTTTCAGGTCCAAATCCTATCCTAAACCTAATTTTCCTAGTTAGTGGACAAGTATCAGTTTTGACTACCCTGACCGAATTTATGTATCCCTTTCCTTGATCATGTTTGATTTTGCATGTTTTCGATTTCAGGTGCTTGATGTGATTATGTGGGTGTTAAATCATGTTATTAATTTAATTGAATATTATTGCAATTAATTATTAAATATAGGATATTTAATTAATTGAAAATTAAATTAAATACCTATATTTAATTGAAACTTTATTTAAAGTGCAATTATTGAATATAAATATTTAATTGAATAAATAATTGAATATTAGAGTAAATGAGCCTTTATGCTTAATTAAATAATTAAATATTAAGTTGCATTGATTATTGTGCTTTGAATATTTAAGTTATTTAAAATAATATTTTATTAATAACATGTGCAAGATTTGGTTGAAAAAGTATTTTCAAACTTAAGAGATCTCAACTTGAATTTAGGAGTCAAAGATGAGTTGTGCGAGTAATTAGATATTTTAATTAGTAATTGTTCTTTTCTTTCAATGTTGGAGAGAGTCCTTTTAGGAGTTAACTGAATGTGTTGTCATTAGTGTTTGCTTGATTAGGGCAAATAGATCCTCATTAGGGGGATTCTTCTCTCATTTTGATCATAACAGGTTTTTGGGAGCATTTTTGGAAACTTTGGTGTGTGCTTGGTTTTGGAGAATAATTTGGGAATTCTCCTTGCTTGGATTTTGCATTGTGTGTTCTTCAACAGATTTTGAGGTAGGGTCTTGTCCATGTCAATTCTGGTTTTTGGATCCCTGTCTTCTATGTATTTGAAAAATTAAGGATCTTTTATTTGGTCATTTCTTGCTTGATTATTCTGTGTGGTTGAAGTTTTCAATTGGAAAGTAATGTTTTAGATCAAATTTGTGTTTTACTCAAGCTTGCATGTCATATCTGTGTTTATGGGCACAAAGGGTTTCATTTCATGACATTAAATGGAAAAGGGTATTAGGGTTTCTGGTTTAAAATCATTGTTGAAATATATGTTTACGAAAATCTAGATCCCTAATTTTAAAAGGAAAATACATATCAGTATAGTACAGAAGTGCTGTCAAAATTTCATCTGATAATTCCCTTTGGATCTCCTAGAAAATGATAAATTAAAATTGTGTATAGTTGGAACTATAGGGAAGGGAAAAATAAATACCCCATTTAGAAAATGCTTCTTTGGAAAAAAAAATTATTGTTTAGAAAATACTCTCTGTAAAAAAAAAATATAGATTTTACAATGTTACACCAGTCAAGTTGAAATTGACAATAAAGACAAAAAAAAAAGAAGGAAAAAGGGTCTTCTTTTGATATTCCATTTTTCAGAATTTAAATTAAAATAAAATTAAAATTTAAAAAAATAAGTGCATGCTATATTGGTTTAAATGAAAATTAAATTATAAAAAAAAAAAAAAATTATAACTATTTGAGAGTGGGTGGCGGGGGCCACCGCACTCCTCCCCTTGTCCACGACGTACGAGTCGGCACAGCAGTCGGGACTGCCGGCGCGACAACCGAAGCTGTCGGCACGGCAATCGACGCTGGCTGACTGTACCGACCGTGCCTTCCCTTTATTAAGGGGGCCGGTGGTATAGGGTATGGGGGGTGGGGGCCGCAGGGACCCCCTTGGGGTTTATTAATATTTTTTTTAATTTATTTTTTTCTTTCCTGTAGGTTTTTTAATAACAGTTTAAAAAAATAATTTATTATTAGTTTTAAATTTGCTTATTTAAATTGGAAGATAATTTTATTGTTTGGTTTAGTTTTAATTTTAGATTAATTTATTATTAATATGTAAAATAGTTTATTTATAATTTTTAAAAAAAAACTAGTTTAGTTTTAATATTTAATTTAGGTTAGATGTTACTATCTAAATTAGTTTATTAAATTATTATTTAAATTAGTTTATTATTAATATTTAAATTAGTTTATGGTTGTTTTGTAGATTAGGCTTAAAATTGATTTTTAGGTTTTATGAGAATGAAGGGCTTGGGTAGGATTGAGATTATGAAATTATTTAATGAGGTGGTTAATTATACAAGTAAATAAAAGCATCTTTATTGTATCATTGCAAATAATGGATCACCAGTAATAATTAATTCGTATGGTGCTAACTAAATTAGAGATGATATCGGATGATATAGATTTATTCTTATGTTGCACCTAGGAATCCTAATATTTTGTAATTATAACCGAGAATTGGTAATTATTCTTAGATGTATTTATAAATTGTTGTTATAAATAGATCTATAGGAGATGTTAATGTGTTATCAATATGGAATATTTAATTATTTCTAGTTAGTAATTTTATTGAGTAAGTGAATTTGCATGATTAGGAATCATAAATTTGTTTATTCCTACGTTGACTTTATATTTTATTTTATGCATTCTGAATATGAGATTTATTATGCCTTGAGGTGAATTGAGTGCGTGATCAAATAAATGGTATATTGTGTGTGTTCTTCTATGATTATCATGCTTTCGGGTATCTGTTGGGCTAGATGACCCTAGGATTTAATCTAGAGGTTTTTAAGATTATACTTGCTGCATGGTGTTTTATGCAATGTCATTTGTGTTTATATGATGATGTCATAGTCCTGATTTTCTATACCCAACCTAATTATGTTATGATGTGCTTTATGGTCTTATGAGGATACTGTGGTTATTGTTTGGTTGTTTGAGGACCTATGTGCTCCTAAATGGGCAGGATGCGATTTGTGATTATGTATATATTTTTGTCTTGATCTTTAACCTAGGTAGGTTAACTAAGTGTATAGTGGGGAAGTGGCTTGCAATGGGGGTTCAGGACCCTAAGTGGTTACTAGGTAAACCCATTGGCAAGTTACTTAATAAGTAAAATATAATACATTAAAAGGGTTTAAAATGAACTAATAAGATGTCTGAGTCTCTACCCATGCCTTGGGTGCTGTCGCATGATAGGATGGGAGTTGGGATCCTTGTCTTTGCGAAAGGATCACCGAGCCACATAGTGTCACCTGGAGGCCAGGGTCAAGAGGTACTACTAGGGTTACCTTCAAGGTTGGACTTATGTGATGACACTTCCCTATATACAACTTAGGTTTTCCTACGTGTGTCAGTTACTTTTGGTCTTGTTTAGTATTATTTTTTATGGTTTAGGTTGCTTCTAGGATCTTTCTTTGCATTGAAGTATGAGGTCATGTGTACCTTACTTTGCATTCTTGTTGTATACCCCGTGTGATGGGCCTGTTACTATCTCCTCAGCATGGTGGGAGTGGACCTTTGCTTCCACGTGGTCGGGTGGTAGTGATTCTTATTACCATTGAGATTCTGACAGATTCTTCATCATGCTTGGATGTTCCTTGTTGCAGTTTCATCTTCATAGTATTTTGGAGAATTCATTAGTTACTTGAGATGTGTTTTGTACCATATTTATTTATTGGTTATCATCCTTGGAGGATGCATTGTATTGATTATTATGTATTATTACATACCTTGCGATTTGTGCAGTGGATGTTGATAAGGTAGTATACCTTATGGTATCAATTGTATATGTAATCTTTATTATGAGATGTATGTTATTGGTTTCGGATGATGTAACCTTTATGTCAGTTCTTTATTATTGTATCATGGATTAGTTTGTTTAAGTAATTCTATGTCAAGGAACCCTCGAGGAATGTTAATTATGTATGTGTTGTGTTTCATGTATGTCATGTACTTTATAATGTTTCTTCGACATTGTTATTAATACTATTTGTAAACATTTAAAAAAGAAATTATTCCATGAACTTAGTGTCGTGTTTAGGTTAAGTTCTCCTGGGTTCCCTGGCGGGGCATTACATTTTCTTAAATATTCATTCTTTAGTCTTTTGACAATACTTTTTTCAATTCTTGCAGTATCCATCAAACTTAGGTTTCCTTATGTTGTTAGCAAAGTTGGTTGTAAACTCAAAAGCTTGATGTCAATACTTATTACATATAAAATGATAACCATCAAATTTAGGTGTACTTGATACATTACCTTTCTTTCTTCTGCAGACATTAGCAGAGTTTCCATGCTTCCCACAATAATTACAACTTGGCTTCTTTTGTTTTTCTCGGGCTGCAGTACCTTGATTTTTCTATGCATTAGATGATTCTCCTTTCTTGGTAATGTTGTTCTCATTGAATCAAATTCCTGATCTGTTATTTGGTTGCTTCTAATTCTTAACCTGTTTCTCCAGGAATTTCAATACATCTTCATTTATTCCCAGTATTTCATTTTCATCCTTCTCAAATTTCAATCTTTTGTCCATTCTTTCAATTTAAGCTTTCAATTCTTGATTCTCAAATTACTTTCAGGTACAATCCTGATTTGTTTTTAGATGTTGGTCAATCATATTGTAGTGAACTTGGTTCATCCTTAAGTTTTCATTATCTTTCTTAGTTAACCTTATTTTAAATTTTCTTTTGTCATCTTCTACAATTCTCTTTTCATCCTCAACTTTTCTTTTACCTCTGAGGATTTTGGTCATTCTTAAGCTATTAGTATCAAGAACTTTCTTCATCAAATCTAGCAGCTCGGTAAGTGAGTCATTATTTTCAATTAGTTCTCTTATAGAATTCTTTGAATCATTAGTCACACTTCCTTCAAACGCAGTCTCAAGTGTGTCAAAATGTTCTTGTGTAACCTTCAGTTCATCATATAATTTCCTTCTTATCCTCAAGGATTTCTCAAGTTTCTTTCCTGGATCCATGATTAACTCTCGTGCACTCTCCAAATCAGATTCAAGACCATCAACTCTCTTAAAGTGTCTATAACCTTCCATGACTAAGATCTTTAACTCTCAGGTGGTCAAACCTTTAACTCAAGAGTACAAGCTCTGATACCAATTGTTGGAATAACTAATGAAAATTGGGACTGAGAGGGGAGGGGTGAACCAGTACCAATAAAACCTTTAACCACAACTATTGTTCATACTATATACTATCACATGTTGATTTATGAGTTCATAACTTTGAAATAAAAGTAATGTAATGCTTATAAAACCATAACATAAAAAAATTAAACAATTGAACTCATAACACTATGATTTTGGAAACAAAGAAATCCTTGTTTATAGGATAAAAAATATGGTGGGGATGACACCCAAAACCTTCACTAAATATACTATAAATGGTTCTTGGTTAGAGGTACAAAGTTTAGCTATTTATCATAGCTTATCCGGTTAAGACTGTATATAAGAAATTTTAGTTCTACCTGGTTAAAGTATTTTTACAAACTCTACACTTAGAGATGTACCCTGTTAAAGTATTTACAAATATAAGATCAATTAAGATCTACCAAGTATTGGGATTTAAAGCTCTCAATACAATAGTATCAATAACTTAGAAATGTCTATAAAAATGCATCAAATGTAAATGTTGTTCAGACTTTATGTGCTCTGATATGTGTTACCTCAATTCCTAAATCATTACACTATTTTGTTCTTCTCTATTGTAGCTGAATTTTTCTCGGTGCTCTCTTCTCTACTCTTTGTTCTTCAATAACTCCTCTAACAACAATAACAATAAAAACTCTCTTCATGTTTATATTTTTTCTTGTGTCTCTTACACATACAAAATTCATTCAATATATAGATGAGTTTTTCCTCTTAATCTTGTGCATTAGGTACGTTGTAAATTTCTCTCAACTATTAAATCTTCTTTCTAGCTTGGTGACCATGTTAGTTTTACCTTGGTACTTGTTGTTTGTCTTGGAAATGACAAAAATTCATTTTGTCATTTAATATCTTCCTTAGATCTTTACTATGATTTATTAGAATCGTTGATCATGTAACAAATTGTTATAAATACTTGTATACACGTAATTAATGCGCTGACAATCATTAAATAGGATTTAATCACATTTTTGATTAATTGTATAACTCAGTTGAGTTACTCCATAATACACGGTTAAGTATTCTTCATCACTGGGTTTACTACATGCACTCAGTATAGTGTGTCACTTAGTAACTTTAGGCACTTTGTACTCTATCAACTTTGTTCTTTACCGATTGTCTCGGTGTGCATTACCAACTTCTCTTATCCTTTTCTTTCTCCATTTACCGATTGATTCTCCTTGACTCTATGAATTTTTCTAAAATAATGAAAAGAAAACTATTAGAGTAATAGTCTATTGGGGTTACTAATTTAAATCATTATGATCTAATTAGTAACTTCTCTATTCACTCTAGTTTGCTTTAGCTAACCTTAGGCAGTTTCTATTTCTGATAGTTTCTCTTTTAGGGTTTCGGTATTCCTTTATAAGGAATCATCTCTTTGTATTTCGTAAGGAGAGAGTTTTGTATTCAATATTGTTGTTAATAGAAATTATTCTTTTCAACATGGATATCTCTTCTCTCTCATTTTGGCCGTCATAGCTGAATCCTTCTCTCTTCTGTCTGCTTCTTCTTCTTTGTAATAGCTTTGCATGTAGGTGTTCTTGGGAAGATTGTAGTTTAGCAATCTTAACATGGTATAAGAGCCATCTTGCTGCCGGCTGTTTGAGGTTTTGTGAAGCGTTCGAGGGTTTGGAGGTTTCTCAGCTTTTTCTGGCTCTTTTCAGTGGTTCTGGGGGGTCTCTATTTTTGGAGGCATTTTGGGCCCAAACGGACACCACCATTGCGTCCAGAAGGCCCAAAAACCCTAGAAACCATATAAAGCTTGTCCGATTTGGACACCGGGGCATCTGGAGAAATTTTTTGGCCTCCAAGGGCCGTACGGGCTTGCTTTTCGAGAAAAAAATTAAAAAACATTAGTTTTTTAATGTTTTTTTTGTTAAAAAAAAGCGGGCGCAGTGTTTTTATATTGGCGGCACCACTGGGCCACCACCGCGCCACCGTGGCCCGGCCCCCGGCGGCGCGCCTTCCACTGTCCTCCGCGGGCCTCCGCCGCTCAACTCCTCCTGGCGGGTCCTCCTAGCGGCTCCCCCAGCAGCTCCTCCCGGCCGCTCTGCTCAGCGGCCCCCGTCACCCTCCGCGGCCCCACCCACCGCCGCCCCTGCGGCCCGCTGCTACTGCCTACCGCAGACACAGACCGCGCCGCCCCGCTCGGCCGGGTTCCACCGCTTATTGCACCGCTCCGCCCGTTTTGACCTCCCCGCCGCCGCTCACAGGGTTGCAGCTTTTTTCATAGCCCCCGCGGGCTTATGAGGTTAGGCGGCCGGTCCTATTTTGATCGAGGGCTACGGTTTGGCCCCCTGGGTGCCCCATGCGCCCAGGGGCCTATTTTTTTTTAGCCCCTGGGGCTTCTGTTGGCCTTTTGGAGCAATTTTGGGCCTTTATCACCTTTTTTGCTCTATAGGGAGCATACGGAGGTCTTTTTTCGATTTCTTTATATCGTCAAAAAGCTCTTTCCAAGCTCTTTCCAACTATGGTGATTAGGTTTTTGGGTTCCACTATTTCAATAGCGTTTTTCGCTGTTGAAGTCCGATGTCTTGTTTTGCCTTCTGGGAGTCATATCTGGCTCATCCGAACTCCTTTTTTGGCAAACGAGATATCGTCGGAAAGCTGATTCTGTATACTATTCAGTGGCAGAGGTATTTCTTCCAGATTCTGCTCCAGGTTTTCACTCCTCTGAGTTATGCAGTTTATGCCCTCTGGTGGTGTGCTTGGTTCTATAGGTCCGGGGATCTCTTCCTCTGAGTTCATAGTGCACTCTTCTTTCTGACTTCTAAGATTGCATGCTCTTTCTGATGTATCTTTGTTCTGTAAACGCACTGAGATAAAGTGCCTTCTTCTACTTTTCTTGGATCTTGTACACCTGGTTCGGTTGATGTACCCGCACTATGTTATAAAGTGCCATGGGGGGATTATGATGCATTTGCCGCTATAGGCGCAGCCACTTTTGTCAAGTGAGCGTACCTTCCATGACATTAGCCCGTGTAGTCTGTGTCTATGACACTGCCCTTTATCCTGTGTGTGTGCTTCTGTTGCACTATTGGTGTTCCTGATTCTTCTTCTGCAGCTGTTTCTGGTACTGCATTTCAGTGTTCCTGTCACCTCTCCCAGTTCAGCATTATGGGGGGGTTC
>MU225990.1:441304-452779 GCA_018584345.1 Thuja plicata
ACAAAGGTAGTGGCCTTTTTGCGCTGGGCAAATGGCCTAGTCTGAGGAGCTCCTCCGCCTATGCCCATGTTGGGCCTCATGCTCCAATAATTAACATTGTGACCAAGCACAAACTCAGCATACAATTGTTTTATGAAATAGAAAGGGAGCTCCAAATTTCTATAGGGTGGTTTATCAAAAACCATCCACCAGCGATCCCAAAAGTGTGTGCGCATTGCTTCGTTTGTGCACCATTTTATTGATAATTTTGGATTTTTGGGGTCAAATTTTAATCCGGTTTTAGGATTAACAAAAAGGGAGGCTATATCTTCCTTAGTTATATTAAGGGCAGCAATCCTATCATGGTCAAGCCCATCATCAAATTAGGTGTGCATATCATCACGCCAATGAAGAGCAGCATTATGTTGCTGCGTAAGGGTGTCAATAATTTCAACAATGGTATTTAGGATGGAAAGCATAGGAGCTAAGGTAGGTATATTCTTATATGTGTCTTTAAAGCCTCGTATAGTGTTTAGATTCTCTTGTATCAAATCCTCTAAAGATTGAGGGTTTTGAAGCAGTTCTGGATTGTTTTGGGGATCATTATTTGGTAGGGGATGGTTATTATCTTCATTGTTGTCAGCCATGCCTGATTAAATAATAAACAAATATAAATTTTAAATTTATTTCATATGTTATTAAAAAAATCAATACAAAACCCCATTTTTACCAAAAACACTATATTTAACATGCAAATGAAAAAAATCAATCTAAAAATAACAAGAATTTACTTACCAGATAAGCAGTGGAGTCAAATTTGTTGTTGGAGAAATCAGGTACCCAAAAAAATTATGTATATGATATTTCTAGCCATTTTGGAAACCTAAAGCGATGGGAGAAATGAGGAAATTGGCCCGCGGGTTTTTGATTTATGCCACAAGTTTCGGGTACCCAAAAAAATTGGGTACCCGATTAGGCTTGTGCTTTGGTGTCAGATTTGCCCAGGTGTACTAACACCTAGGCCTACTAAAAAGTCAACAAGCACTTTCATGCACTTTTGGACGAGTGAAAAGTGGATTTTTTTCACATCGCCACTTTTTGGCCCCCCATGATCTTGCACATACCCATAACATGGACCTGGATGTACTATTTTTTCAAAATCAGTAAAGATAAGACTTTTTTCTTTCACATGTGTAATATTTTCATTATCATTTTACAATTATTCCCTCGGATAAACCACCTCGGATAAACCAATACAACTTCTTCAAAGTGATAGTTTGATGTGCATGCTACCTAATTTGATTCATAGTCTATATTTTCAATTGGTTTTCTCATTTTGCAGGGTTGAATTCCATTGATTGAGGCCTTAGTCAATTGGTCTGTTATCTGAGAAGTATTACCCTTTTGAAATATCTTTGAATTTGTTTTAGGTTGCATGTACATTCCATAACACCTTTGAAGTGATAAGTTTTCTTGTAAAGTTGTCTCTAAGGTTGAACATAAGATTGGAATGATCTTGACTCTATTGCCCATGGTAGAATAAGGCACTGGTCTAATCATTATTTGGATTAGAGTTATTTAGTTCATTATTTATATTTTTGTGATATCTTATCTATCTATTCATTTTAAATTAAATACACATTTACTAAACATTCTTTCAATTACTTAAAGTATTTCAGTTTATAGTTCATGATATATTGCTTTCTGTTAGATTTATTTCAAGTTCCTTGCCATACTTGAGAGAGAAGGTTGAAGTGTTTCTTATCTTCTATAAAAAGCCTTGTAACTTGAAGGATAAGTCAAGGTATGCCTACCAACCTTGGTTTTGCTGAGCCAAAATTGTAGAATTTCCAACCTTGCCTTGGTTGTGACTTGTTAGTTGGCCAAATCACTTAGGTTTCCCAACATTTGATTGGAAAGTCCATATGAAATCTAATCTGTCAATTTGAGCACCAACAGGTTCAATGGTTTCCTTTTCTACAGAAGTAGTTCAATCCTTATTCTTGAACCTTTTATTATAATTACCTTGAGTACACTCAAAGGGTCAGTGTCCTTCTCCACCACACTTGAAACATTTTCCTCTAAACAATCTTTTTTCATCCCTTCTATAGCTACCTGATCCACTTCCTAAGTGAAAGTTTATGTTATACCTTCGGTATGAATTTTCCTTTTTGAATTCTTTCTTTTCTTTTCTCTGATCTGAGTAGGATCTTCTACCATTCAAGTTTCTTCCTCTCTAAAATATTCCACCTCTTCCTCTTTGTCTTTTCTCATGCCCTTTTTTCAACTTTTCTTCATATTTTATGGCATATTGATAAGATTGCTTTATATTTTGCAATTTCACCAAACTAATCTCATCTTTAATAGATGTCTTTAAACTATTCATGTACCTCACAACTCTTTCAAAATCATCATTACAAAGGAATAGATCTGATATCCAAACTATAAAATTCCTCAATATATTCCTTTACACTAAGATCATTTTTCTTTATATTCTGCAAATTTCTAAACAAACTTACTTGGTAAACAGTAGGTACCATCCTTTCTCATGATCTTATTTTATCTTTGTCTATTCTTTGTCTATCAGTTTGTAAATATTCTCACAATAAAGATGCATGTCCTCTCAACTTAGTGAATGCATACTTCACCTTTTTATCACCATTTGTACCTTCATAATCAAATTATTTCTTAATCTTTATGATAAAATATACCAATTCATCTGAATCTAATTTTCCATCATAATCAGGTGAAATTAAATGTGGTCTTGCATTCACTCTAGTCAGGGCTTATATAAACCTATCATTTCCGTTTTCAAGTCCAGGTTACAATTTCTCTTCCCCTCATTTAGATTCTTCTTCATTTATTTATTCTTCTTCATCACTTACATCCTCAATGCATCGACCTCTTCTCTAGGCCATTTTCACAACTTCTAACCTAGCTAAAATTTATCTCAACATGTCCAATAAAACTGGATCTACATCTATCCTTCCACCTCTAGCATTTCCTCTATGAGCCATCTTAAACAAATCCTCTTCAACTGGAGGTTAGATACTTTCTCTTCCACCCCAAAACAATTCTATTTAGGATGTTGCAAGCTTAGGAACCATGATCTACTCTAGCAGAATTGGAAAATTGCTTTGATACCTCTTGGTGTAGTCAAGGATAGAGAGAACTCAAAGAGATATATCCAATCCTTTTAGTATGAGTCACACAATGGAAATAACAAGTAAAAACAAAGATATGTAAGATCAGTCTTCTTTATTATCATAAAACCATATACAAAGGAAACATGCAGTCATACATCCTTGGAATACAAGCCTGATTAGATTCAAAATTCATTATATTATCCTTAGCATTCTCTAATGATCAAATCCCCTCCAAAAAGAATCAAATTCATAATATTATAAAGCCTTCACAAACAAAAGGTCAGCCTAGAAAGATCACATTTCCCAAGAACAAGAAAATGTATTACAAAATATACGTCAAGATTCAAATCATCATGATCTACTTCTAATGAAATAAATAAGAATAATGATACCTTAGGTAGGTCTGCCACAAACGTAATTTCATTGAGAAATGCATCATCAAGCTTTGTCGATTAGGATATCCTTTACAAGATCAGAAGAACACAAACTGGTTAAAAAACATGAAGAAAAATATATTTTACCAAGAATTGGTAATATCTCATGCACAAAGTAACCAAATGATGCGCGAACCTAGGAAAATATTCAACATGATTCCTAGAACACGCTGTAAGGTTCACAACTGCAAAAGATCCAAATTGTATGATCGCAGAAAGAAACTCGGATACTGATTAACGAAGAAAACATAAAATAATTTTTTTGGGTTGATACAAGATTTCCAAGATCCTAGATGCTCCTACATCACTGTGGTCACTTCGGATCAGTACAGCTAGTCTATCTCAACCCAAGTGAAGAGTCTTTGCATTAACATGGATATTCTATTGTAATTAGTATTGTGATTCTTGAACCTGAGTTTGAAAACTAAGGTCAAGTTGTTGTTGTTGTTGAACCTGGGTATGGACTCATAGTTTGATTTTGTGACAAATATTATACTGCTTCACCAGGGTTTGATTGGTCAAGTCTTTGACAAGAGTTTAATTAAGAGATTTTTAATTTGATAAATATTTCATTGTAGAGATTAAGGTATAAACTTAAAGTTGATTATCTCTTAATTGTAGATATCATATTATTGATCAATGTTATAGCACTATTGATTTTTACAACTAAAATAGTAAAAGATAATAACTTTGATATTGTCGATTCATTTGAGTGGATCTATTACATAGCATAGTATAATTTTGAACAAGATAATGATAGAATATACATAGTGTTATTTAGTAATTTTTAGAACAAAACTTAGACATTATATTTGTTAAAGATTTTGAGGAATATTAAGGTATCATAATTATATGATAGATCATAAACATATACATTCACATTGAATGACATATAATGAAAATATACATATATTTGATTAGTGATTCTTAGATAGTTGTATTCAGCTACTATGATGATTTTCTCTTCAGTTGATCAGTTTAATGATGTCTTATATATCCAGTAGTGAAGAATATTATGATATGTCAATACAGAGGGTATTTTGTATCTTAATGAAATATATTTTTTACTTGTCTACGATAAGATAATACTGGTTAAAAATACCTAATCAAGGTTATAAAAAACTATAATTTTATATCATGCACTATTCAACACAAAGACTCATTTATGTTTAGCAATGTATGGTAAAAGGTTGTAGTGACTATAAAAGATAAGATTTTTTGACTACGTATGTATGGAAAGTTGTAGAGAAGTGTAGAGCTAGTGAGGCATAAAAGACTTTAAGTGAGATATCATTTGTAGTGATACAATTGTACAACGAGAGAGGCATTTTAAAAATATATTTTAGATTAATCTAGTGAGGCATGTCGATTGGTTTTATTCCGCAAGAGGGTTTCCACTCAGGATATATCCTGTGATACAACTTTATGTGCATCTCTTATATTTATCTTGTTATTAAATTACTCATGTTGGGTCTTAAGAGGTCCTATTAGGTCTTAATAGGTCATGTTAGCTCTGAATAGGTCATATTTGGTTTTAAGGGTCCTATTAGGTCTTATTAGTAAGAATTAGGTCTTCATTATGTCTTATTAATAATGTTAGGTCAGGTGATAGGCCCTAATATACCTCTTATTAGTCATATTGGTCCTATTAGGTCTTAATGGGTTATATTAGGCCTTAATGGGTCCTTTTAGGCCTAAATTAGTCTTAACATTGGTCCTAATTCATCTTAATTCATCCTATTAGGTATTAAGGGGTCTTATTAGGCCTTATTAACTTCCTATTAGGTATTAATAGGTCTTAAAGGTCCTACTAGATCTATTTGGTCTTATTAGGTCTTAAGTGGTCATATTGGGTCTGAAGGGTCCTATTAGGTCTTAATTATTCTTAATTGGTCAAGTAATAGATCCTAATTGGTCTTATTAGTCATATGTTAGGTCTTAATAGGTCCTAATGGTCCTAATTGGTCTTAATAGGTCCTATTAGGTCTTAAGGGTCCTATTAGGTCTTACTAGTAGGTATGAGGTCTTATTATGCCTTATTAGGTCTTATTAATCATGTTTTGTAAGGTAATAGGTCCTAAGGATCATATTACATATTATTAGGTATTAAAGGTCCTATTATGTCTTATTAGGTATTATTAGTCTTATTATGTCTTATTAACTTCCTATTAGGTTTTAATAGGTCTTATAAGTCATATTAGGTCTTATTGGTCCTATTAGGTCTTAAGAGGTCTTATTGGGTCTTAAGGGTCCTATTATGTCTTAATTAGTCTTAGTTGGTCAATTAATAGGTCCTACTTGGTCTTATTAGGCCTTATTATGTCTTATTAATCATGTTTGGTCAGGTAATAGGTCATAAGGGTCCTATTACATCTTATTAGGTGTTAATGGTCCTACTATGTCTTATTAGATGGACTATTAGGTCTTAATTGGTCCTAATTTATTTTAATAAGTTCTACTAGGTCTTATTAGTCTGATTAGGTCTTATTAACTTCCTATTATGTCTTGATAGGTCTTATAGATCATATTAGGTATTATTGCCACTATTAGGTCTTAAGTGGTCTCAAGGGTCCTATTAGGTCCTATTAGGTCTTAATAAGTCTTAATTGGTCAAGTAATAGGTCATAAGTGGTCTTATTAGTCACATGTGCTAGGTCTTAATTGACCCTATTAGGTCTTAATAGGTTATATTGGTCCTAATTGGTCTTAATAGGTTAGGTAATAGGTCTTAAGGGTCCTATTACTAGTAGACCTATTAGGTCTTATGAGAGAGAGAGAGAGAGAGAGAGAGAGAGAGAGAGAGAGAGAGTAATTTACAAACTAAAATAAAACCAAAAATAACTGTATTAAAAATATAGAACATAATTTATTTTAATGCTATTAAAAAATCAAGCATTAAAATTTAAAATTTATTGTCTAACTAGTAAAAAAACAATAAATTATAATTTTAATGAAAAACATAATAATAAATAAATAAAAAACAAGGGTATGTACTTGGGATCGGAAAAACAACAGCAAGGGGGGTGGCGCTAGCTCTTGGAACGGGCACCCATATGTAGAAAAACGTGATCCCATTTTGAAAGTTGTAAAAATGACTTGCAAAATGATTTTTAAAAAAAATTAAATACTTTTACAAAATGGGCACCTATTTTCTAAAAATTGGATGCTCGTTTAGATCCGAACCTAAACAAGCACCTGTTATGGAAATGGGTGCCCATTTTATATTTATGACACATGCACATGAAGCATAACGGGCACCAATTTCTTATAAAATAGTTGCCTATTTTATTTGCCAATTTTTTTTGGCGCAGACTTTTGCGGAATTGGCACCCAACTTCCAACGTTCACCCATTTACAATTAACCTACTTTAATGTATATTAACATATAATCATGTTTAGGTTTAGGAATCAACTTGGTTTATTTCTCAATTAGGTTTAGGGTTAATTTTCATGGTTAGGGTTTATGTTGGTTCATGTTGGTTTCATGTTTGTTTGATGTTAGGGTTCATGGTGGTTTCATGTTAGTGTTTATTTCCCAATCAGGTTTAGAGATCTACTTTTAAATTAGGTTTACGGTTAGGGTTCATGTTGGTTTAGTGTTAGGGTAAGGATTACATATAGCATTACAAATTTTCTTCAATTTGGTTTTGAGTTAGGGTTCAATTCAATTTATTATTATTATTAGGATTTTGTTTGGTTTACTATAAGATTTAGTATTTATAATTTGTTTAAGAGTTAAAGTTTCATTTTATTTATTGTTAGGTTTAGGATTCATTTTAATTTAAGGATGGGGTTATCATTCAATTTGGGTTATGATCATGACTAGTATTTTCACAATTAGGGTTCATTTAAGTTTAAAGCATATGAAACCGTAATCTTTATATAATAATATTTTATTAGGGTTTATTTTATACCCTAACCATAATAGTAAACCAAATTGTACCCTAAACATCCAAACCTACTTAAACCCTAATCCTAAGAAAATAGTACCCCATGAACGTATTTTGACGTAGATAAATGAATGTTGTTAGAGTTATATGCTAAATTATGTAGATCATGTTACATCCATGGTTTTAGATGTATGGTAATGTATGCTTTTATGTATGGTTTTAATGTAACATTTTTGTAATATTTTCCTAATGTTTATAGTGTTATGTATAATATGTTCCTAATAGTTATCTAAAGTTTAAAATGTAACATTTTTATGTACATGTTTCCTAATATATGGTTATGGATGTTTCTATGTAAATTTTTCTTAATATTTTTTTAATGTTTCTAATGATCTTTTTTGTTAGATTTTGTTGGTGTTTTTTGTAATGTTTTCCTAATCTTTTGAAATATATGTAATAAAATTAAATACTTTTACAAAATGGGCACCTATTTTCTAAAATTTGGGTGCTCGTTTAGATCCGGGCACCCAAACCTAAATAGGCACCTGTTATGGAAATGGGTGCCCATTTTATATTTACGACATGTGCACATGAAGCATAATGGGCACCAGTTTCTTATAAAATGGATGCACATTTTGTTTGCCAAATTTTTTTGGCCATAGACTTTCGCGGAATTGGCACCCAACTTCCAACCTTCACCCATTTACAATTAGCCTACTTTAATGTAGTTTAACATATAATCATGTTTAGGTTTAGGAAACAACTTGGTTTATTTCTCAATTAGGTTTAGGGTTAATGTTCATGGTTAGGGTTCATGTTAGTTTAATGTTAGGGTGTATGTTGTTTCATGTTTGTTTCATGTTGGTTTGATGTTAGGGTTCATGTTGGTTTTATGTTAGTGTTTATTTCTCAATTAGGTTTAGGGATCTACTTTTAAATTAGGTTTACGATTAGGGTTCATGTTGGTTTAGTGTTAGGGTAAGAATTACATATAGCATTACAATTTTTATTTAATTTGGTTTATTATTCAATCAGGTTCAATTTGGTTTTGAGTTAGGGTTCAATTCAACTTATTATTATTATTAGGATTTTATTTGATTTACTTTTAGATTTAGTATTTATAATTTGTTTAAGAGTTAAAGTTCCATTTTATTTGTTGTCAGGTTTAGGATTCATTTTAATTTAAGGAAGGGGTTATCATTCAATTTGGGTTATGATCATGACTAGTGCACCCATGACTCTCTTTGTTTGATCCTAGAGGATCTTGTTTTTCATAAATGGATTGATCTTAGAGGATCATCCTATTTTTGGTTTTGGGATCTATGTGTGTATTGTCAAGGATCTCTTAGGTAACCTTATGAGCCTAGAGATGCCTTAGTCCATTTGGATCACCTAGTTCGGTTTATCTCTCTTTAAGCATGTTTTGTGTTTTTAGAATCCTTATTGTTAAATTCCTTGAATTCATGTTATTATTATCATTTTATGTCATTTGGATAGGTTTGGATCCATTCCTAAGTTCATCGAGTGCAAAAACACAAGTTTTGCCAAATGTTGCAAAAGTTGTCAAAAGGTTGCTCATGCAACTTCCAAAAGTTGCTTGAGAGATGCAAGATGGTAGCCCAACAATCATATAATTTTTTTAATTAATCCAACTTAACATTTGAAGGGTTCTTAAGTGCTTACTTTGCACCAACATGGTTAGAAGTTCTGAGATGTAACTTTGATGGATGGGAAATGGAATATGAAGTGGTTTTGTGAGCATTTTTGAGTTGTACGACCGTGTAAGGTGTGAGTTTGGGAAAAAAAGTTGATGCCTTGAATTTATTTTGTGTTATTGTCACTCTGAGATTGATTTAAATTCATTTGGTTTTGATTTGACAAGTTTTATTTGAAGTTTCCAAAAAGCAGTCCAGGAAGGAGTCTATTTGAAGCACTGTTTGAAGGAAAAGGTGGAAGACCACACTTCTTGCTGTCACCTTTGCATTAGATTACATATAGCATTACAATTTTCTTCAATTACATTTATTATTCAATAAGGATCAATTTGGTTTTGAGTTAGGATTCAATTAAATTTATTATTATTATTAGGATTTTATTTGGTTTACTATTAGATTTAGTATTTATAATTTATTTAAGAGTTAAAGTTGCATTTTATTTGTTGTTAGGTTTAGTATTCATTTTAATTTAAGGATGGGGTTATCATTCAATTTGGGTTATGATAATGACTATTTTTTTTCACAATTAGGGTTCATTTATGTTTAAAGCATATGAAACCCTAATCTTTATTTAATAATATTTTATTAGGGTTTTTCATACCCTTACCATAATAGTAAACCAAATTATACCCTAAAAACCCAACCCTACTTAAACCCTAATCCTAAGAAAAATAGTAGCTCATGAACATATTTTGATGTAGATAAATGAATGGTGGTATAGTTATATGCTAAATTATGTAGATCATGTTACATATATGCTTTTAAATATATGGTAATGTATGCTTTTATGTATGGTTTTAATGTAACATTTTTGTAATATTTTTCTAATGTTTATAGTGTTATGTTTAATTTGTTCCTAATATTTATCTAATGTTTAAAATGTAACATTTTTATGCATGTTTCCTAATATATGGTTATGGATGTTTCTATGTAAATTTTTCTTAATATTTTTCTAATGTTTCTAGTGATCTTGTTTGCTAGATTTTGTTGGTGTTTTTTGTAATGTTTTCATAATGTTTTGATACATATGTAATAAAACTAAATTATTTAACTAACTCACTAACTAACATATTTTCTTAACTAGAAAAAAAATTATTAACTAAATAACTAAACTGACATAAAACCATATTTTTATTTTCTACAATTTAAAATAACTAAATTACAACAAAAAAGATTAAATAATACAACTACAAAAAATTAACAAAAAAACTCAAAAAACATTAAGAAAAACAAGATTTATTTTTTAATATTAAAAACACCTACCTATTTCGGCCAAAGATCACCAAACCCACTCCACAGATCTTGGATGGCTCCACGTTCAAATGAGCTGCTTAAGGCCATTTTGGTGTTTATATGGCTTTTAAGGGTTTCGACTGTAATTGTTTTGGCCGGAACTCTTATGCCACATCGACGCTACATGGTGCCGCATATGTTCGAGTTAATAGGTTTCAGCCAGACACTATTTGGCCGAAAGTTATTTTGTCTGGAACCCGTTAGTTGTCCTCTACTGCGACACAACTTTATACTTTACCCCCATATAATTCATTTAGAGCATTGAAAACCACATATTTAGTTGGTTGATAAGTATTGGGCTTACTACTTTCCTCTTATAGAGCTTTAACGAAACAATGCCTCTCCTTTGACCCCATGTGTGGATCTAAAACATTTCTCCAATAGGCTACTACGAACTTTTACTCTAATACCATTATAATGTACAACCATGTTCTAGTATATGTTTTTTTTTTAAGAATAGATGAGGAGATTTATATTGAAAGTGAATAATATAAATAATATGCTAAAAACCTTTAAACTTAATCACCCAAAATATGATACAAACATGGAAATGAAAGACTATTTCAAACTGTGAATACCCAAACAATTAAATGATATTAAAAGAACAAATTTGGCATAGCCACTTGCTGGAAATGCATACAAATGTTAGAAACAATTGTAATCAGCAAATACAAAGGGATTGTAATCCCTATCTCACATAAAAGTGTCATGGCTAGGTATGTTATGTAGCAAAAACAATAAAATATGTACCAACGAACTCACTTAATAGATCCACAAAAATTCTAACAACAATTGCTATAAATCAGTTTGAAGCTTAGCATGAAGATGGAGAGGATATGTTTCTGATTGTAATCTGCCATAACTGGAAAGGCCTCATATCCCAATATGTAATTTTTTATATGATGAATATATCCCTAGATTTTGGAGTCTCTCTGAATATTTCTGGATTTTGGAGTGTCTCTGAATATTTTAGGAATCTCTCTCTCTCTCTCTCTCTCTCTCTCTCTCTCTCTCTCTC
>MU225990.1:453045-473452 GCA_018584345.1 Thuja plicata
TCTCTCTCTCTCTCTCTCTCTCATAGGTGAAATCTATAATTGCAAAGAATATCAAATCCAAAAATTATACATAAAGATACACAATCATAGATTTAAAAAATATAGAATCCCTATACTATGTTATAGTCACAATAATGTCTCACACTTTTTATGGAGAATTTGGAGAAAAGTTAGTTTGAAGTATTTAAAGACCTAATCTAAAACTTATTTGTGCCAAAAAAAATTTATGACTATAGCATCTAACTCCTTAGTCATCCTATTTTGAGTCCAAATTTTAGACACACATTCATTTTTATAATTCTTTTCCTATTTTGTGCACTTCAATTGATTTCTAGTTATGTATTTTATTTTTAATAGGCATCATTTATCATTCTATATTATACAATCATAACAAAATTTGTAGGAAAACAAATACATCAAGGATTATGTCCAAGCCTCCTAGGGGTTTGAAGATGGCACTATTTATTATTCTTTAATGAATATTTATGTAAATGGGTTTCATTCCTAGCTTGCATGTTTATCCTAGTTAACCACATTTGCATTGCATTGTACAACATCCTATGAGACATTTTGAGGCCATATAATAAAATATCATCCTACAAATGAATAAGAACTTCTATTATATAACATTGTTGTCTACCCATGATGTTACATAGATGTTTGGAAAAGAACCATGAATGAATTTTATTTCGACAACCACATATTATATATCCTAGAATTAAATTTTGCTGCTACAACTTTTAAGCAATTAATAAATTTCTTCTCAACAATTATAACAAGTCTCACAATTTTTTTAATAACCAAATTTGGAGTACAAATTCACAAGCAATTTCATGTTGTCTCTTTTTGTATTATCAATTAAATAAATAATTTTCATGAAATCTTAGTAACAACAACATAGTTATCTATTAAACTAATAAACAATTATACTAACTCCAATGTATTAGTCTATTCATTGAAACTATATTTTCATCTATCCTCACTACCTATTAAAAATTTTATTGTAAATGTTAAGGTCGATGCACTAGTTTCTTTTACAAAATCTATAAGTTCTTCACATCATCTAATCATCCATAAGTGTTTGGTTTATCTTCTAGATAGTTCAAACTTTTTATTCTTGAATAGTATATGAACAACTAGTTTGTTATTTTTGTCTTCTAATTACAATATAAAGTTAGAATGCTTGAATTCTTTAAAAATGATTTTTTTCCATAGAAAAGTCTATTGGACATAGGTTCTAGAATATTGTTTACTGAAACTCATTGAATCATAACAAATAAAGATACAATCTTCTATCTTGTTAGCCAACTGCAACCATTTCTCCATGGGCATAAAAGAATATGCCGCAATAAAAAACATGAAAATGTTTGAATGGAGTTTTTTTTCTTGTTTACAATTTGATAGGGATTTTATCAAAAAAAATTGATGTAAGAAACCTATTGAGTTGATAACATATAATGGATACTATTATCAAATATATTCTACTCCAAGATAGCATAATAAATATACTTCTAGTCTTCTCCATCAATGTCTTATTTGTCATTTAGATGAAATTTTTTTGTTAGGAGTGTATGGAATCATGATATATTTTATGATCTCGTTATCTTTATATTATCTATAAAAAAATATATAAAAAAAAAGCGTTCCTAATTGTCTAAATCATTGCATTGTTTTTATTTTATTTCTAACTCTTAAACTCTTTAAATTAAACTCTTAAACTCTTTAAACTAACTGAATATTTTAGATTTACATTTACTTTTGAGATTGTATACAAATAGTCTTCATGAATAATCATCAATAAAATATACATTATATAAAGTCTTAGTCATTGACAAAAAATGATCCAAGAGAACCCGAGTCCATAGGTAATCCTGCATAACTCAAAAAAAAATATTATTTACATTTTCTATTAAGGTTAGGTTATTAAAAACAAATGCAAGCATCTATAGATCTCTTTGTTCATAAGAAAGTGTATAAAAGAACATAGGATCTTGAAAAAAATTTATATTTGTGTCCTAAGTGTAAAGAAAACTAGATTTTAGTAAGAAACACTTTTTTCTAGCATGTATAATGCTAAACTCATAGAAATACCCTTCTTGACATGAGAACAAGGAAGGGGAAGAGTCATGCACTAATATTTAAGTGGCCTCTTAGGGAAGTTTAAGGATCATATTTTTTCTATGCATTTCATTTCTTTATTGGGATGTGTTGTTCATTAAGAGGGGAAGTTGTGTTAGTAATAACTGAGAGGAGGGTGAATCAGTGGCCTCAAATTTTTATCTTTCAAACATTAACCACCAATCAAATAAACCTCAGATTATTAAGCCCCTACAAGATGCATGCCATGAAATAATTATAATGAATAATTGTCTGTTCATTTTCCTTGTCTGTCCTTATTCTCCTTGATCATCGATAAGCAGTATAACTATTTACCGAAACTTGGTAAATAAGCAGAGTATACCGATCAACCCAGTGTTAACTATGTTAGATACAAAATAAATAAATAAATGAATCATACACACAAAACACATGAATTTTTAACGTGGAAACCCTATTAAGGGAAAAACCATTGGGACCGGTACCCCAAATTTTCACTCTTCTAAAGTGAGCCCTGTTAGGAGCCAACCCTATTAAAGGTTACAAACACACTGTTAAGTGTGACCTTATTAGAGGATTTTATACATAGAGGTTGTCACTTAGTATCGGGCATCTATTGATACCATCCTTGAATTAGCCTCCTTAAACTGTCAATAGGTATCAGGCAAGTCCAATGCTACTTTAATGAATCAACCTTTTTGGAACTCCTTGGGATGTACCTCAATATATAGAAGACTATTAAGTTCTTCTCTGTTAAGAGACTTGATGCTTCAATGGTTAAACTAAAACACTATGACCTGTTTCTAATGCAACTTTGAATTGCAGATTTTCAGATCTATTTAAGTACATTGCCTCTCTGATCAATGTATTAGTTCAATTCTTTGTGCTCCACACTTTCTGCTCTGTGATGTTGTGCTTCACTATTCATCAGTGTCTACAGAATTCTTTATCTCTCCTTTAGCTTAATTGATCAGGACTGTATGAATTTCTTCTTCATCAGTTTCTCTTCAGCATCCTATTTTTATTCACTCCCCTTAATCCCTTTTTCATGAATGTGATACAAAAATGAATAAAGCTTGTCTCTTATATATAAACATGATATTCACTATTTCTTGATTCTTGATTCTTGGCGTGAAAAAAAATCCAGCCAATTTGATTTAAAGCATAACTCCTGATTTATCTCGTAGTTGTCTTCTTGCCAACTGTACAAATCTTCTTCAAATCAATTACTTAACTCTGGTTGAATAAAACAAAGAAAACAACCAATTAAGTCTTTCTTTAGCTCTTGCCAACTAGATATTTTGTCTTTTTCTAAACTCTCTGTTCCGTTAGTCAATTCTTTAGTTAGTTGTCGGTGACAAATGATAGTTCCATTAGCATGACTCCAGTTAGCTTCAAGATCTCCATCCATTGGGAATCATTAGATTTTTACTTGTCGAGCAACTCTATTTTTAGCTCATCCGGCATCCTATGGTTTTTCTTCATTGGGCATACTATTTATGATAACTGATAAATGTATGATCCCCGGTAAGCTCTGTTTTTGCTTAGATTTGATTCTTGCAGCTCTTTGTTTTCTGATGTATTGAGTCCTCTTCTTGTATCAATTTCTCTCTTGTGACTGTTCTCTCTCTTTGATGTCTTTTTCTCTTGTCAGCAACTTTCCCTTTGTGTAATCTTTTATACAACTGTCTCTCCCTTTGGATATAATTTCTCCCTATTGGAGTAATCTGATAATGGATAATCTTTCTCCCTTTTTCAGAAGAATGTAATAATATGGATAATCTCTCTCCCTTTGACAGCAATGCCAAACAAATATTTTACAAATATCTGACATTCATGTCAAGCAATCATTTTTCTCCTATCCATAATATATTCCTTGAATTTCCCTTATCCATCAACAATACAACAATATGTTCTAGTGCCTAGTTCTGATATATATACCTGTCTGTATATAGATGTATATTTTGAAGTTCATCTCTTTGCTTACATCAACTTGATTGATATTCTGATAATATGTAGGCTAATGCAGTCTTCAGTCATATTACTGACTGGCAGATAAGGGTTTTCAACCGCTAGTCTCTTTCTCAAGTACTCAAATGTATCCTTGTGCAGTGGCTTAGTGAAGATATCAACACAGTTGTTCTTTTGATTGCACATACTCAAGTATCACCTCCTTTTCTTGAACTTGTTCTCTCAAATAATGATACTTGATGGCAATATGTTTAGTCTTCGAATGCATGACTAGATTCTTGGAAATGTTTACTACACTGTTGTTATCACAATAAATAATTATTGGTTCTAAGATCTTCATATTCATACCTTCTAGTAACTTTTTGATCCATGCAATATTTGAACAATTTGCAGTAGCAGGAACATATTCTTCTTCTGCAGTAGACTGGGAGATGCATCCTTTCTTCTTGCTAATCCATGTGACAAGTCTGTCACCCATAAAGAATTCTCCTCCAGTTGTGCTCTTTCGGTCATCAAGATTTCCAGCCCAATCAACATCGGTAAATACCTTAAGTTCAAATTTGCCTTCTCTTCTATACCACAATCCAAATTCCTTAGTATTCTTTAGATATCTTATAATTCTTTTCACAGCAGTCATATGTGATTCCCTGGGGTTAGCAGAAAATCTAGCAATAATTCCTACTGCATGTGGAATATCTGGTCTAGTGTGTACAACATACATGAGTTTTCCAATCATTGATCTGTACAAAGCCTGATTTACCTCTGTTGTCTTGTCCTCCTTTGTTAACTTACATCCAGTAGCCATCGGTGTTCCAACTGGTTTGGAATATTTCATCTTGAATATTTTTAGGACCTCTTTGATGTATTTGGACTATGTAATGAAAATACCTTCACTTTGTTGAATGATCTGTAGACCAAGAAAGAACTTGATCTCTCCAAACATATAGATCTCAAACTCTTTTCTCATCTCATTAGCAAATGATTTTCATAGAATATCATTGTCACCAAATATGATGTCATTAACAAATATTTCAGCAATCAAAGTGTTAGCATCAGTATCTTGCTTCAAATAAAGATTACTGTTTTCACTAGTCCTTACAAATCCAATACTTATATGATAGGAATGAATTCATTCATACCAGGCTCTAGGAGCTTGTTTTAATCCATACAAGGCTTTGTGAAGTCTACATACCATGTTTCTCTTGTCTGGATCGACAAACCCTTCTGGTTGTTCAATGTATACCTCTTCTTCAAGTATTCCATTTAGGAATGGTTACTTGACATCCATTTGATATACTTTGAATCCTTTGAATGTAGCATAAGTAAGTAGTATTCTTACTCCTTCTAGCCTAGCAATGGGTGCAAAGGTCTCTCCATAGTATATACCTTCTTCTTGTGCATACCCCTTGCATACTACTCTTGCTTTGTTTCTTGTGACTTCTCCATTCTCGTTCAGTTTATTCCTGAATATCTATTTTGTACCAATGACATTCTTGTCATCTGGTCTTGGCACAATTGACCATGTCTTGTTCTTTTCATTCTGTTCAATTTCATCCTTCATAGTACTTATCCATTCTTCACTATCAAGTGCAGCATTGACAGATTTTTGCTCAAACTCACAAATTAAACAAATTGAGTTTAAAGACTTACTTCTTGTTCTTGTATAAGATTTCTTATATCCTATGATCTGGATCTTTGGATGGTTTTTTCTTACATATCTTGCAAGTATAGGTACAACTCTTTGTGTATCAGCTTGGTCATTATTTTGATCTTCATTTTGTTCTTCATCACCTTGCACATTATTCTGATTATTATCCTGACTGTCGGTAATAGCAGTCTGACTGTTGGTTGCAACATTCTTTTGTTCTAAAATTAAGCATTATTTCTCGGGTAGAGTTTTGAGTTCTTCATAGTATACAAACTTGTTGTAGTCCTCTGGTTCTTTTGTGCTTTCCAGCTCATTCTTTTCTACAAATTCATTTATCTTTACATTTGCACTTTAAAGAATTTTGTTAGAAGCCTTGATGAGACATTTATAAGCTTTTCTATTGGTGGAATACCCTAGAAAAATACCTTCATCACTCTTGGCATCAAGCTTTCCAGTTCTATCATCCTTTAAGACATAACATTGACTACCAAAGATTTTGAAGTAACTTACATTGGGTGTTTTACCATACCATAGCTCATAGGTGTCTTGTTTGTGTCCTTTAATTGTACTCTATTAAGTGTGTAAAAAATAGTACTGACAACTTCCCTCTAGAATATTTGGGTGATGCCTTTCTCTATCATCAGTTTTCTATCACAATCAACTATTGATTTGTTCCTTCTCTCAGCAATCCCATTTTGCTGTAGTGTTCTTGGTGCAGAAACCTGTCTTTTTATACCATACTCATTACAAAAATAAGTGAATTCATCTGATATAAATTCTCCTCCTCTATCTGATCTCAAACATTTCACATCCTTACCACTTTCTTTCTCTACCATATCTTTATACCATTTAAACATCTTGAATGCTTCAGATTTATCTTTAAGAAACATGATTGTCATCATTATAGAGTAATCATCAAAAAAGAGAATAAAATATCTATCTCCATAATAGCTCTTTGTCCTCATTGGTCCACATAAATCACTATGGACTAATTCTAGAATGTCATCAGATGTATGGGTTTTACTTTTGAAACTAGACTTAGTAATTTTACCTTTTTGACAATTCTTACACATGATGTTGTCCGGCTTTGTCATCGTCGGTAAGCCTCTTACATTTCTTCTTCTACTTATTTTCATCATGTTGTCAAAATTCACATGACACAATCTTTTGTGCCACAACCATATGTCTTTGTTTCTAGTCATTAAGAAAGTGGTGTTAGTATCATTAAGATAGAATAAGTTACCTTTAGTATGTTCACCGGTACCAATCAATTTTTCTAATTCATTGAAGATCTTTGCCTTCTTATTCTCAAATGCTACTCTGTGTCCTAAATTATTCAGCTGAGAAATACTCAACGGATTATAATTCAATCCTTCTACCCAATAAGCATTTTCACATTTAATCAGGTTATTTAGTATTATTGTTCCTTTACCTTCAATTGGACAAGGTGTATCATTACCCATTCTTACTGTACCACCATTATAATACTCAAAAGTGTTAAAATTTTCTTTGTCACCGGTCATGTGGTGAGTGCAGCCACTATCTATAATCCAAATGTCATTCTTGCTAACCTTATATATGAGTGCGGTTTCTACATACCTTTCATCTTCATCTGAATCACCCTTCACAACGACAATTACCATCTTGATGTCTTCATCAGTTTTGGTGTCAGTATCTTCATCTTTGCAAGCAGCTAGGTAACTAGCATTCTTGTCTTTGTCCTTGTAGTCTTTGGTATCTCTTCTTTCTGATTATCGGTAACCTTTGTAATATTTGTTATCACCTCTGTCATCTTTTCTTCTGTTAGGACATCTTGCAGCAAAGTGTCCAATCTCTTTACAATTAAAACATACAAGTGGTAACTTGCCTTTGTATTTATCCTTGTCTCTCTGCATTCTTCTTTCCATAAGTTCTTCTATTTCATCTAGATCTTCTTCTTCACTTTCACTATCTCTTCTAGATGTGTGTCTATGACTTGATTTTCTTAACCTCATCCAAGACTTAAATGCAGACTCTAAGTTTGGTAAGACACTATTGTCAAAGTTATTCATCTCAAATGAAATCAGTCTACCAATTAAACTATCAAGAGTAACTGTATTGTTTGCTACTACTCTCATTCCTTGAATGGAAGAAACTCTAATAGAATATACAGGTAGTAAGATTCTTAAGATTTTACTTACCACTGTCTCTTCTTCTATTACACCTCCAACTCCTCGTATACCATTGACTACTTCTTTTATTCTTGTGTTGTATTGTGTGATATTTTCTCCTTCTTTCATTATGAGATCATCAAATTTTCATCTAAGGCTTTTTTCCTTGGCTCTCAGAACATTTGTACCACTTCCATGTACAAGCTTCAATTTGTCCCATATCCTCTTTGCAGTTTTGCAATCCTTGACATCTTCAAATTCAACATCAGAGAGTGAGGAAGAAAGCTCTATAACCATGAAGTTGTGTTCATGCTTCTCTCTCAATTGATCTAATGTCAATACTCCTATAGGCAACACGTATTTAGTATCGAGGAATTGAGTAACATCATTACCAATACCTAATAAGTGGAGTCTTAGCCTGCTTTGCCGTGAAGCAAAGTTGTCTTTGTTCAACTTGGGCACATCTCGTCTGTTCATCTTGTGATCTTGACTTAGGTCTTGAAACTTTCCTGTCTAAGCACACAAGCTCTGATCCCAATTGTTAGTAATAACTGAGAGGGGGAGGGGGGTGAATCAGTGGCCTCAAATTTTTATCCTTTAAACATTAACCACCAATCAAATAAACCTCAGATTATTAAGCCCCTGCAAGATGCATGCCATGAAATATTTATAATGAATAACTGTCTGTCAATTTTTCTTGTCTGTCCTTATTCTCCTTGATTACCGATAAGCAGTATAACTATTTACTAAAACTCAGTAAATAAGCAGAGTATACCGATCAACCCAGTGTTAAGTATGTCAGATACAAAATAATAAAGAAATGAATCATAAACACATAACACATGAATTTTTAACGTGGAAACCCTATTAAGGGAAAAACCACTGGGACCGGTACCCCAAATTTTCACTCTTCTGAAGTGAGCCCTGTTAGGAGCCAACTCTATTAAGGTTACAAACACATTGTTAAGTGCAACATTGTTAGAGGATTTTATACATAGAGGTCATCACTTAGTATCGGGCATCTATTGCTACCATCCTTGAATCAACCTCCTTCTTAGAATGTCAATAGGTATTGGGCAAGTCCAATGCTACTTTTATGAATAAAATTTTTTGGCACTCCTTGGGAAGTACCTCAATATATAGAAGACTATTAAGTCCTACTCTGTTATGAGACTTGATGCTTCAATGGTTAGACTGAAACATTATGACCTGTTTCTAATGCAACTTTGAATTACATATTTTAAGATCTAGATTTAAGTACATTTCCTCTCGGATCAATGTATCAATTCAATTCTGTGTGCTCCACACTTTCTTCTCTGTGATGTTGTGCTTCACTATTCGTCAGTGTCTGCAGAATTCTTTAGCTCTCCTTCAGCTTAATTGATCAGGACTGTATGAAGTTCTTCTTCATCAGTTTCTCTTCAGCATCCTCTTTTTATTCACTCCCCTTAATCTATTTTTCGTGAATGTGACACGAAAATGAATTAAGCTTGTCTCTTTTATAGACATGATATTCACTATTTCTTGATTCTTGATTCTTGGCGTGAAAAACAATCCAACCAATTTGATTTAAATCATAACTCCTGATTTATCTCGTAGTTATCTTCTTGCCAACTGTACAAATCTTCTTTAAATCAATTGCTTAACTCTGGTCGAATAAAACAAAGAAAACAACCAGTTAAGTCTATCTTTAGCTCTTGCCAGCTAGATATTTTGTCATTTTCTGAACTCTCTATTCCATCGGTCAATTCTTTAGGCAGTTGTCGATGACAATTTATAGTTCCGTCGACATGACTCCAGTTAGCTTCGGGATCTCTGTCTGTCGAGCATCATTATATTTTTACTCGTCCCGGGAAACTCTATTTTTCAACTTGTCGGGCATCCTGTGATTTTGTTTCGTCAGACAACACTGTCTTCTACTCATCAGGTATCACTGTGACTTTTCTTCTTTGCCTTTACCAATGGTGTGCACTCTGTTAGTGTTATTTGTCACTTAGTGAATATTTGTCATTTATACATTGCTTAAAGCATAACCTTTGTTCTATTGATTCTCTGAAATCTTTGACATTATGTACATGACTATACAGATGATATCAAGTTGATATCAATGACAATACAAATCATTAACCGATTTAATGCTTTGCATTATCTTCAACTTAACATTATCAAACATTCAATCAGTTACATGTCATTAAGTTGAATTTACAAGAGGTGCAAGAGTGCTATAAAAAAGAGGCTTGGCATAATTATTTAATCATCAGAGTTGAGGAGATCATTTAGAGTTGAGGAGATCATTTAGAGTTGAGTTCTTTTATGCTATGTATGAATGTTTGGTTTATTAACCCTCATATAGTGTAAGAGAGTGTGTGTTTTGAAGGTGTTAGGAGAGTTCCCTGTATCAAAACATGAGTAGAACTAAATACACCTTGAATGAATAATATCCAATACCCTAAACAATTAATGAGAATTTGAATTTGATTGATAATTGTTTGGCTTTTTTGCATTTATACAATATTAAACTAAACTAAATTAGATACTCAATCATTTAACCTACCAACAAGATATTTATTTTTCAAATTCAATAGGCTCTTTTTAAAGATTTTTTTTTTTTGAATACTACACTATTTTGGCCTCTAGAGATAATTTACTCTCTCAAACTAGAACATGCTTAGATACCTAACCTAATATGACAATCACAAGTAGAAACAAAACTCTTATTTATTTCTAGTTCTTATAATAGATGTGAACACTTTAAACATTTCTCAAACAACAATTTCATTCAATATTCATTTCATTGATCTCGAATACAATGCCCACATCAATATCATTAGCAAGAACCATAGCTTTCCAAGCCATCTTACATTTTGTACTAGGAAAAACAACCTGCGCATCATTATGTCTGCTAATTGATAATAAATTTTGTGTCAAATATAAAATGCATACAATTCAACTCCTCTCCTTCGCTCTTCCGTTATGAAATGGAACAAAGACTACCATGGCGAATTACATTTACGCAAGAGTCATGACCAATGTATAGATTTCCAACATCATATTCTCAGTACTTCAAATAACCATCTATAACAAAAGGTTCATATGGAGGGAAGCTCGAGATTGAATTAATCAGTCTTAAAAGCATTTGTTGCCAAACTCTTTTTTCCTAAAATATGGATTTTACAATTAAATCAAATGCACATTTGTAGCCAAACATACTTGACTGCACGTTGAACATTTTTATAACTACCCAAATAATTATAACTAGGTAATAGCCAAAGCCATGTATGGTAGGGAAATCATTGAGAAATGCATCCAACCAATCATTGAGAAATGCATACAACCACGCTTTAACAAATACAACTCTTACCTCGAATTACAATATACGCTCAAAAAAATCATTTTGAAACCTAGATCTGGTTTCTACTCCTTATGTTACGTTAACTTGTTTCAAATCTTCTTTCACTGAAAGCAATATAAATAATATCAGCAGAATATTGAAAAAAACCAAAGTCATGCCCTAAAATATATAGAAGGCTGAAAGAAAAATATCAAAGGGCAGATCTGGTCAGTAGTTACTGAGTAACCCTGGAGGCCTCGCAAGCAAAAAATTCTTAACAGCTACAGAAAATGGTACAGAAAGAACTGGGCTTTTAAATTTTCTCTTCTGTAGCATGTACATATATTTATAACTCACAATAGCTAGTAAAACCAGCCAATATTTGTAAGGATAGAAACCCATCAAAAACCAAAAGTTAGCCAAAACCCTGGATTAAAAGAGGTATCTGTTAAAAACGAGGCACATATAACCTAACAAGAGCATTCATATTATACAACCCTATAGGAACATTCATATTAATACCTCTTTCAGAGGAAACATATAATTAGAAGCATTAACTGTTCACAAAGTTAATAGAAGAAGAGAAAGGATACAGCCACCTCCTCAAAGTTACAATATCATTATATGCAGATTATATGCAGATTTTATGCAAATTTTATAAAGATTGTTTAGGTGTGGAAAGAATCTTTTTACCTTTTATAGTAGGCCTTATCATGATGGAACAAAATAATATTGTAAAACAATTACATAAATAAAATAAAATTATTCTAAAATGTTAGTTGTAAAATATCAAGATCTATAATGCAGTTTTCAAAAAAAATTCTAACAAATTAATTTATTTGTAATCTCAAGAGAAAATTAATTAAAATTTCTAAACATACAATAAATTTCTTAAATTTTTTCACTACATTTGAACATTTGAACTTATTTATTGCAATGTCTTAAAAAATACCTGAAAGATCCCTTAAAACTTTGAAAAGAAATAATCTGAATCATAAAGATATTGTCTTCCCCCAAAAATTACCTATCCTTGATATTGCTCCATTTCCTCTAAAATATGGTGTTTAGAAGTTTCAATATGTTCTTCAAAAATCTTTTAAAAATCAAATAATTATTCCATAAAATTTGTGAGAAATGTACTTTCCAAAATTACTTTCAAATTTGAAAAAAAATGCCTTGTCTTCATAATGCAACCAATATCATGCTTTGATAGCACTTGAATGAAAAGATTGCACAAGAAAAGAGGGATATGATATCAGTTACTCTATAATTGCTGCTTGATAATAACTTAGGAAAGCAAGTCAATTTGAGGGGTTAAACCTCCAAACATCTCTAATCATAATACAATTAGCAATTTGATGACCAAACAAATCACTACCTCTACACATATACTCTATTTATGCTCATATAAGCTCTAGGTTGACATAAATAACTTAAAAGGTAATATAATAACGATAACATGACTTAATTAAAAGTTAAGATGGTCACAAGCCAACTCCTTATAATCCAACTTTTAAATTGTGTCATAAAGGATATTTTGAATAGCATAGGAAGAATTTTTTTATGTACAAATGAATGAATATGTACATTGTTGACATAGTTTTGTATCCATGTTATATAGATCTATTATAAAACACTATGGAAAAATTCAATTTCAGACCATCTATTCTATATCTTAATCAAATATTCTTACTACATCTTATAAGAAATTAATTGATGTGATCTTAACAACTACAAAAAGTCTCACCATTGTCTATCCACCCAAATACACATTCACAAGCATTATCTCATTCTAAAACTATAATCTTGCGGAGTGTAGGCTATATCTTTGTTTCTTCTTCGTTAAGTATCTCTTTGAGCTCTGCAGCTCATCTAATCCTCAAAAATTTGGTTTATTCTCTAGATAGTTCAAACTTTTAAAGTCTTGAATGATAAATGGAAAATAGAACTCATTATCATCCTCTTCTTGCTACACAATTAAATTAGAATGCTTGAATTCTCTTAAAATAAGAACAACATTTAGAATAAGAACAACATTTGTCTTATATGAAGTTCTCTTGGCCAACTTCAACCATTTATTGTAGTCATTGGACATACGTCTCTATGAAAATGTTGTAGTGAGACTTTGTTCCCTATCTAGTGTTCCATAGGAATTTAATTAGAAAGTGTGGATGTAGAAAAACTATCAATTTCCGTAACATGTAATATAAACTACTTCAAATAAAAACTATTTCAAATGAGACATAAAGGTGAAAATGAGATTTTTTTTGTATTTTTCTCCTTCATCTCTCGTTTTTGTCATGATAATGGATCATGAAGTGTGATCTGAAATGTTGATGCTAAAAGAAACTCACAGAGATGAAAGAAGCAACAAAAAATAAAATGAATATACTATCATATAACATGGCAACAAAATTTATGTGTTTCAAAGTCAATAAACCCTTTTCAAATATATGCCCTATCCTTTGGTGGCATGGTGCTATAGTATTATCTTATCTTCAAGTAATTTACTTTCTAAGAAGAGAGCTTGGTTAGATATCTAGAAGCATGGCAATCATAAGTAGATACAACAGTTTTTCTATTTTTGACGCATGATAAATGTGACAATTTTATACACTTCTTCACTATAGAACTTTAAAAACTATTACATTGAAAAAATCATTCATTGATTTCAAATAGAATACCCACATGAACATGAACATCAATAGTGAGAACCATAACTCTCCAAACCATTTTTCATCGCCTTTTTGAAAAAAAGACCTATGTTTGTTGAATGTTTGTTGAATGGTTATAAGTTTTTTGTCAAATACATAGAATTTGATTCCTCTCCATTCTTTTATAAAGAAATGAAACAAGAACTACCATGACCAGAACTGGCCATACAGCCTTGTAAATTCCGTAATGTATTTTTTTATAGACGTATTGGCTGACAATTTATATAGCTGCATAGCCCCTTCCTGCCATGACCAACTACACTTTCACCAGAGTCATTACTTATACCAGAGTCATCACCGAGATATAGATTCCCAAGGTAATATTTTTAATATTAAAAAACCATCCGTGACAAAACTTGCTTGGTTGCACATTGAACCTATCACATGCAAACTAACTTGTTTGCACATTGGACATATCTTGTTTGAGCAAAGTAATTATATCTTAGATAGTAGCCATAACCAGTTATCCAGCCGATTCGTGGGTTAGATAGTAGCCATAGCTATGTTGCACAAAATATATCTAGCCGATTCGTGGCATGATGTACTAAAATATACAACTCTGACCTCCAAAATACAAAACATGACCAAAATAAACTTTTGAGACATAAATCTACCCTCTATTATTGTTACGCTACCTTGCTTTTTAATCTTCTATTATTGAAGGAAATATAGGTGATAGCAGCAGAACAAAAGAGAACAGTATTCTGTGAAAACAAGTCATACCCTAAGATTTATAAAAGCCAGAAAAAACAGGACCTTAAAAGGCAGATCTTGCCGCTCGTTACTGAGTGGCCCTTAAAAAAAAATAGCAGAGACAGAACTGGGCTTTGGGGTTTCTCTTCCATAGCATGTATATACTTATGTGATTGACAAGACCAAAGAAAAACAGGAGTGAATTGTAAGGATAAATACCTATCAAGAACCAAAAGATAACCAAAAATCCTGGATTAAAAGACAAACCTGTTAAAAATGATACATAGAAGAAACAGCCTTACAAGACCATTCATATAAACACCTCTTTCACAGAATGAGACATAGAAGAAACAGCCTTACTAGACCATTCATATAAGCAGCTCTTTCACAGAATGAGACATAGAAGCAGCAGCATTCACCGTTTACCCTGAAAAAATGAAGTGACTTTCGTATTAACACCCAAAGGTAATAGAAGAAGAGAGAGGGTACAGCCACCTTCAGAATATTTGGTATGCGATTGGGCTGTGCCCTCTCTCTTCTGGTATCTAGGTCTTGGTGAACAAGGAATCACAGAAAGGGAAAGGAACCAGGAAATATAATGAGAACTAGTCTTACCAAAAATGTTAACGAATGTGTCAGAAACCCAAATAGGCCAGGAAGCATAATGAGTAGGACAGTTTTGCATTATTGCATGTCATTGTACATCTGCGAGGAATCCACTCCATTGTCAGTTGACAGCATTTTGAATGCTTAATGTATCGTATTAAATGGTGGAAATGAAAGGTGGTCTTGTTGCTGTCAGAAATCAGTCATATAAAGTGTAAGCTTCAAGATAACGTCAAATTATTCTGATCAGCAAGCGAGCCTCCCCGAGGAAAGCTGAGCTCCACCATCTTGTTAGCCACCTTCCGCCACTTCTTCTAGACATATGACCATGTGCCCCATAGAGAACACATGAAAATGTTGCGATGACATTTTTCCATATCAAATATTTCATAGGGATTTTATTAGAATCAATTCATTTGTTAACATATAATAAAGACTACTAGTACAAATAGATTTAACTTCAATCTACTTCTAATAAGCATACTTTTAGTCTTATCCATCAATATCATATTGATCCTCTCTACAACAGAATACCATTTTGTTAGAGGTGTTATCAATATCATATTGATCCTCTCTACAACAGAATACTATTTTGTTAGAGGTGTTTAGAATTGTTTTATATTTCTCAATCTCGTTCTTTTGACAAAATCTATAAAATATATCTAAAAAAACCACCGCTAACTTCTCCAAATCTTTGTAGTAGTATAGTTTATTATAGTCGATCACACATGTGTCAAATGTGCACCACTATTGGAACAATTAATTAGGATTTAGGTGCACAAAATTAGGGTGTAGATTAGCAAAGTTAGGGTGTGCAGGTGCTCTTCCCCTACATATTATATAGTCAACAAACATTAATAGTACCAAGTATAGTAGAATGAATCATGTCCAACACTCTAATAAGAGATTTGTGAGATTTGGGATTAAATTTATTGTTGTTTGTATTTTGCATCTATGTTATATTCGTATAAGCTAAAGTAAATATAGAGTTATTTAACCTACTAATAAAATATTTATTCTTGTTGTCATTTTTTAATATGATTACGCACATTTTCTTTGCACCAACCTTTTGTATCACACACTAAGAGCTCAAGGAGTAAAAAGTGATACGAAATGTTGAAGGGAAAAGGAAAACACACAATCTAATTCACAACCAACAAAAAGATCTATTATGGATTAGGGAAATGTGATAACATTAATATATTTATTTTTCAAAATTAATAAACCTTTGTAAAATCTGCATCACATTCTTTAGTACTATAGTATTGTCTTCTTTAAGTAGTTTACTTTCTAAAGCTAGAGCTTGCATAGGTATCTAGAAATCATGACAATCATATGTATGCACAGCGCTCTTATCTATCATGTAGATATTTAAAGAACTCAAGAAGTAAAAACTGATCCAAAACTTTGATGCAATAAAAAAATAAATACAACATAATTCAAAACCAACAGCCGCAACTATTATGAATTGCAGAAAATTAATAAACTTAAAATATTTAATTTGAAAAATTAATAAACCCTTCTAACATCTGCAACACATTCTTTGATACTACGGTATTATTCTCTAGCCAATTTTCTTTCTAAACTAAGAGCTTTCATTAATATACTTCGTAAATAGATCTCTTTCTAATTGGATAGAACCATAACTTCCCAAAACCATCTTATATCCGCTTTTAAGAACTTATGCATTGATTCACGATGTTTGCTAACTAACAAGTTTTGTGTAATATATAAGATGCGTAGATTTCAATTCCTCTCATCCGTTCTTCAATCGAAAAATAAAACTAGGACAAGCATGACCAACTACACTTACACAAGCATCATCACGGAACAATAGATTCCTAAGGTATTATTCTCAATACCCTAAAAACTATCCATGATAAAATGTTCATATCGAAGGAAGGCCCTCAGTACATTAATCACAGACCCTTAAATGCAGGTGTCAACAAACTTGCTTGGTTACATATTGGACATATTTTTTTGAGGAACAAAGGAATCATATCAAGGTAGTACCTAGTCATAACCAGTTATGATATGTGATTCATTGGACACAATATATCCAGCTGATTCGTGGCATGACAATGGGAAAGCCAACCAACCAGTCTTACAAATATACAACTGTGACCCCTAAAATGCAAAAAAATATGACTAAAATAAACTTTTATTGAGGGTAATATAAATGGTAACAGTAGAATAAAATATAACAAGGTAATGCTAAAACATGTAATACCCTAATATTTATAAAAGCAGGAAAGAAAAGCATAAGAAATGCAGATCTAGTCGCTTGTTACTGAATGGCCCTAAACCAAATAGTAGAGACACAAATGGGCTTTGGGTTTTCTCTTCCGTAGCATCTAAATAATTATATATGAACCAAAATACCTAACAAAACCATCAATGACTTGTAAGGATGAAAACCCATCAAGAACCAAAAGTGAGCCAAAATCCAGGATTAAAAGACAAACCTGTTAAAAATGAGGCATAGAAGAAGCACTAGGCTTACAAGACCATTCATATAAACAGCTCTTTCACAGAATGAGACATAGAAGCAGCAGCATTCACCGTTAACCCTAAAAAAAGAAGTGACTTAAACATTAACACCGAAAGCTAATAGAAGAAGAGAGAGGGTACAGCCAGCTTCATAATATTTGAAATGTGATTGGGCTGTGCCCTCTCTCTTCTGCTGTCTAGCTCTCCGTGAGCAGGCAATCATAGAAATGGAAAGGATTCAGGAAATATAATGAGAACCAGTCTTACCAAAAATGTTACCGCCTGTGTCAGAAACCCAAACAGAACAGGAGACATAATGAATAGGACACTTTTGCATTATTGCATGTCATTGTACAGCTGCGAGGAATCAACTTCATTGTCAGTTGACAGCATTTTGAATGCTGAATGCATCGTAATAAATGGTGGACAATGAAAGCAGGTCTTTATCCCGTCAGAAATCAGTCAAACTTATCTCTAAGAAAGAGAAAGCTGAGGGTAACGTCAAATTATTCTGACCATCCAGGGTGCCTCCCCGAGGAAAGCTGAGCTATTTGAAGGTCTAAGAGACAAGAAAACGCACATACAATAAGATTTGGTGCAGAACAAATATTTATTTGTGTCGTCGTGAGAATTATATGGTCATCTCTTTTTTCTTTATGTTTTGAATCTGAGAGTTATTGGGGACATATTTTATAATGTTCAAATTTATAATTATTTTACTTTAAAGTATTCATGGATGTCAATTTGACCCATGTCATTTTCACATTCAAAGATCCTAATTTCAAACATTTAATTCTTTAGGTTTAAATATTTTTTAATTGGCTATATGTTCTCAAAATGTAAAAACCTGGTTTCATAAGTTTAGAGATTCTACACTATTTATCATGTGATCAAAGGTTAAATATATAAAAAATTGGCTAATTCATTTCTCACATATTTTGTGTCATTTTCATATTTTAAAAAATATTTATATGTTTAACATCTAAATTAATTCAATTTATATGATTGAGATTGCCCATTTCTAGTTCTAAGTCATTTATTTATCTTCCTTATTTAGTCATTTATTCATCTTCCTTATTTTTTATATTAGTTTACTTACATAATTAGCATAAGTAGTTATGTATGTTTAAGTTGACATAATCTTAGGAAAGATAAATTTTAATTATCATTATTCTTCTAATTGGCATTCTTCACCTTAATTCCTCATTAATCTAATCATTTTATCACTTTCCTTAATATTTATTAAATAATTAATATTATTTAATTAATCAATATTTAACTAAGTGGTCTTTATCATTTATTTCAATTTCTCTTTTACTACAATTTAAATAATTATTTTAAATTATTTAAATTGACTAATTTAATTAATTTAATTTTAATTTCCTCCAAATTGAAACTCATCCTTCTTAATTTCATCCTAATTTCACTTAATTTCCAATTTCATTTCTAATTCAAAAATCCAAATGCAAAATCAAATCAAAATCATGATTTCAAATAAATCCTAAAAAATGCAAAAAATCACTTTGAAATTTACATTATATCCGAAAATCTTCTAATATTGTA
Source organism: Thuja plicata (assembly GCA_018584345.1). Lineage (NCBI taxonomy): Eukaryota > Viridiplantae > Streptophyta > Pinopsida > Cupressales > Cupressaceae > Thuja > Thuja plicata. Next base: position 472,309 of record MU225990.1, read on the forward strand.
GTTTTGGAAACTAATATTTTCAAAATCCTTAAAATCTTCCAATTTCTATCAAATCATATTTTTCCCAAAACAACTCAGTTGAAAATGGAAACAAATCTTTTGTTCTCATCTTGCAACTAGGAAATTTCCCAAAACCAACTAGTCTCTATTTTTCTCAACTACTGATCTTGATTTTCTCAAATGAATCTCGACCATTCAACCAGTTTCAAAATTATATATAAACCCACCTTCAAACCTATTTTGGGTATCCAGATTATCAATCAACTTCATTCTTCCCTTTTATTTTCAAGATGATGAAAGCTATCTTTTCATCTCATTCTCAAAGCTCTGTGTCGAAATCAAGTCTATGCGCCAGATATCCAAGTTCCATTACAGTGTAGAGAAGTGATATAAGGAAATAAACAAGGTATAAGAATTGCGTTTTATTTTTTCCTCTTATTTTAAACCTATTTTTTTATTTCTTACCTTTTATCATTTAAAGGGAGTTTGATGTTGATTAGTAGTTTGATTTATTTGGATAAACTGGTGCTACCAATCCATTTCTAAACCTGTGCAGATTTCCCCTACAACAAATTTGGTAAACCCAACATTAAAAAGAAAACCTAATCATGCTTGAAGAAAATAAAACTTTATTTTTGGCCTTAGTCGTACGGCCAAGACCTTTTTATTCTTTTTTTCATGTTTAAGTTCTAATTTTGCAATTGCAGGTTTAGAGGGCGGGTGAATTAGTATTGCACCACTTTAAACATGAACCAATTAATTTCCAACTTAACCAAATAAATACTGAAATGAAAAGAACATAAACACTCAACACATAACTCATAACACCATGAATTGTTGTCAAGGAAACCCTGGCCAAGGGAAAATCCCGGTGGGGCTGGTACCCACAAATATCCACTAAAAGTATTAAGTCCTTATTAGGAGACCTAGCCCTATTAGGAGATGAATATTACATTAGTACATTTCCCTGTTAGGGGAATACAAAACCCTGTTAAAGGTATACTGAGCACACTTCTCATACAATCATAAATATAAGTCTGTTAATATGCTTTTCTCAAAAATGAACAAGTAGGCATTTTTTATGCTTAGGTAGTTCCAGTTGTAGCTCGCATCACTATCTATTTGTTTCTGACATCACAAGGCA
>MU225990.1:473660-484078 GCA_018584345.1 Thuja plicata
ATATATATGTATATATATATATATATCTACATATCTACATATATATATGTACATATATATATATATATATGTACATGTATATATCTATATATATAATATATATATGTATGTATGTATGTATGTATGTATGTATGTATCTTATTTCATTACCCAGTCAGGTACCAATTACATCACAAAATATAATTAATACTTATATAATAAGTAATTACCAAGTCAGCGACCATACACTATCACAACATAGGTATTCCACAATCCAAATCTATCCTAGCATGTTTAGACTTTGCGTTATACTCTCTCAATCATCGTGACTATTCATCTACCCTTCATCACTGTTACTTTGTCTTCGCATGTCTTCAACTCTCTGTATCTCACTGTGATCAACACCAAAACTGAAGCAACCTTAACAGAAGGTCATAGACATCTCGAAATAGATTTATGTAATCTCCAATGTCTCTGTTCATCATATACAATATTTTTTGATCAAAATTGTACTTCCATACTCTGTAATTCTGCTTTCTGTACATAGTCATTTTGCAATTCCAAGCTCCAAAACTGTGTTCTACTCTAAGTGACCATCCATACTATACGTGTTTCCATAAATAACAACCCTCAAGTGTTCCGTAACACTCCTAAATGAATCACTTTACAACAATCTCTCCCTTTGGCATTGATGGCAACACTTAGTGAAAAATGATTAAGTGTCAATACGAAAAAGATATACACAATCATTATTTATCTCCTTTATATATCTACTCTATACATTTTATTCTCTTCTCTATACATTTGTCTTCTTGTCTCCCCATTTGAAATCAATGAAAAAGGTATACAAAAACATATAATACATAAAAAATTGTGTCACTACTTACCAAAAAGTTATACCATCTTTAATACACCTTGGAATGAGCTCTCCAAGATCTTCACTTCCCCTGACCAAGTCTTCACTAGTATCTGACTCACATGAATTAGACAATTCAGTGTGAATGAAGATGTCTCTGCTACCTTTAGCTCAGTAGGCATATGTTTTGTAAGGACTTCTGTTGTCTTCTCCATGTCAAAAAGATGTGTCTCCAGAATTGATAACTTAGGAGTGATTAAACTCTTCAGCATACCAAGTCTTCCCACAAATCTCCCTTTCTTTGTATCCAAAATACTCAGCTTGTCCAATATCCTAGACATTTCTCTATCTAACTCCAATATAGAGTGTGAAGAGGTCTCAAAACTATCCATCAGTTTGTGCAAAGTTAGTCTGTCCCTTGCTATAATCTCCTCAATGTTCTTCAGATGTCTGACAAGCTTTATACAATAATTATATAACTTCCTTCCATGTGATACACAACTACTTGCCACTTATATAGTTTTGTTCAACATGCCCAAGTCCCATGAGGTAGACTTGCACATTTCCTCCAGCTTCTTCGTAAGGTACTTATTCTTTTCTTTCTCTTCAGTGATCTTCTCCAAGGACTCATAATGACTGTCAAAGAGATCCAACTCTTTGTTCAAGTTCTCTGCACTATCCTTTGATTGGAAAGAAAATCTATAGGTAGGAGTTTGTTGAAAGTACAACTGCTCTTTCCATTACCCTTGACTTCTTCTCTCCTTTCTGCTCAGATCTCTCATTTTCTTTAGCAAATGTGATGGAGGATAGCTTCATCAACTCATCTTCATCCATACTCTCAACATCATTGTTCATAGTCTTATCTCCACTTGCCAACAAAAAATATGAAGAAACTGATGTATGAATATCCTATTTCTCTTCAACTTTAATCACTCTCTCCTTCTCTTCTTCAACTTCGGTCACCTTTTGTTCATCTATCTCTTCCATTTCAGGAAAAATGTTACCTTCTATGTTGGTGTCATTCCCAAAAGGGTCACTATCATCCTGCGAGGTATCCAAAGACACAAGCACACCAGAAACAAATAAATCTGGTTGCTTCACTATACTCACAAATTCACTAGTGTCTTCACCCATTGACTTATGAAGACTTATTTCAGCCATCCGTGATGACTCACCTCTTTCAATACATTTAGGTTTAGTATCATTTAGTGGTGAGAACTTAGAAGGTTCCATATCCATCAGAACTTTCTCCACAACCTTTTGTGTTTCCTCAACCACTTCATCATATCTTCTCCCCATTATCTATACCAATCTAGACTTAGTTCTTAGTAAAGGTTTTAAATCATTTAAAATCTTTTCCTTTCCTTTAACTAAAACAATAGGTAACATGTTTTCAACTTCTTGTATTTTGATTGTTTCATCTTCTATCTATGCTAACTTTTTCTTTATTTCTAGATCCTCATAGAGTTCTTCAGGTATACTGCCTTCAACTTCAAGCAAGTTTTTATTAAAATAAAGAAAATGATTTACCACCATGTCTTCAATCAATATTTTATCTGATGTGTCATACCTCTCATAGTATTTGATCAAATAAATAATCTTTCCCTGCTCAACTATTCTCTTCTCTAATATTTTCATGTCAGGTTTCCAAAGTTGTTTTACCTCAGTGCTCTTTTCTCCTCCTTTATTTTTTTCTACCTTCTTCTCTTCTACATTCTTCTCTTCTCCCTTCACTTCTACTTTCTTCGTTTCTACCTTCTTCTCTTCTCCCTTCACTTCAAGATTTGTCCTTTGCTTCTTAGGTGGAGATTCCTATTTAGTGGACCTTGTGTTTCTTCTAGGAAATTCCACAGGTTTCTCTCTCTATGGTGTTCTCTTTGGTGGAGTAGGTGTAGTCTCGGATACATCAATCAAAGTAGGGGGTGGACTTATTACCTTCTCAACTTCAGGATGTGGAAGGGTTGTAGGAGAAGTACTCGCCAACCTAGAAGCTCTTTATGTCATCTTCCTTCTAACCTATTTGACACAAGGAGGGATGGAAGGAGGGCCCAAGGGCTCTCCCAACTACCAAACCAACTTCCAGACACAATACGGAAACAAAAACAACACAGTGAGAGAATAAACAATAGAGATCTTTTTGATTAATTGATTAAACTCAATACATGCCAGGCTATAAGGCCTTCCCAGTTTCAGCAACATAAATTCAATGAATTATAGATTGATCTTCATACATGCAAGGTCACAAAAATGCCTTCTTGATAATTCAATCCTCGATCTTTTATCTCTAAAAATGCCTAAAAAAATCCTTTTAAAACTAAGCACATAGAAAAAATATATACAAGAGTCCACATGTTGGTTGTATTCCTTGTTTTGGTAGTTTTCCTGGTTCCCTATTCTTTTCTCTGTGATCTGGTGTTTTTAATCTGCTATCTCTCGTTCTTTTTTGCTTTACCTATGTCAAGTTTTTAGGTTTTCAAATCTGAACCTAGCTCAATTTGCAAAAAACCCTAAAAACCCTAAGCCTTCCAAGTGTTAAAAGTTGAAAAACAAACACTAAGTCATGTCGCTTCTGTTTCACTGTTGCTTTTTCAGTCCACTTAAGTCATGTGTTTTAATCAAATTGCTTTGTCGCGTTACTCCAAACGAATATTTCCTAATCCTTCCCGACTTGGCGATTTGCTTTTGTCGCATGGTCTCGTTTAAATTCAGTATATTCCTTTGGCATTACGAGACTCTGCGATCTCTTCTTATCGTGTGGTCGCAAGATAACTTTGTAATAAAGAAATATGCAGAGGGGACCCACTGATTAGTCGGGTAATCGTGAGAAATTCTCAACAGTTATTGAAATGTCTTTAGACTTCGTGATTACCTCATGTCGCGTTATTGCTAAGAGTATCCAAGTTTAAAAGTTAGGCAAAGCCTTCAGTCGCGTAGTCTCAAGAAGGAACGGTGGTTAAGAGGATTTGACTGAAACTTCACGACTGACCGTCTGAGGTTTAGTGCAAAGCATAGTCAGGTTGTTGCCAAGAATAGAATGATGACTCAGTTCTCCATTGTGCAGTAAGTCAATATGTGACTTTGTGACATGTGTCATAAGGTGAGTGAATATTAAAGGTTTATCGCATGGTCGCCAGAAGGAGAAAATCGAATCAGCGACAATGAGACTAAGTGCTTTTCCTTTTGTTGCAATGTCTGAGAAAGATTTAAGGGTATACAAAAAAATTTGGTGATTAAGCGACGACCGTCGGATAAAAAGATCAAGAGATCTAACGGTGGTCGCAATGTCTCAGAATAAGAGTGCCCAAGGTGAAAAGTCCTCCCAACTTGGCGATTAAGGTTTGTCGCGCAGTCGTCAGATGAGAAAAGGGGCACATATAACCTGTCATGTTAAAATTTAATACTCAGATTTTGTATTCCATGATCGGGCGACTTGGATAGTCGCATAGTATTGACATAAAACAAAAAAAATTTGTGACTAAGAGATAACCGTAAAAAGTTAAAGGTAACGGTTAGTCACACGGTCTCAGAAAGGATAAAGAGTTAGTGTTAACTATGCGCGACTATGATTTCTGCAGGGTCACGTGATCGCCAGATGGTGACTTGGGTTAGCCAAAGGAAAGAAAGTGTATTGTCTCAATGTCTCGAGATAAACTATGGGTTAGTGACAGAGGTCTGCGACAAAGAGATTATATGCAGTCGCACAGTCGCCTGATCCCAAAATCTAAAAATGGCGGCAGTTTTTGATGTGATAGTATGAATCATTTGGTAGCCAATCGGAGGCTTGTATTTTGATTACTGTGCAAAAAGGGTAGATGACATGTAAGATAGTTAGAAAATCACAGTGTGACATGTCAGCTCTTTTTTAATTCTATAAGGTTTTTCTAAGGATTCACTTTTATGAATTTGATTTCCTGTCAAGCTCATGGAACTACGGCTAGGTTTTAATTCAAGTTCACATTATGTCAAATTGATGATAGAATTGATTATGAGTTGCGTACTTTGAGTGATGGCTATAAGGAGTTGATGGTGCACTCATTTTCATTCACCATCCTTTCAGTTTTCAGAGCCCAAGTTGTTAAGTTTTCAGAGAGAAGAGATATTTTGCTCAGTTTGCAGTATTTTTAGAGTTGATCAATAGGTTCTAAGTATCAGAAAATTGTGCATAGGACGGTCAGCCAATCTCAGAGATTAATTTGTTTTAGTATCAATAGGGAGTAGGAGATTCAAGGTATTGCAAGTATGAGTGAGACTGTTAGTGTTGCTTTGACAAGTGGAGGAAGTGAGGAAGAGAAAAAGGGAAAGGCGAGTTTTTTTGATGAATTCCTCAGGTTACTTCCTGGTTCTACACAAAATAAGAGAGGAAATGCAAATGTGCTCTTGGATGACTATCACAATATCAGAGATGCTGATACTCCAGGGACAACAGGTTTCTCATTGTTTAATTATTTCTATAAAAATTCTGATAAGGCTATCCCAGTCTCAAACCCTTGGACTTGTGGTGTAGCTAGATTAATTGTCCCTGATGTCTACATAGATGTAGACTTGTTCTTAAACCGTGCCAATCATTATGATGTTTTGTCTAAAACAATCAAGAGAAATGATGGCACTACTCTGTTAATATTAAAAAAAAATTCATTCATGCAGGCTTTTGGCTTATTTAGCACCATGTCTACTAAAATTGACATGACAAAATAGGAGAAGAGCTATAATTTGAAGCCTGGTATTGCAAAAGGCTTACTGCAAAAACACATGTTAAAAGAAGTGAGAAAGTACTTAGATCCTATGGCCGGGACAAGCCCATATTATTACAAGGATCTACACTTCTATATTAAATATATATCTTATGCCCTATGTAGAGTGCTAGGGATAGATGGATAAGCCGAGAAAATTAATGCTGGCATCCTGATGATGGTGCTAGACTTACAAGAGGTGCATTCAAGCACCAGTTATGATTACATACAACACATAATTGATGAGATGCATGAGGGTTTCATTGCAAACCAGAAAAAGTTAAAGGACCCCAAGGAGAAGGAGCCCGAATTCCTTCACTACTCCATGCTCATGCATCTCCTATTGTACTTCAATTTTGTAATCATGGATATCAACAATTTGGTCCCACAAAGGTTTTACCAGGAAGGTCCTAATCCTATCCAATTTTGGGTGAGGGTTTGGAATTACACATCCAAGGACTGTGATTATTTTTCGTTTTAGAATTGGATTGTGTATCCAATAGTACAAATTCTTAGAATCAGCAGAACAAGAGTCCCATTAAATATCATGCAGCTGCTGAGACCTTGTGATTATACAGACGGGTGGGATGGTAAGCACAACTGGGGTGATTTCTTTTTGGAGGAGAATTATACCATCATTAGGGTATGTAGGTGTAGTCACCCACCTCATCTCTTACCATATTATGTGCCTGCAAGAGTGGCTGCAATGGAATTCATATGACAGTTGTTGTTAACAGATAATGAGAACTTTGCACCGCACAAGAAGGGGACTCTAACCCCTAGGCAATTCAATATTTTCAACTTTACAATTGGTAAAGGTGCAATTGATGCAGTGAGTCAGTGGCTGGAAGGATGTAGAATGGGGCAGCCCCTTATAGATACATTGACCCAGAGGGCTTCATGGCAGGGGTTAGAAAATTGTATACACCTACAATCCCCAATACAAATGTCCACTGTGAGTGCATAGGAGAAGATGCAACAAGGAACATCTTAGATGAGGATGAAATTCAAACCAGAAGAGTCGGGATTCAAGAATTGTTGAATCTTGAAAGACAAATCAAAAGGAATGGGTTGTCTTTTGGGGGTTTTTACCCTAATCTCCCATATTTTGATAGGATTATTCACATGATAGATAATTACTATGTGCTCATTAAACAGCTAGATACTGTTCTTGATAAAAAAAGGTGCTCCAGAGCCGGACCATTCAGAGTCTAAATATGATAGTGGTAGTGATAGTGATTATGCACGTCCTGCTAGAGATCTTCCACCACAGCAAGATGTTGCTGAGGTACCACAGTTGGAAGAAATAGAGGGCTACATTGTTGATTTAACATTGGTCACTCAGCTTGATGATGTAAAAGAGCATGCTCCTAAGAGGCAGAACTTGGAAGTAGGGAAGCCTTCAGTGGAAGGACAAAGTAAGAAAAAGGATAAGGCTAAGGCCTTAGTACAAGGGAATAGGTTATATGACCATAACCTAAGGAAATCAATTAGGGAAGGAAAGAAGAAACAGCCTGACCTAGATGACAATGTTGAGCTGTCACTTAAGGATTGTGTTGATGAAAGATTGCTTCATCAACAAAAATTTCTAAATGATGACAGCTTTGTTAAAATAGAGGAGTTTAAAGACTTCCTAAGATGGCATAAGACAGAGCAGATCAGATCCCAATTGACAGTGGATGGAAAAGAGATAATAACAAATTAAGCCCTAGTGGCTTTATAGTCTTATGATCCAGAGAATGAGGATATTTCACCCAAGGAAGCCAAGAAGATGGTGCTAGGTAGAGGAATACTATTGGCTGAGGGATGGGATTTGGCATCTGCCTTCATCATTGACAAAATCAGAAAATAGTCAGATCTCAAGATGGCTAGTGAGGTCCAGATGGGAGATGTAATAAAAGGATTTGGGTATAGCCCAAAATCCCAAGCTTTTGCAATGTGGAGCTTAAGCCCAAATGACCAAAAGCCCCAACTGGTAAATATTCAAGAAAATGTGGTGGGAAATCAAATGGTCTGGTTTGTATAGAATACAGGGGATTTGGAGATCTCCCAAATCATGACACATTGGGCTCACTTAAATGAAGACAAAACTAAACAATTGTCTGATAGGTGTAGCAATCTGTTGGAAGAGACAAGTGCATTGTCTAAGGACAGGGAGATGTGCCACATACAATTGCACCAATAGGATCAGGTAATCAAGAGATTGATAAAAGAGTTAGAGGAAAAATCTGAGGTGGTATATGTACCTGCACAACCACCACCATTGCAAATTGAAGATAAGCCTAAATCAGAGGAAGCAGTGGAACAAGAGGCAGATGAAGAAAAAGGAAATGCAATTGCTCTGAAGGCATTGAAGGGTGTGCTACAACACAAAATTGAGATTTTAAAAGATAAAACTGATGTTGTACTCAATGCATACCTTGCCATTTTAAACCCTTACTTAACTAAGCGGTCTACTAGGGTAAAGTTATTTGAAAAGTTAGCATCTTTACAAACCCTAAGACCAGATTTGCCTGAAATAGTAACTAAAGTTGAAGATGAGATCAAAAGAGTCAATATTGCTCTCTCATTTTTCAAAGAAAAATTAAACCAGATAGAGGTTAAGTTGAGCCTCTTTTCAAACAATTTTAATAAGTTTATTCCTTCCTTAAGGGGAGATGATGATCAAATAAAGGCTCTAGATGCCTGGAGGAATGAATTTGACTGCAAGATGCCTACTGATGAGGCATTTCTCTTGGGAACAGATGTTGATATAGAAGGATTCAATAAAATATTGGATGAGGCTTTCAAAGCAGAGACTGACATCAAAAAATTCCTACTTGATGTCAAGAATATTACTGATGCTAGATGGGATAGACAAAAGGTACAAGTAAAGAGTAGTCAAGACTTCAAGTGGCCATCAGATGATGAAGTGAAAGCATGGGAGTTGATGACCACGCCCAAGAGAAACAAGCTAGCAGTAGAGGAAGAAATCTTGGACGAGGAGTAAAGGTGAACACTTGGCACTGCACTGTTCAAGACAAGAAGGAAAGTTATTACAAAAGGAGAATGTAGATGAGTATGCAAGCACGGCTATCTAGATGTAGCATAAATACTACCAGCTACCATCTATACAAATCTAATTGCAGTCGCCAGATCGGGAGAAGAACAAAGAATATTTGTTTCCATCTTTTGACTCAGTCGCTCCATCGCTTCTTTCTTTTGTTTCTTTTATAGTTTAGGGTTAGGTTTTCTATGACCATCCAAAGCTTGTTGCATCCAAAATATCAAAGGATTCCAAGATGGTCAAAAACCTATATATAGAAAAAGAGTTGTAATTTTAGAAGGTCTTTGATGTTGGAATTTTTTGGAAAATGAGATAATATATTGTAGAATTCAGATGTTCTGAATTTTAGTCTATCTTTTGAAGTTGCAAAATCTTTCATGTATGGAAGCTAGATCATATAAATAAAATGAGATGCAATTTTACTCTCTTCAATTGTTGTCTCTTTATTCTCTATGTATGCTCTTTTATGTTTAAGTTTGCAAGGCATTCTGAAGCATTTTGGTTATTAGGTAACTATCTAATTACTTGCAAGTTTCTTTTAAGGAAAGAACTAAGTTTTGTGAGTAGTTTTAGGGAGCATAATGCTTTTTTAAAGATTTGATACAATCGTTTAGAGGTAACAGGGTGATTTGTAAGGAAACTTATCTGAATTGCATGTGGGTTGTAAGGCAGCTTACTGTATTTTGTTTCTATGAGATCTTAGTTTATTTGAATTTGCAACCCAAAGGATAGGCACTGGTACAGAATTTGGTCTGATAATCCATCATTGTCCAAGTTATTTCAAGGTATCAAAACCAAATTAATCAAAATACTCTTGTTACTAAGAATAGATAAACTAAACTCATTAAGGACTTATGTCAGTAGGATAGTGTCCATTTTAGTGATTCCTTAAAGAGTGAATCATTAGGTTATCCCTCCTAAAACAAAGGGAAGAAGGATGAAAATCCTTGTCTCACTGGTGTATGTTGTTAAAACCATAGCCTGGCTTATAGTACTCTATTTTAAATTATTTATTGCAATCTCTCGAGTATTATACAAGTTATTACAGTGAGGTTTTTGGCACATAACCTGTGAATGAACAAATCCACCAAACATATAGGCTGAAAATATCAGTAATCTTTAAAAGGCAATACCTACCTGAGTATGTGGAGCTCAAAAATGAAGGAGGTGATAATGGATATCCCCAGTGTTATCAAATACCTCAGCAATTAGCTTTTTTCTTGCCTAAAAGAGGTTGCAATCAGGTGTACAAGGTATACTTTCGTATTTAGGTAAGTGGTGCAAGAAAAAGAGCTAACAAATTGGTGACTCCACTGGGGATAAGAGATTGTAGAGTCTTGTAGAAGAATTCAGAAATCTCTAGTGTATCAAGGTCTAAATTTTTTACAAAATCCCGGTAGTTTTCATATTGTCCCTTGATATCTATTCATTCATCCCAATTTATTGGGTGGCGACTCTAAAAGGAAATCTTTGAGATTAGTGCAAAGTTAACAAATGTCTTTTGGAATGAATACCAGGTCAAGGGTGAGAACTGATCCTGAAAAATTATTACATGATGGACTCCCATAATCTTCAATAATACCTGTATGTCTTGGAGGAAAAAGAGAAATCAGGGTAATATGGATGAAACCCCTCCAAGAAATAGAGAGGGTAATGTAAGGAGAGACATGAATACAAATTAGCGCTCTCATGATGGAAATACTTCAGAATATGAAGAGGCTGCTGAAAGAGTATTGGATACTCCCACAGTCACTTCTACTTCAAATGAGAGAGAGGAAATTAGTACACCTAGTTCAGATTCAGAAGA
>MU225990.1:487464-501730 GCA_018584345.1 Thuja plicata
TAGTTTATATAGGAAAAGGTTTGGACTCTCATGTAAGGATAAATCTGATCAAGTTACTGAGAAAATACAAGCATGTTTTTGCTTGGTCATATGAGGACTTGAAGGCATATAGAGAGGACCTTTTTCAGTATGAAATTCCTTTGAAATCAGATGTCAAGCCATTTAGACCGAAATAAAGGCCCATTAACCCCTTGTTGGCTCCCAAGATGCAACAAGAATTGATGAAACTCAAAGATGCTGGGATAATCCAGCCTATAAGACATTCAACATGGGTATCAAACTTAGTGCCAGTTAGAAAGAAAAATGGTGACATCAGATTATGTGTTGATTTCAGAAATCTCAATATTGCTTCATTGAAAGATAATTATTCACTGCCCAATATGGAAGCAATGTTGCATAAGGTGATTGGTTGTGAATTGTTATCAATGATGGATGGTTTTTCGGGTTACAACCAAGTTTTAGTCAAAGATTCAGAGCAATATAAAACTGCATTTACTACTCCATGGGGAACATATGTGTATATCAGGATGCCTTTTGGTTTAATAAATGCAAGTGCGACTTTTTAGAGAGCCATGGATGTTTCTTTCAAAGAGTTTATTGATTTATTCATGGTTATTTACCAAGATGACTTAACTACATATTCAAAAGAGGCTAGTGATCATTGTGATCATTGTGATCATTTGGCCAAGATATTTAATAAAGCATTGGAATATGGTGTTTCATTAAACCCTAAGAATTGTCATTTTGCAGTTAAAGAGGGAAAGTTGCTTGGGCATATAGTATCCAGAGAAGGGGTAAGAATAGACCCTGAGAGAGTGGAAGCAATTCAGAAGGTAATTCCCCCAAAAAACTTAAAGAGTGTACAATCTTTCTTAGGAAAGATTAACTTTGTCAGAAGATTTGAAGCCAATTTTGCTGAAATTGTGAAGCCCATTATAAAATTGTTAAAGAAAAATGTCAAGTTTGTTTGGAGTGATGAGGCCCAACAAGATTTTAAAAGGATAAAGAAGGCAGTGCAGGAAGCTCCAGTGTTGAAATCCCCAGATTACACTAAGCCTTTCTCCCTGTTTTCATTTGCATCATTTCATACAATTGTTGCAATATTACTTCAGAAAGATGAACAAGGACTTGAACATCCCATAGCCTTTTATAGTAAATCCTTGCAAGCTGCATAACTTAACTATGAAATAATGGAAAAGCAAGCATATGCATTGGTAAAGGCTGTGAAGTCTTTCAGGCCCTATTTGGTGTGTGCCAAGGTGCAAGATTTTATTCCTCATTCAGCTGTAAAATATATTCTTACATAGTCAGAAGTAACTGGTAAGAGATGCAAATGGATTACAAGAATTCAAGAGTTCAATCTGGAAATCAATATCACCAAATTGATAAGAGGTCAAGGCTTGACTAAAAATATGACAGAAGAGATCCTGGATTTAGTACAATCAAATTAGACAGGAGCACATGACCAAACCATTACTAGTATAGAGAGGCAACCATATTACACTGATATTGTTTTCTTCCTCAAAAATGCTAAGTGTCCTGATTATTTGTCTGATAATCCAAAGAGAAGTTTGAAATTGCAAGCTCAAAGATATGTTTTGATTCAAGGTGATTTTTTTTGGAAAGATAAGAATGGTGTGCTATTGTTATGCCTTGAAAAATATCAAGCTGAGAAAGTTCTAATTGAGATGCATGAGGGAGAATGCTAAAACCACTGCCCATAAGATTTTAAGGGGAGGATATTATTGGCCTACTTTGTTCAAAGATACTTATACACATGTCAGGAAATGTGAACCATGTCAGAGGTTCTCCAATAAATTTAAATTTCTAGGTGCTATGTTTCTCAACCCGGTGACTACTGAAGCTCCTTTTGTTGTATGGGGCATTGATTTTATTGGTGAATTTCAGGAAAAGTCTAGTGCAGGGCACAGTTGGATTTTAGTTGCCACAGATTACTTTACTAAATGGATTGAGGCTATCCCCACAAGGAAAGAAAAAAGTAGGGTGGTTACTAAGTTTCTATTTGAAAATATTTTGACCAGATTTGGAGTGCCTAATAAATTAATAATGGACAATGCTATGAGTTTCAGATCAGAAGAAATGACAAGTTTCTGTGAAAGGTATGGGATTACAATATCATATTCTTCTCCATATCATCCACAGACTAATGGACAAGCTGAGTCTAGCAATAAAATCATATTGAAAATATTGAAGAGGACTCTGGAACAAAATAAAAGGACATGGCACACAAAATTGAGATTAGCTCTTTGGGCTGATAGGGTAACACTTAAGAAGGAAACCGGTCAATCTCCTTTTGAGTTAGTGTATGGTTTTCAAGCGAGATTTCCTATTAACAATTTATTGCCCATTTGCCAATTCATACAAGAGGAAAATTTAGATGTCTCTGACAATATGCAAAATAGAATGATGCAGTTGATTGAATCAGATGAAATGAGGAGAAATAGTCAGAGAGAAAATGTGAAGCTACAACAAAAAATGAAATATCTATTTAACAGGAGGGCTACTGAGAGAAAGTTCCAAATTGATGATTTAGTTCTCCAATGGAATGCAAGTGCAGAGGACAAAGGAAAACATAAGAAATTTGATTCTTTATGGCTAGGACCATTCATTATTGTAGAAAAATTTGGCAAAGACTCATATTTGTTGAGAAGTATGGAAGGAGAAAATTTTGAGTTGCCAATTTTTGAAGCCTTTCTTTGAGTAAAAGTTTCAAAAGTGCACAAGTAAATATGTATCATATGTTCTTTCCCTTTTCTCTATTTGTAGGTTCTTTACATATTTCCCTTTTTGTTTTTAGGTTTTTGCTCCGTTGTTGAGGTGGTCTGCAACCAGAGATTCTGTGGTTCTTTGTCATAAACTTTGTTCAGCCAATCCTCATTAGAGCCATTGTTGGTTGTATTCCTTATTTTGGCAGTTTTCCTGGTTCCCTATTCTTTTCTCTGTGATCTGGTGTTTTTAATCTGCTATCTCTCATTCCTTTTTGCTTTACATGTGTCAAGTTTTCAGGTTTTCAAATCTGAACCTAACTCAATTTGCAAAAAACCCTGAAAACCCTAAGCCTTCCAAGTGTTAAAAGTTGAAAAACAAACCCTAAGTCATGTCGCTTCTATTTCTCTGTTTCTTTTTCAGTCCACTTAAGTCATGTGTTTTAATCAAATCGCTTTGTTGCGTTACTCCAAATGAATATTCCCTAATCCTTCCCGACTTGGCGATATTCTTTTGTCGCATGGTCTTGTTTAAATTCAGTATATTCCTTTGGCATTACGAGACTCTGCGATCTCTTCTTGTTGTGTGGTTGCAAGATAACTTTGTAATAAAGCATTATGCAGAGGGGACCCACTGATTAGTCGAGTAATCGCGAGAAATTCTCAACAGTTATTGAAATGTCTTTAGACTTCACGATTACCTCATGTCACGTTATCACTAAGAGGATCCAAGTTTAAAAGTTAGGCAAAGCCTTCAGTCATGTAGTCTCGATAAGGAACAGCGGTTAAGAGATTTTGACCGAGACTTCGTGACTAACCGTCTGAGGTTTAGCACAAAGCATAGTCAGGTTGTCGACAAGAATAGAATGATGACTCAGTTCTCCATTGTGCAGTAAGTCAATAAGTGACTTTGTGACATGTGTCATAAGGCGAGTGGATATTAAAGGTTTATCGCATGGTCACCAGAAGGAGAAAATCAAATCAGCGACAATGAGACTAAGTGCTTTTCCTTTTTTCGTAATGTCTGAGAAAGATTTGAGGGTATACAAAAACATTTGGCGATTAAGCAACGACCGTCGGATAAAAAGATCAAGAGATCTAACAGTGGTCGCGATGTCTCAGAATAAAAGTGCCCAAGGTGAAAAGTCCTCCCGACTTGGCGATTAAGGTTTGTCGCGCAGTCATCAAATAAGAAAAGGGGCACATATAACCTGTCATGTTAACATTTAATACTCAGATTTTGTATTCTGCAATCGGGCGACTTGGATAGTCGCATAGTCTTGACATGAAACAAAAATATTTGGTGACTAAGAGATAACCGTAAAGGGTTAAAGGTAACGGTTAGTCGCAGGGTCTCAGAAAGGATAAAGAGTTAGTGTTAACTATGCACGACTATGATTTCTACAGGGTCGCGCGATCGCCAGATGGTGACTTGGGTTAGCCAAAGGAAATAAAGTGTATTGTCGCAATGTCTTGAGATAAACTATGGGTTAGTGACAGAGGTCCGCGACAAAGAGATTATATGCAGTCGCACAGTTGCCTGATCCCAAAATCTAAAAATGGTGGCAGTTTTTGATGTGATAGTATGAATCATTTGGTAGCCAATCGGAGGCTTGTATTTTGATTACTGTGCAAAAAGGGTAGATGAGATGTAAGAAAGTTAGCAAATCACAGTGTGACATGTCAACTCTTTTTGAATTCTGTAAGGTTTTTCTGATGATTCACTTTTATGAATTTGATTTCCTGTCAAGCTTATGGAACTACGGCTAGGTTTTCATTCAAGTTCACAGTATGTCGAATTGATAACAGAATTGATTATGAGCTACGTACTTTGAATGATGGCTATAAGGAGTTGATGGTGCACTCATTTTCATTCACTGTGCTTTCAGTTTTCAGAGCCCAAGTTGTTAAGTTTTCAGAGAGAAGAGATATTTTTCTTAGTTTGCAGTATTTTCAGAGTTGATCAATAGGTTCTAAGTCTCAGAAAATTGTGCACAGGACGGTCAGCCAATCTTAGAGATTAATTTGTTTTAGTATCAATAGGGAGTAGGATATTCAAGGTACTGTAAGTATGAGCAGGACTGTTAGTGTTGCTTCGACAAGTGGAGGAAGTGAGGAAGAGCAAAAGGGAAAGGTGAGTTTTTTTTATGGTTCTACAAAAAATAAGAGAGCAAATACAAATGTGCTCTTGGATGACTATCACAATATCAGAGATGCTGATACTCCAGGGACAACAGGTTTCTCATTGTTTAAATATTTCTATAAAAAAATTTATAAGGCTATCCCAGTCTCAAACCCTTGGACTTGTGGTCTAGCCAGATTAATTGTCCCTGATGTCTACATAGATGTAGACTTGTTCTTAGACCTTGCCAATCATTATGATGTTTTGTCTAAAACAATCAAGAGAAATGATGGCACTGCTCTGTTAATATTAAACAAAAATTCATTCATGCAGGCTTTTGGCTTATTTAGCACCATGTCTACTAAAATTGACATGACAAAATAGGAGAAGAGCTATAATTTGAAGCATGGTATTGCAAAAGGCTTATTGCAAAAACACATGTTAAAATAAGTGAGAAAGTACTTAGATCCTATGGCCAGGACAAGCCCATATTATTACAAGGATCTACACTTCTATATTAAATATATATCCTATGCCCTATGTAGAGTGCTAGGGATAGATGGAGAAGCCAAGAAAATTAATGATGGCATCCTAATGATGGTGCTAGACTTACAAGAGGTGCATTCAAGCACCAGTTATGATTACATACAACACATAATCGATGAGATGCATGAGGGTTTCATTGCAACCCAGAAAAAGTTAAAGGACCCCAAGGAGAAGGAGCCCAAATTCCTTCACTAGTCCATGCTCATGCATCTCCTATTGTACTTCAATTTTGTAATCATGGATATCAACAATTTGGTCCCACAAAGGTTTTACCAAGAAGGTCCTAATCCTATCCAATTTTGGGTGAGGGTTTGGAATTACACATCCAAGGACTGTGATTATTGTGCTTTTCAGAAATTGATTGTGTATCCAATAGTATAAAGTCTTGGAATCAGCAGAACAAGAGTCCCATTAAATATCATGCAGCTGCTGAGACCTTGTGATTATACAGACGGGTGGGATGGTAAGAACAACTCGGGTGATTTCTTTTTGGAGGAGAATTATACCATCTTTAGGGTATATGGGTGTAGTCACCCACCTCATCTCTTACCATATTATGTGCCTGCAAGAGTGGCTGCAATGGAATTCATATGGAAGTTGTTGTTAACAGATAATGAGCACTTTGCACCACACAAGAAGGGGACTCTAACCCCTAGGCAATTCAAGATTTTCAACTTTACAATTGGTAAAGGTGCAATTGATGCAGTGAGTCAGTGGCTGGAAGGATGTAGAATGGGGGCAGCCCCTTATACATACATTGATCCAGAGGGCTTCATGGCAAGGTTTAGGAAATTGTATACACCTACAATCCCCAATACAAATGTCCACTATGAGTGCATAGAAGAAGATGCAACAAGGAATATCTTAGATGAGGATGAAATTCAAACCAGAAGAGTCAGGATTCAAGAATTATTGAATCTTGAAAGACAAATCAAAAGGAATGGGTTGTCTTTTGGGGGTTTTAACCCTAATCTCCCATATTTTGATAGGATTAAGCACATGATAGATAATTACTATGTGCTCATTGAACAGCTAGATACTGTTCTTGATAAAAAAGGTGCTCCAAAGTCGGACCATTTAGAGTCCGAATATGATAGTGGTAGTGACAGTGATTATGCACGTCCTACTAGAGATCTTCCACAACAGCAAGATGTTGCTGAGGTACCACAGTTGGAAGAAATAGAGGGCTACATTGTTGATTTAACATTGGTCACTCAGCCTGATGATGTAGAAGAGCCTACTCCTAAGAGGAAGAAATTAGAAGTAGGGCAGCCTTTAGTGGAAGGACAAAGTAAGAAAAAGGATAAGGCTAAGGCCTTAGTACCAGGGAATAGGTTATATGACCATAACCTAAGGAAATCAATCAGGGAAGGAAAGAAGCAACAGCCTGACCTACATGACAATGTTGAGCTACCACTTAAGGCTTGTGTTGATGAAAGATTGCTTCATCAACAAAAATTTCTAAATGATGACAACTTTGTTAAAACAGAGGAGTTTAAAGACTTCTTAAGATGGCATAAGATAGAGCAGATCAGATCCCAATTGATAGTGGATAGAAAAGAGACAATAAAAAATGAAGCCCTAGTGGCTTTACAATCTTATGATCCAGCGAATGAGGATATTTCACCCGAGGAAGCCAGGAAGATGGTGCTAGGTAGTGGAATACTAATGGCTGAGGGATGGGATTTGGCATCTGCCTTCATCATTGACCAAATTAGAAAATAGATAGATCTCAAGATGGCTAGTGAGGTCCAGATGGGAGATCTAATAAAAGGATTTGGGTATAGCCCAAAATCCCAAGCTTTTGCAATGTGGAGCCTGAGCCCAAAAGACCAAAAGCCCCAACTGGTAAATATTCAAGAAAATATGGTGGGAAATCAAATGGTCTGGTCTGTACAGAATACAGGGGATTTGGAGATCTCCCAAATCATGACACATTGGGCTCACTTAAATGAAGAGAAAACTAAAAATTGTCTGATAGGTGTAGCAATCTGTTGGAAGAGACAAGTGCATTGTCGAAGGATAGGGAGATGTGCCACATACAATTGCACCAATAGGATCAGGTAATCAAGAGATTGATAAAAGAGTTAGAGGAAAAACCTAAGGTGGTATATGTACCTGCACAACCACCACCATTGCAAATTGAAGATAAGCCTAAATCAGAGGAAGCAGTGGAACAAGAGGCAGATGAAGAAAAATGAAATGCAATTGCTCTAAAGGCATTGAAGGGTGTACTGCAACACAGAATTGATATTTTAAAAGATAAAACTGATGTTGTACTCAATGCATACAACAAGTTGCCATCTTTGCATACTGAGGTAATGGGGTACCTTACCATTTTAAACCCTTACTTTACTAAGTGGTCTACTAGGGTAAAATTATTTGAAAAGTTAGCATCTTTACAAACCCTAAGACCAGATTTGCCTGAAATAGTAACTGAAGTTGAAGATGAGATCAAAAGAGTCAATATTGCTCTCTCATTTTTCAAAGGCAAATTAAACCAGATAGAGGTTAAGTTGAGCCTCTTTTCAAATGATTTTAATAAGTTTATTCCTTCCTTAAGTGGAGATGATGATCAAATAAAGGCTCTAGATGCATGGAGGAATGAATTTGACTGCAAGATGCCTAGTGATGAGGCATTTCTCTTAGAAATAGATGTTGATATAGAAGGATTCAATAAAATATTGGATGAGGCTTTCAAAGCAGAGACTGACATCAACAAATTCCTACTTGATGTCAAGAATATCACTGATGCTAGATGGGATAGACAAAAGGTACAAGTACAGAGTACTCAAGACTTCAAGTGGCCATCAGATGATGAAGTGAAAGCATGAGAGTTGATGACCATGCCCAAGAGAAAGAAGCCAGCAGTAGAGGAAAAAATCTTGGACGAGGAGTAAAGGTGAACACTTGGCACTGCACTGTTCAAGACAAGAAGAAAAGTTATTACAAAAGGAGAATGTAGATGAGTATGCAAGCACGGCTATCCAGACTCAACATATATACTACCAGCTACCATCTATACAAATCTGATTGTAGTCGCCAGATCGGGAGAAGAACAAAGAATATCTATTTCCATCTTTTGACTCGGTCGCTCCATCGCTTCTTCTTTCTTTTGTTTCTTTTATAGTTTAGGGTTAGGTTTTCTATGACCATCCAAAGCTTGTTGCATCCAAAATATCAAAGGATTCCAAGATGGTCAAAAACCTATATATAGCAAAAGAGTTGTAATTTTAGAAGGTCTTTGATGTTGGAATTTTTTGGAAAAGGAGATAATATATTGTAGAATTCAGATGTTCTGAATTTCAGTCTATCTTTTGAAGTTGCAAAATATTTCATGTATGGAAGCTAGATCATATAAATAAAATACAGTGCAATTTTACTCTCTTCAATTGTTGTCTCTTTATTCTCTATGTATGCTCTTTTATGTTTAAGTTTGCAAGGCATTCTAAAGCATTTTGGTTATTAGGTAACTATCTAATTACTTGCAAGTTTCTTTTAAGGAAAGAACTAAGTTTTGTGAGTAGTTTCAGGGAGCATAATGCTTTTTTAAAGATTTGATACAATCGTTTAGAGGTAACAGGGTGATTTGTAAGGCAATTTATCTGAATTGCATGTGGTTTGTAAGGCAGCTTACTGTATTTTGTTTCTATGAGATCTTAGTTGATTTGAATCTGCAACCCAAAGGATAGGCACTGGTCCAGAACTTGGTCTAATAATCCATCATTGTCCAAGTTATTTCAAAGTATCAAAACCAAATTAATCAAAATACTCTTGTTACTAAGAATAGATAAACTGAACTCATTAAGGACTTATGTCAGTAGGATAGTGTCCATTTTAGTGATTCCTTGAAGAGTGAATCATTAGGTTATCCCTCCTAAAACAAAAGGAAGAAGGATGAAAATCCTTGTCTCGCTAGTGTATGTTGTTAAAACCAT
This sequence comes from Thuja plicata, assembly GCA_018584345.1. NCBI lineage: Eukaryota > Viridiplantae > Streptophyta > Pinopsida > Cupressales > Cupressaceae > Thuja > Thuja plicata. The sequence continues at coordinate 496,797 of MU225990.1, forward strand.
AGCCTGGCTTATAGTACTCTATTTTAAATTAGTTATTGCAATCTCTCAAGTATTATACAAGTTATTACAGTGAGGTTTTTGGCACACAACCTGTGAATGAACAAATCCACCAAACATATAGGCTGAAAATATCAGTAATTTTTAAAAGGAAATACCCGCCTGAGTATGTGGAGCTCAAAAATGAAGGAGGTGATAATGGATATCCCTAGTGTTATCAAATACCTCAACAATTATCTTTTTTCTTGCCTAAAAGAGGTTGCAATCAGGTGTACAAGGTATACTATTATATTTAGGTAAGTGGTGCAAGAAAAAGAGCTAACACCACCAAAGAGGTCGGTACTCAAATCCATAAGTGAGACCCATATTTTGGTCCACATAGATCCCAAAGAGAGACCCCACATTAATTAAGCCACATAAATTAAATGAAGAAGTCGGCCATTAGACCCAACTCCAAAATAAACAACTCAGGGGAAGGCTGACCAAACAAAAGAGTGACTTAGGCAAAGAACACCTTGAGCAACATAACATGACTTGGGCCAAGCATACCTGAGAAACATAAGACAAACCCGAGTGACAACAAATGAACTCAGAACAAGCATGCCCGAGCAATAGAAACTCGAGTAATAAAGACCAACTCAGAACAAGCATACCTGAGAAACATAGATAAACCTGAGCGATAGAGTAATTCATCGAGAAGCCACCAAAAAAACTAAAGAGTAAAGGTGAACATATTTTTGGTTGAGTAGGATTGCCAATGACCCAAGATGCTCCTACATCAGACACCTAGGGTTACAAGAAATGATTCCCCAAATCATGTATTAGGACCAACCTGAAATGAATCCAACTTAGAATGAGAAATCCAAGATGAGTACTTAATCAGTCTACTCTTCCAATTTACTAGATACTCCAGGTATTCATTTCCTCTTATACTTCTACTAACTCTTTGTTTCAAAATCTTCTCAACTTCCTCTATCTGCTTCTTAAGATAATCACTCGGTATTTCCACTTCTTCATCGGGTTCAAGATATTCATACAAGTCTAAAATGTTTAATATAGGTGATATATCCATGTTATCAGGTGGTTAAACTTCATAAGCATTCCACTATCAAATCTTCTCCGTATTTTGCAAGGACCAAATTTCTTCATCTTCAATTTTCCATACGTTCCAACAGGAAATATACCCTTCTTCAAATGAACCATTACAATATCACCAACTTCAAATGTTTTATTTCTCCTTGATCTATCTACACTATCCTTGTATTTATGATTACTTTTCTCCAGCTTCTATTTTACATCCTCATGCTATGTCTTCATAAACTCAAAAAATTCTTCTACTTCAACACTTCTTTTCTCTTCTCCAATAGTATCTCTCAAGTATTATATACCTCTCGGTTGTGTGCCATGAACAATCTCAAAATTTGTCTTTCCAGTGCTTCTATTTACTGAACTATTGTATACGAACTCTATTTGTGTCAATATCAAATCTCAATTACTTGGTGTGTCTCCAACTAGGCATCTCAACAAATTACCCAAAATTTGGTTTACAACCTCTATTTGTCCATTATTTTGTGGGTGAAATGTAGAACTATACGTCAACTCAGTATCCAACTTCTTCTAGACTATTCTCCAAAAATAGCTTACAAATTTATTGTCTTGGTCAAAGATGATACTCCTCGTTAATACATGCAATCTAACAATCTCCTTAAAGAAAATATCTTCTATATGTATTGCATCTGATGTATTCCTACATGGTATAAAATGTGTCATCTTAGAAACTCTATCCACAACAACAAATATAGAATGATTACCTCTTGTTTTCCTAGGTAAGCCAAAAACAAAATCCATGCTAATATCACTCCAAGGTTTCTCAGAAACAATAATTGGTGTATACAAACCAATATTCTGACTTACTCTTTTTGCAATTTGACAAAATCCAAAGCTTTTCACAAATTTCTTAACATCCTTATACAATTGAGGCCAAAAGTACCTCTCCTTCAGTAAACTCAATATTTTATCAATACTAAAATTTCCATCCAAAGCACTACTTTGTTTCTCCTTAATCAAATTAGTTCTCATTGATCCTCTCGGTATGCACAACTGAATACCTTTGAACAACATATCTTCTTGAATAAAATACTCTTCATGCTTACTTGATTGATTTGAATTAGGATCTCTGCACACTCTCCACTGCTCAGAAAAATCAGGATCACTTTCAAACAAATTCTTCATGTCATCAAAATTAAGAACTTCAATTCTCATTTTAGTCAATAAAGATCTTCTTCTACTCAATGCATCAGCAACTCGATTAAAAAATCCACTCTTATGCTTAATCATGAATGTGAAAATTTGCAAATACTCTACCCATTTCATATGTCTCTGAATCAACTTATTCTAACTACCCAAATATTGTAAAGCCTTATGATGAGTATACAAAACAACTTCATTTGGCGTCAAATAATGTCTTCATTTCTTCATAGCTTGAACAATAGCATAGAACTCTTGATCATAGATAAAATATTTCCTCTTAGCATTATTCAACTTTTCACTAAAGAAAGCAACAAGTTTACCTTCTTGAGTCAACATAGCTTCAATTGCACTTCCACTTGCATCACATTCAACTTGAAATAGCTTATTGAAATCAAGTAAGGCTAACACATGTAATTCAACAACCCTCAGCTTCAAAGACTCAAAACTCTTCTCAGCTCCATGTGTCCATTTGAATTCTCTTTTGTTTCCTCTGATTGTATCATTCATAGCATTACAAATAGAATTGAAATTTCTGATAAAATTCCCTTAAAAAATTTCCAATCCATGGAATGATCTTACCTCAGTGAAATTCTCAGGTGTAGGCTAACTAAGTATAGCTTCAACCTTCTCAGGATCTATCTTCAAACCATCATCTGAAATTACAAAATCCAAATACACAAGCTCTTCTTTCATGAAGGAATACTTCTTCAGATTTATCAGCAACTTCTCTTCTTTCAATCTCTGCAACACTTGTCATATATGCATCAAATGCTCTTCTCTAGTCAACTGAATATCAGAATATCATCCAACTATACAATCACACATTTACTCAAAAATTTCTTCAAAAATTCATTGATTAACCTCATAAATGTACTCGGTGCATTAATTAAACCAAAAGACATTACCAACCACTCATAAAAACCCTCCTTTGTCTTGAAAGTAGTCTTCATTCATCACCATCTTTGATTCTGATCTAATAATATCCACTTTTCAAATCAATTTTGGTAAAATACCTTTCTCCACTCAAACAATCCATTATATCATCCATTCTTGATATAGGAAACCTAAACTTCACTATGATCTTATTGATTTCTCTTGAATCAGTAGACATTATCCATTCTTTATTCTTTTTAGGTGCCAATACAATAGGTACTGTTGCCCAAATTTTCCATTTTTTGCAATTTGGCCTGGTCTGCCCTGTGTGATCGTCTAAATCCTTTTATCCCTCCTAGAGTGCTTGTTTATTCAAATCCTGTGTTTGCCGCCCAAAAATGGCCAAGCCCCTTTTCAAAATCTTTCTTTTTGTCTCATTGCACAATCGCGATCTATTTAAATCAAAGTCTTTTAGTTGGCGATTGCACGATGAGTCGAGAAAAGTGGTCATCCCGTAATCGCGAGCCATATATGTCAAGTCATTCAAGCTGTGTGACTGAGTGGGTGTAGTGCAGCAGGTGTATCATGCAGTCGCAATGTCTATTCCTTGTCAGGTTTCAAAGCTACAAGTTGGCGATGAGTTCAGAGCAGAAGGCCATCGCACACTCGCCGATCAATGAAGATAAAGGGCGAGCAACTTGCGAGTGTGCGACCGAGGAAAGAAGTGGTCATCGCGCAGTTGCCGAGCAATACAGATCAAAGGAAAATGGCTTGCGACTAAGTGACTAAGTGATTATTCAACACTATCGCTCAGTCGCCAATGGATAAAGGTGAACCGAATGCAGCTCGCAACTAGGCGACAAGCTGAAGGATAATGTCATCGCGTAGTCACTAATCAAATTGGATGAATCACAAGGGGCTCGTGATCTTGCGACAAGTTAAAAGAAGACATCATTTCTTTGTCTCCAGTCCTTGCAGATGAAAGAAAAGGAACCTGCGAGTGTGCGATTAACAAAAGCAGGGCTCATCGCACAGTCGCTGTGACAATGAGATAAAAGAAAAGTAACTCACGAGTTAGCGACGAGCAAAAAGGAATGGTCATCGCGCAGTCGCCGAGCAATGAGGTGAAAGAGAAGGCAGCTCACAGGTGAGTGACTGGAAGGAAGAAGTGTATGGTCACGCACTCGCGCCTGAAATGTAAGAAGAGAATAAAGGCTCGCGAGTTTGTGACCGAGTAAAAAGATAGATGTCGTCGCTCACTCGCACATGGGAAAAGGGACAGAATATGTAGAATAGAGATGTTTTGCTCGGCTTGCAGTAGTTTCAGAGGTTCGTCAGAATTCTAAAATTGAAGGAAATTATGCACAAAATAGTCTGCTGATCTTTGATTAGATTTGTTTCAATATCGGTGAATAGAGAGATCAGATTGTTCTCAGACGATCTAAATCAGATATTTTACGGGTGGGAAGATCAGATTTTTGAAAGGGTCAGAGGGTGCATTTTTGGGGACTGCAGAACAGTTATTACATTTAAAAGACTTTGGTGATTCTTCTAGAGCGATAAGACCGTTTCTGTAGAGGAGCATTTATGTTGATATTTTGAAGGGATGACTTTCAGAGCTAAGCGGTGGCTGGACAAGATAAAAGATCTGATCAGGAAGTTATTGCTTGCCAAAAATGTAGTTGGCTTTGAAATTGTATAAGTATGAGTTGAAGACTCATTGTCGCCAGAGTTCTTTTCCCTTTGGCTTGCTGGTTTTTGTAACTTGTTCTAAGTTCCTGACAGAGGCAAAGAGAATTTGTAACTCATTTTGA
>MU225990.1:513322-551021 GCA_018584345.1 Thuja plicata
ACATCTCAGCTACCTTTTGTACACGGTAATCAAAAATTCTTTTATCTGATTGGCCGCCGGGTGATTTCCTCTGTCCTGTCACTCACTTGGCGCCGCTTTATAGATCCTGTTTATTCAGCGACCTCGCAACCTCATAAAGTCTCTTTGTCGCAAGCGGTTTCCTTTAACCATGGTCTAATCATCAGATCTGGCGACAACATCCCTTCTTTACCTCAGCTTAACCCAAGTCTTCTAGCGATCAGGCGATTGTAACAAAATCTTAGTCGCGCAGAGTTAACCTTAACCAGGCATTCTTCTCCAGACTACGCGACAAGCCGTTTACCTTTTAACACTTTACAGTCATCGCCAAGTCGCCAGATGTTCATGACTTTTTACAAGACTTCACGACAACCTTCAGTCACTGAGTCGGGTGATCCTGAGTCTTTACCTTTAACTAGAAACACGTGCCCTTTTATGCTTTCAGCGACCTCGCGACATACCTTAATCGCATAGTCAGAAGCACTTTTTCCTTAAGGCACTTTTGTTATGAGACTTTGCGACCACCATTAGATCTTTTTACTTTTTCATCGAACGACTGTCCTTTAATCGCCATACAATATTACATACCCTTAAAAATCAAGAGACCTTGCGACCGAGGGTAACATGACTTAAGTCTCCTTATCGCTTGATCCTTTTTCTTCATCAAGCGATCACCCGACAACCACTATCATTGTGACAGATGTCGTCTATTACTTCGTCCACTTTATGCATTCTGGAAGTCTGACTCATCACTCCTGTTCTAGCGACATCCCGACTGAGGGAAATCATTTAACCTCTAACAGTTAGTCGCATGGTCGTGAATGTTATCTCTTAACCATCTTTTTATCACCAGACCACGCGACTAAAGAAAAGGCCTAACTGTTTGACTGAGCTGATCCTGCGACTGTGCGACATGAAGTGAATCGCAAAGTCGGATGACAATTCTTTGACTTGCCCATTTATCAAGCGATCACCCGACTGAAGCGGGTCCCATTTCTTTCAAAGCTTTATAACATGATATTAAGCGACAACCCGACTACAAGGAAATCGCTAAGTCTCGAGTCATAGATGGAATATTCTATTTTTTATCAAGACTATGCGACACAAGGCAAAAGCGAAGTCGGGAGACGTTTTGGCATATTCGGTTTTGGTAACGCGATCAAGCGACCTGACTTAATCTTTTATATAGCACATGCCTTTAGTGACTGAAAAAAGGTAATGAGGAAATAGAAAGACGTGGCCAAAGGGTTTCAAAATGCATCATTTAACATTATGCCTTAGGGTTTTAGCAGGGTTTTGACAATTTGGGCAAGGGTTTAAGCATGAAACCTGAAAATTTTCAGAGAGGAGAGCAAGGAACAGGGCAAAACAACAAAAACACGAAATACAACCAACAGAATCCAACCATGGAAACCATTAGGGTCTAAATGAATATGGTAGGGGATCCTCTGTACATTTTAAATATGTAGGTAGGAGGTCAGAAGAGTCAATTTTCTATTTTTGAAGTCTTTTAAAATTTTTGGGATTTAAGTGGGAAAAACACCCTGTTTAAGGCTAGTAGACCAAGTATGCCTACTAGGCCAAAGGAATAGTCAATCTTGAACTTGATTGACTAAATCTTGATGTCCCATTCCAATGGAGTCATACAGATGTCAAATGGTTGTTTCAATGATGGATACACCCCCTACAACACTTGTGAAGATGTTGTGAAGAGTTTGCACTTGGAGTCATCCAAGAAAGAGTGAAGAGTTGAAGTACCCATAATGTTAGTGATCCCTCAAGGTGAAGCACAAAGAGACTAACTCTTGGAGTTGAGTTAGGATAATCTTAGGTCAGAAAAGAAAAGACTATTAAGGTTCTAGAAGTGATCTTAGGATCTAGGGAAGGCTAGGAAAAGTAATCCTAGATAAGTTATTGTGCAAGCACGCCTTGGAGCATCTCTATCATTCAACCTCCTATACATACATCAGCATAACAGGCACGCTACCAACCAACAAAAACTAAGTTTATATCAATGATAACATCATAACTAAGAAACCTATCATTAGTTCAACACCATAACATAGTCAACTTCACTCTGCATTAGTTATGCCAACAATATTTCCCCTTCACATATATGGCAACACAAACAGTACCAAGAAATCATCTAGAGCTTCTAGATACAAAAAAATTCCCCCCCTTAACCGATACATCTTTGTAGTTTACATTTGTGTGCCGAATTCTTTGTTATTATTTCTTCTCTTCCTTAATCCTTCTCTACATAACTCTTATCCCTCTTTGACAATAATGGAAAAGGTGCAACATTGCTCAAGTCTTCATATGTTGCAACTGTCTTCATCTCCTTTTGACTGTTCCCCCTAAGGAGTAGTCCTCTGATCATCAATGCACAGTAAAATATATGGCAATAATTCTACTGGATTGATGCACCAATAGAATCTTAGTTTTGTTTAGGTAGGGCCATAACCCCTAGCTTACCTCTAAGGTACTCAAAAGTATAATTATGTAAAAGCTTTGTAAAGATATATTCTATGTATTCCTTTGTTGGTACATATTCCAACTTCACCTATTTCTTCTACACTTACTCTCTCAAAAAGTGATACTTAGTTGCAATGTGCTTAGTTTTGGAATGCATCATAGGATTCTCATAAATATTTATTGAACTTTTATTGTCACAAAAGATAGGTACTGGTGCAGTCACCTTTTCTTTGATACCTTCAAGAATCTGCTTCATGCATGCAATCTATCTACAATTTATAGCTTCTATGACATACTTTGCCTCTGTAGTGATGTGAGATACAATTTTTCTTTTTGCTTGTCCAAGATACAAGCCTTTCACCTACAAAGAATGCACCACCACTTGTGCTCTTTCTATCATCAACATTTCCTGCCCAATCAGTATTAGTAATTTACACACTCAAAGAAAAATAACCATCATGAGCATACCATAGACCATAGTCAATTGTCCCTTTCAAATACATGAATATCCTCTTCACTGCAGGGTAAAAGTATGAAGTTGTCTCGCACCTAAGGACAATTTTCATAGTTCTAGCCAAAATTGTTTTGGCCGAAACAGTTTTGATCGTACATATGTGGCACAAACATGGCACCATGTGGCTTCGATGTGGCAAATGAGTTTCGACTAAAACTGGTTCGGCCGGACCTGTTTCAGCCAAAAATTCATGAGTAAATATAAGCCAACTATTTTCTATCGATGAAGAATTGGCACATATTTATATAGGGGGGTTTGGCCGAACTAGTTTTGGCCAAACCAGTTATGGCCAAAACTGTCTATGCGGCATCCTGTGTGGCAGCCAAATAGGCAAAAATTTCAAAATTATAGAATTTCTCACTTAGACAACTGATTTCTTCATCAAAACCCAACCATTTTAAAAATCTAAATATACCCTTTTGTAGAGCTCGGAGTCTAGATTATGGTAATATAATTTTTATTTTGTTTTGATTACATATAATATATTATAATTTGAAAAAACTCCAAGTAGGTATTTTAACATTAAAGAACATGCTCGTTTGAAAAAAGAAAAAAAATAGCAAATCATTTCAAAAAATTTGAAAAATTATATTTAACACTAGAGGAGAGAGTCCTCTTCAAGAATATATAATTTTTTTTGTATTTGGTGTAGATTTACTAGGGCAAATGTGGAGGGAGAAAAAAACTGTTAATTTTGGGTAACTCCAACTTTGAATAGTTATAACAGACAAAATATATACCGAAAACCAATCTTTCTTTTTTTATGCACTAGTTTTACATGTCATCTAAAACATATTCTGAAATTAGAGGAAAAAAAGATTATTTTCATATATTTATTTGGAGGGAACTAGACCCTACATTTTCAACATTTTTTGACCAATTAAAAAATGGACTTCAAAAATTAAAAAACTAGGTCAATGCTTATTCAAATTTTTTTTAACAAATTATAGGCATAAACTACATCCAATTTTACACGTTTCATTAGTTTACATCATTTTCAAATTCTAAACACAAATGCCACTTTTATATCATTAAAGTTTAACAATTTTGCATGTTGTGGTCCTCTTCCTTTGTAAAAGTGTGAAACAGGTTTGTACTTTTACCCTGCAACCATATGAGATTCCTTAGGATTTGATTGAAATCTGGCCATTATGCCCACTACTTTAGCAATATATGTTCTACTATGAAAAATATACAGTAGCTTACAGATCATAGATCTATACAAAGTGGTATCTACTACATTAGATTCATCATCCTTAGAAAAGTTACATCTTGTTACAATGGGGGTTCCAACTAGTTTGCAGTAATCCATATCAAAAGTGAATGTACACACACACACACACACACACACATAACTGTGAAACTTTCAATCCAATAAATAATTTGATCTCCCCAATCATTGACATTTGAAACTCCTTCATCTCTTTAGAAAATGTCAAAAATCATCTCATCATTTCTAATAAATATTATACCATCAACAAATAGTTCAGCTAACAACAAATTTTCTTCTTCAACTTTTAGGTACACATTACTATCATCACTTGTTCTATTAAAGCCAATTTTCATAAGATAGGAATGTAACCTTTCATACCATGCCCTGGAGCTTGCTTCAGTCCATATAGTACCTTTTACAGTTTGTATACCATGTCCTTATCCTTTTTCAATACAAAACCATTGGGTTGTTCTATGTAGTCCTCTCCTTAAAGAATTCCATTCAATAAAGTTGATTTGAAATCCATTTGAAAACCTTTGAACTTGTTATAAGTAGCATAAGCAAGTAGATTTATTTCCCTTTTCAATCTTTTCACTAGAGAAAATGTCTCTTTCTAGTCTAGTCCTTCTTCTTGTGCATAGCCCTTGAATACAAGCCTTTCATTGTTTCTAATCACATCTCCATCTTCATTCAGTTTTTTCTCAAAGACTCATTTGGTACCAATCACATTTTTATCTTCAGGTCTAGGAACAAGTGCCCATGTATTATTCTTCTCAATTTGATCAAGTTCTTCATCCATATCTTTTAACGAATATTAATCCTTGATTTATTCCTTCACTATTTTGGCTCATACTAAAAAATCAAACAAGTACTTTGTCTAATCTTTCTTCTAGTTAGAACACCTATAATATGATCATTAGAATGATTCATCTTCACATACCTAGGTATCATCAGTTTGGGTCTAGGGACTTCTTCTTCTACCGCTTGAATCACTTCTTTCACATTGGTTTGATCTGCTGGTCCATGCACTTCTGGTTCAATATAAATAATCTCTTGATCATCCTCTATCACTTGCTTTCTTAAATCATGAAATTTCTTAGAGTATTCATCCACCTTTACATTTTCACTCTCAATATTTTTTCTTTAGTTTTGTAATTGAAAGACTTATATGCTTTAATTTTAGTAGAATAACCCAAGAAAACAACTTCATCACTTTTTGGATCAAACTTGCATGTGTAGTCATCCCCCTTAATGTAACATCTACTGCCAAAGAATTTTAAATATTTAACATTAGGTTAGTGACCATACCCCATAGCTCATAGGATGTCTTATATGTTTCTTTCTTTATATGCACATGGTTTAGTGTGTAGAAAGTAGTATTGATTGCTTCTCTCCAATATATCTTTGGTACATCACCTTGAATCAACATAGTCCTTGGAGCATCCACTATAGTTATGTTCTTTCTCTCTGCAACACTATTTTGTTATGGAGTCCTTGGTGCAGACATTTTTCTCTTGATTTCATTATCATCACAATACTTAACAAATTTTCTATAAGTAAATTCACTACCTCTATCAGACCTTTAACATTTAAAACTCTCACCTGATTCCTTCTCATGCAGTGCCTAGAATCCTTTGAATTTATAGAATGTATCAAAGCTCATTAAGAAAGTTACCCACATCATTCTAAAATAGTCATCAGTAAACAATATGAAATATCTTTCACCTACATAACTCCTCTATCTCATAGGCCCAAAAAGACCTGTATGCACCAAATCAAGTATCCTTTCAGATGAAAAAGACTTTATTTTTAAAGTAGAATTAGTTAACCTACCCAACTGACATTATTTACACATCATGCTATCTGGTTTGACTTATTGAGGCAATCCCCTAACTAAATTAGTCTTACTTACTTTGATCAAACTATCAAATTTTACATTACAAAACCTTGTATGTCATAGTGAACTATCTTCAACCTTTGCAATCAAACAATTTTTCACAGTATTATTCAAATGGAATAAATTACCTTTGGTTTTCCTACAAGTAGAAATCTCATCACCATAGCTTCCAATTATTTTTCATACACCATCTTTGAATTTCATTCTGTAACCTTTATCATTTTTTTAGACCCACACTTAACACATTATGTGTTAGACCATCCACATAATAAACAATATTTTTATTAATCTTACCATTCAAATAAATAGTGCCTTTACCTTTAACCAAACAAGGTGTACTATTACCAAATCTTACCACACCACCTTCAAACTCATCAAGTTTAATGAGCTTACTCTTATCACTATTCATGTGATGTGTGCACCCGTTGTCTATAATACATTCATCATTTTGTCTTAAGTGAGAAAGCAATGCCTTTTCTCCTTCAGATAGATCTTCTTTAACTGCAACAAATAAAAACTCATCTTCGTTATTATCTCATGATTCATCTGTAACTCCTTCATCTAGTGCAACCAAGCATTGTTTCTTCACTTTTCCCTTAAACTTTATGAACTTATCTTTTAGTTCACCATTAATACATCTAGCAACAATATGTCCAATCTTATTATATGAGAAATATTTCAATGGAATTTTACCTTTGTACTTACCAGTCCCTCTAGGAAGTCTCTTTGCTAGTAGAGCTTCAATCTCTCCTTGTTTCCTTTATTCTTCCAAGATAGCTTCAAGTTCCCTGGCATAACTTGATATGTAATTAGAGTCATGACTTGATTCCTTAACTTTCTCTACCAGTACATTAGATACTAATGCTTTAAAAGCTGACCCAACTCTTGGAATATTGTTATCAGATTTGTTTAACTCAAATGTCATAAGCTTACCGATCAGTCCATCTATAGTAACATTATCAAAGGTTCTCATATTATTTATTATAGACACTCTAATCACCTAAGAAGACAATAAATTTCTCAACATTTTGCATACCACAGTATCTTCCTCAATAGTTCCACCAAAACCTCTAAAGAACAAACAACTTCTTTTATTCTTAGGCCATATTGTGCAATGCTCTCTCCTTCTACCATCTTCATGTCACCATACTTTCCTCTAATACTATATTGTTATCTTTTTGCACATGAATATCTCCTCCATAGATTATTTTCAACTTTTCTGAGACATCACAGGCAGTATTGAGTCCACAAACATCAACATATTCAACATTAGATAGGGTACTTACAGTGGCTTCTTGTGCTTGAGTATTCTCATGTTGTTCCTTTAGTTTGTTTGTAGTGACAGTTCCAGGAGGAGTTATATAGATTCTTGTGACATGCATTCAGTATTGAGATCCCATATCATTTAGATATAAATTCATTCTGTCACTCCATACTACATAGTTGTCTTTAGAGAAATTCGGAGGTTCCTTCCTTGACATTGGATCTTTTTCTTCAAGTTGTTAGCCCTACCACAAAGAGGAACAAGTATCTGATACCAATTGCTAAAGTATTAAGAGATCATATTACTAGGGGGTAAACCAATAATCTAACAATTCACACCTTTCCTTAACCATTCAACCACTTGCATTAATAGATATCTATTGCGTGAAAAGCTAGACAATAAAGATAAAAATCCACAACCATGCAAGACAATAACACCAAAGTCTATATCATGGAAACCCAAGTAGGAAAAACTACATGTGGGGATGAAAACCTCTAAAATATATACTCTTTTGAAGTACACATGATTAAGAGTTGAGCCCTTTTAAAATCTTACAAATGCTCAGTTAAGAGAAATACCCTATTAGGTGTCACCCAATTAAGGGATTTACCTCTAGCCCTATTAGTATCTTTACCTTGTTAGGAGTAACCTAGTTAAAGGATTTAAAAAACCTAATTATAGAGTTACCTAGTTAAAGGATTTACAATTTAGACCTGTTAGGATCTACCCAGTTAATGGATTTAGGTTGACGAATCTACTAAGAATCAACAAGTAAATGATCTGAGAAAGTATCACTCTCTACTAATACACATCTAGTTCAAGCTCATTATTTTTTTCACATACAAAAAATCTTCTATGTTATCTTTTCTCTTGATCTCACCTTTACATCCACAATCTACACTTGTACTTTTCATCATTTTACATATTTATACATTACAAGTTCATGAGGGAAATTAACCACCTTACAAACTATTTTACAATATTTCCTTCTCAATCAAGAAACTCTAAAACATGTTAACAATCTAGAACACTCTCTAAAAAACTTAGGTCAGTCTTCAAATCGATCACACATCAATTTGAAAAAGAAAAGTCAAACCACAACATACTTTCCAATGTTCTTACACAACCATTAAGAAATACAATCATAGTGATCATAGAAAATTCCAACTTATCAATCCTCAACATCATCACGATGCCTGGGACACATAGTCACTTACTGGAACACGATACATCATCACCGGTCAAGGATCTGACTGACTATTGTAAGAAATTATTTTAAATTTTTACTCAATGACCTTTTGTCACTTGAAACTTTGTCTTCTGGTCATCAAATCGTGAGGCAGTCACAACAAAAACCCCATAATATAATAAAGATAAACATATCATGACCACAACATTTGAGTGCAAACATATTTGACACAATCATCAAATCATTCCTTGTTGGCCTCATCATGGTCTTCTTATTGGCATGACAAACTTCAATCAATTATAACTCACACCATTCATAAGATCAACCTGTGCAGTCATAGAAACAACATCTAGAGGCATCACTTAGTCTTCCTTTATGATCGCACACAATAACTCTTACCACAACTTTGGATTCAACCTCTTGAACACACATCAGCATAACAGGTACACTGTCAACAAACAAACACTAAGTTGGCATCAATGACAACATCATATCTGAGAAACCTATCATCAGTTCAAAACCATAACATAGTCAACTTCACTTTGCATTAGTTTTTCCAAAATTAATGTCTAAAAATGTCATGAAAAAATCCTGAAAAAATAAATGTCATAAAAAAATCTTAATATTTTGAAAAATATCCTAAAAGAATCTAAGCAAATTTAAAAAGTCATTAAAAAAATCTTAAAATCCTAAAAATTCAAAAAATGTAAGCTTTAAAAATGTAGAATGTCCCAAAGAAAATAAAAAATATCAAAACATATTAAAAATATTTACAATAAAATCATCTCCATCATGACGAGAAAAATGTGACACCAAACATCAAATCACAAATCAATACAATGAGCTTCATAAATTGGTAATGAACCTATAAGGGTTGTGTTTTCAACAATCAAACCTATCATATCTCATCAGCCAAATCAATCAATCAAAAAAATGTCTTATACAATTACGGATACACTTGAAACCAAACAAATTGGTCTTATATGAGTAGTGCATTTATGGAACTAGACATGTCCACATCAACATAGATATCAATCCAAAAATTATCAAATGACCTACTATACATATTTTTAGGTATTATGTTATGATGGAGATTGAAATATGAAAAAATAACTCATATTTCTTTCTTGTGACATTCAAAGAATAACATGTAATGGACATTTTTACCACCCCCAATTTATTACTGAAGGGATTCACAATGCCATGGTAAATATTCAAAGAGATAATTCAATAGTTACTTTTAGATGGTATATCCTTCTCATTTATATATTTTTATTTGATGGACATAAAGATGGTGATATTAATTTTTTCCATTAGTATACTTAAAAGTGAAAAACATGTTAAAGGTCATCGGTATAGGCATAATCGATGACAAAACATAAAGGACATCACTGACGGTACAATTTTTTGAACATCACCGACAGAGCAGAAAAGGAAGGAACCCGATGAATAGTTCAATTAAGGGACACCGACGGAGTAGAAAATTGACAGAGAAAAGAAAGAAAGAAAACAGACAGACTAATAAAGCAACTTGACCATCAGAACCGACAGTCAGTTACAGAACCCGCAAAAAGTGGATCTGACTTAACACATTAGATAAAACATTGTAATTCTATTTATTGATTTTTTATTTGTTTTAAAACTTTACTTGAGGGTCAAGAAATCTCATATTGTAAATGTTTTAAATCATCCTAACGGATCTAAAACATAACTAACTAAAGATCAAGGTCAAGTTGTAAACCTTGGATCTAGAGTTAATTTGAAAAGCGTGAATCAAGAATAGACCAAGAAAATAGTATAAATAGATGTTCAATCATTTTTAATACGTAATGATTTGATAAATGATTGTAGCCATGGAGAACATCTAAGAAGAAGAGAATTCTTGCAAAGTTCAGAAACAGATCATATCAGTTATCAAGAACACATACAAGACTACCGACGAGCAGAGACAAGGTATTATTCAAATCACTCAAGGTGATTACATATACATTGTAAGCTTTATAGGATCTGTTATCAACAATTAGAGATTTCACATACTATCAGATCAACATTTATATTGTATTTGCATTCTAACAAGTGCATCACATATAAAATCTTTTTTTAGAAGGTGGACTTAACAATTCTTTGATAAATCTCTTAACAGAGTGCACACTTAATAGTGTTGCTAAAGCTTCAAACAAAGTAGATCCTAACAAGTCTCCACTCTAATACTCCTAACATAGTAGATCATCAGAAGTGATAAAATTGTAAGCCTTAACTAGCTCCCTTCTTATCTGCAGATAGTGAAGTTTTGTGGGTAGACATCCCCACCGTAGTTTTTACTTCCTAATAGGATTTTTCTGTGATATCATATCTTGTGTTATGTGTTATTTACTTTCATGAATGTTTCTTGAATGTTTATACATGCAAAGAACTTATATTATGATTTCACATACATAAAGAAAGATAAACAGATAGATATGAATATACAAATTTTATGACACAAAGGTTAATGGGCCAACCACATAAAAAAATTTAGAGGTACTAATTCACCCCTCCCCTCTCAGTACATCATTCCAATAATTCCAAAAATAATAATGCTTGGGGTCATGATTTCCATATAAATATGTTTCATGAAATTCAGTACAAGAAGATAGTTTAGTCAGGGAGCTTAATTTAGGATTTTGGATACAAATATACTCAGTATTTATACTTTGAGGAGCACTTTTTTCAAAGGTTGTAGGGTTTTTGGTTTTTTTTTCTTAACATTTTCAAGAAGAATAATGAATTTTATAAGGCCTAAGGAGAAAGAACAAGAAGTCAGGGAAAAAATTAACAACAATTGGGCTTAGTGGTACCTATTAGAGAAATATACCTAAGTTAGGGTTTATGGTCTTAGTCGTCAGCCACATGTATTTCCTTTTATAGTTTCTAATAGGTTGGAAATTTTGGAGATTATATGGGAAATGTTTGAGGCATCTTCTCCATTCAAAAAGCATACAAAAGGCTCATATCATCTAGCATTTTTGAACATAGGGGATTTGGTAATTAATACAATGAGATGATTTGAACATGCAATTAAACTTCTAAAGACATACAATATGTGTTGGACTTTGTTTATTGATTATTCTGATAAGGAAGAATGTTGTCCACTATATATACTTGTTGTCATTGATATTATCATACTTTTGTTTACATATCTTGTTATTACTCTCGAATTTAAATGGTTCTGTTGACCCTAATTTGGTGTGTGTTGCTCCATGATTTTAGATATGGGTATGAGATTTTGAGAAGAATTTTTTGTCTATCAGATACCTCTATATTAAATTTTGTATATATTTTGGTGCTTTAGTCAGATTTCTACTTGGTCCAAAAGTTTGGTTTTACAATTACTTTGTTCCTTTAGAAGAAAATAAGTTATCAATGTATCTACAGTTTTTTATGGATTTTTTTAGTCTTATGATTTTGGGACAATAATAATGTATGGATGAAACATGCACTAGTATAAATTTGGAAAATAAATGACCAGGTGACTAAAACATTTAGTCACGACACGTAAAAAGGACTAAATTCTAGTAATTTTTTGTAGCATAGCTATAAATGACTAAATAAATGATCAATTTGGTCATCATGTAACAAAAACTAATTAATTGGTCACAAAAATATAAATGATTAAATAAATGACTATTACTCCTCTATACCACTACGACATAAGAAGATAGTTTTTGATTAAGGGAAAACTGGTTTTACAAGGACAAGAAACCCAAGTTCAAAACATCAAAATATCGCCACTATAACCAATAGAAAACCAATAGCTAGTCCAACAACAAGCAAAAGGAACCAAAATTAGGGAGCAACACCCCAACTAGCTACAATTTCTAAGATAAATCTACATTATTTTGAATAATATCATAATTTATGCTCCTAACCTTACTAAAAATATTGTCAATGGGGGTTACCCCTTAACATTACTGGGTAACATGGTAGTAGGGTCAAGCAGTGCCTCCATATGGTCGAACATGTATCGTCGAATTGTGACTTTTTGGTGGATTTAACACTCACAAAGGGTGAGGTATTTATATCCTTAGACAAACCCTCAAATGCCTCATCTTGGTCATTTAGCTTCCTTAGACCCTCAATGAAATTATCCATAGCTATTTTGCTAACTCCAAAAATGACCTTGACCTTGTCCTACATATTTTGAAGAATATCCTCTAGATTATTAATTATCTTCTCTTGATCCTCATTTAATTCACTAATCCTTCTCTTTACTATATCGATACCCTCCATAGTAAAATGAATCTTCTATTTAGAGGAGGGAATACCCCACTTAATACTATTAATTTCAAAAACCATCCAAGAAAAATGACTGTATTGGTTGTCCAAAAAACCTTTAATATCTTTATTAACACTTGGGGTGTCCATAAAAGAGGATTCTTTTTCAAAAGGGGTCTCTATATCCTCTAGGATGTCAACATGAATTGTTGGTGACCTAGTCAGGTCATCTTCATTAGGCATAATCAGGGAAATGAGAACCCATGTATCCACAAGCTCAAACTTGTAGCCCCTAAAATTTATTTTGGTCCTTACAGACAAAGACCCATGATGTTTAGTAGAGCTACACACCTTCCTTTTCTCTTTTTTATCCATACTAAGGTCCATGAAATATGGGATGTATTCTTAAGAGGAGACATAATCCAAATTGTAATCAGTAGACACACCTACTATTTTGTGAGAAGTCAAGGCTAAGGGCTATTCTCTATCCCTAACATAGATCAACACATCACCATCTGAATTAACAGACTTCCAATCTAATGAGGTATCACCATAATGAACTTTCCCTTTTTTTCAAACTTAACTCTTTTCTTGGGAGGAGGATTCCTTTTGAAATGACCCATTTTAGCATATATCATTATCAATAAGATTAAACCCTCGTGCAGAACCGAACTTAAAGCGATTTTAGCACAATCCCTCAAACTCATAATTACCTCTGTGACATACAACCACAAATTCTTGAGGGAATCTCTATCATAACCACCATCAGTAATCTTTCTAACCTTCTCCCTATCCCTAGGAAGAAATAAAACATCCATGGCCTCACTGGAATTATTTTTATCCATATATAACTTTCTTCCTTCGATGCTAGTATTTAAAGCTTAGAGAATGTGTTTAGCACCTTTCATGGTGTATTTTTAGTAGGTTTAAGCTCTCAAAATTCAATTTGGATGTGTTTTTGGGATAGTTGCTTAGTTGTGTTGACCCAAATGTGCATTTGTGCATGTTTCCAGTTTTTAGTAAGTGACCCACTATGGAGGTCTGCATCTTAAGCCCAATTAATACCTAGTATATAGGGAGTGTTAAAGATGGTGTAGGAATGAAAATGAATCTCTATTTCCATTTTTATATCCTTGTGATTTCATACGAAAATTTTGCCAAAGCCATTTGGTTTGCATTTTATTCTGATTTTTCTAGGTGTGAAATGCAGAATACATAATACCCTAATTTGGGATCCTATAGTTTGCACCTGGTTGAATACCCTAAAGAATTGAATGTTCCCCTAAAATTTAAACATGAAGATGTATCTCCATGAATATTCTTGGACAATGGTCAATCCATTTGGTTAGTTTGCTCAGTCGATTCCAAATCCAACTTATGCAGTGTCACTCAGTTTGAGATCAGAAAGTTGTTAAGTGTCTAGTTTTGAGAAGCAATATTAGTTGACCAGTTGACCATTACAGAAACCTAGTTGAAACCTTGTTCTCTCTATGTGTAAATGAATCAAGTTACAGGTTTTCATATCAGAAGGTGTTCATCTGATGGGTTTGTGAAGTTAGATCCAAACAAGACTTTTTCAAATATCAATCTGCACAGTAACGGTTCTCTCTGAGGGATCAAATTTTAGGGTTAATATTTTGATACCATGTGACTGTTAAAATGAATGAATTATCTTCTTATACTCTGTGTATGTAAACATAATACCAGGATCAATGGAAGAGTCTCAGGAGTTAGCTTGCTATGTTTACAAGGGTAGATACAAATGCAATTTAGGCAATTTTTGCATCTGCATTTTGCACAATGTTTCAAAATTACCAAGTTTGATCAGTTACATCTCGCACCTAATTTTAAATCAGAAAAATCCTTTAACACACATGCTCACTATGCTTTAATGAATCATTTCACCAAATGATGGGTTCTGAGGATTTGATTTAATATTTTCCTAAGGTGCATTTGGGCAGGGTTTGCATGTGTTTTGACATGTCTAGTTGCAGAATCAATGAAATGGCTGATTTGGAATATTATTATCTTTCTACCCTAATGGTTTCAATCCAATCCAGTTGGAAACCATACTTTAATTTTGGAGATGAGTAGGTTTTCTAGTTCTCACAGTTTCAAGGGGTAATTTAGTCATTTTTTAAAGCCTGTTCCAGAGGCCAGTTGCTATTTATGAGATTGGTTTGCAGAGATATAAAAGCATTGGTGTTAAAAAATCAATATGTTTGGAATCCAAGGAAACATTTGGTGATAGTAGCACCTTCAATGTCATCTAGAGAAGCCTTTGTTATGACTAATATAGGTTCTCTATTGCTTGGTCTCGTATTTTTCCTAAGGGTGATGGAAGGATCATTTATCTTGGACTCAAATACTACAATAATATGATCAATGAGATTCTTAGCAAAGGGATCCAACCATTTGTGACACTGTGTCACCACAACATTCTACAAGCCTTGGAAGACCAATATTGGATTTTGATAAATCCACGCTTTATAGATAATTTTGCACATTATGCAGAAATTTGTTTCAAAATGTTTGGTGACAGAGTAAACTACTGGACCACTTTTAATGAGCCTAGTGTCTTCATTTTCAAGGATTATGATACAGGGGACTATCCTCCAAACAGGTGCTCATATCCATATGGGAGTTGTAGTGTAGAAAAATTTTCAATATAGCCTTACGTTGCCATGCACAATGCGTTGCGTGCCCATGCTCCTGCTGTGGATATCTATAGAAAAGAATATCATATTCATCAAGGAGTGTTCGCTAGAATTGTTATCTCATTTGCATGGGTTGAACTACTTAGACAAAACTCACAAGACCTTGAAGTTGTTGAAAGAATTATTGGATTTTAGAATGGATGGAGTATGGATCCATTAGCATTTGGAGAATATCCAGCCATTATGCGCAAACTCATGAGCAAGTGACTACCTCCTATCATAGAAGACTTGCACAACCAACTTTAGGGTTCATTTGATTTCATTGGTCTAAATTACTACGGCTCACGCTATCAAATCAATGCTTTAGAACTTATAAATTCCACAACCATGGCAAGCATCCTCCTTGTGCATGGACTGCGAAACACAAACAAAGTTAAAGTTGCGATGAAAACTTTCAAGCTAATGCATTGATGGGTGTAAATTTTTAAATGACCTTTGCCAGCATTAGTGGCAGCGAAATGCAAAGTGATGAAAGCAGAAATGAGGTATGTAAACTATTTGTTATGTGCTATCCGGAGGCTGTATGGGCTATAAAGACAAAAAGGTGCGCATGGTAAAGACAAGATTCAGTGGCAGGTGTGGACTCCTTCTAAGGAGATGCACATGTTTTATGGAGCTGCGCATGGAAATGTGTAGAGGGAGAATTTAAAATATTAAAAACATTCAAGATAATGTAAATGGGTTGCGTATGTTTCCATTTTGAGCTGCACAGGTTAAGGAAGGAAAGACTGCACATGGCATGGATTACAAAAGCTGCGTAGGAGATGCGAGTGAAGGTTGCATAGGTTTCATTAAAAGGGGGCTGTAAAATGGATTATCCCACATTTGCAGGGAGTTTGTGTTCCTTTATGTTTTTATATGCAAACGCTTGCATATCATTGAGTTAAAGAGCAAAGAGGCTCATTGGAAGCCACACTCAGACCATGGAATGTCGCAATCAGCTAGAGGACGTAAAGAGATAAAAATTTATTGTGCTAGGTAAGAAATGTTTAAAACCATAGAAACTAATAATCCCAAATTGGTGGGGTAAGGAAAATTTTTAATGTCTATATACAAAAGTGGTCAGCTTGTCGTATGAAGCAAAGTGCAGAGTGCCCTTGGTGACATCATTGGAGGAGTATTAAAATTGCTCTCGACTTGGAGGTGACAAACAAATTTTGGGAACGCACGGGTAAAGAAATTTAAAGACTTGTGGAAGAAATTTAAAAAAAACTTTGGGATTTATCCCAGATTGGTGGGGTTGAGGACTACATCAGTGTTTAAATAGTGTATAGTAATATGAAGAAAGAGAAAGAGGCTACTCATGATTGCACGCAGGTGGTACCTTGATGGACGTGTCTAGGCACTTGTTACTTTGGGAACAAACAAATTTTGGAGACAACATTTAGAGACTTGGAGAACAAAATGGGCATAATAATTAAGTTTTCACAAATTGAACATTGTTATAGTCTTTTGAAATCTTTTTGTTTCAAATTGAAAAGGAGCATTCACGCGAGGTTTCTTTCAGAGGAAAGTGGGTAAAGTTTGTTAAAGAGGACTTGATTAAAGGAGAAAATCAAATCAAATTTTGAAGAAGAAAAGATTGTGCAGGCTGAGATTTCTTGGAAGAAGACAGGTGCCAGTTAGGGTTGAAATTTATTTTTCCCCTTCTATATCTATTTCTCTTGTTCACTGTAAAAGGGTCGGTCAATTTTTTGAGTTTCAGCAATCTGAGAAGATACAGAATATATTGAATTCATTTTGATAAATAGAAATATCTTTGGGATCCCTGCTTGATTTTTTATTTTTTTCATGTGTATTTTTGGATTCTAATGAATTTAGTTTGTAAGGGATTTTAAATTCATAGACTTGTAAGGAAATTTTTGATATATGTTTTCAGGTTACTTCTAAGGGGAGAGTAATTCCTATGAGCGTATTTCAGGGGGTTTAGAACTTTTATATGAATCTGATTTTTAAGATTTGAGTTGCATAGGGAAAGTTGTAAGGCATCTTGTTTGGGTTTCAATTAGTTTTATTAATCTAATATGCTTGAGATGAATTCTTATTGACTATGTACCCTAGGATTTGGCACTTGTCTGGGTTAGGGTCACCTGTCAATCATTAAACTAATCCAAATCTTTATTTTATAGTTTGTCATGTATGAATATTGAATATCAATGTTTGAGACACAAATCCACTGGAAGATTTACTATGAAGCAGTAAGTCACAAATGGTACACCTTCCTGAGTCTATGGAGCTCAAAGTGAAGGAAGATTTTTTGTCCTCGTTAGTTAGTCTTTTACTTGTTAGAATCAAGAACTAGGAGTCATAGAGACAAGCATTGATGATACATTTAGATTCTATAAGAAAAATCTCTAACAATACCCAAAATATATTTCCAAAGAATCAAGATATTCTCCATTTTTCTGTTGTAGAAAATTTGTCACATTAAAAAAACCATAGTATTTTTTCCTAACAATCCCCGTCCATTCATTATCATTTTTGAAGCTTCTCCACTTTTTTTTTTCTTTTTTTTCCAAAAGAGCATTATTCAAATCTCTGATTATTCTGATTGCTAACCCTCCAAATTTATTAGGCAAACAAACTTGTTCCAAGGAAACAAGGTGTATTATACTCTTTCTCTCTTATGCTATCCATAAGAAATTCATCTCAATCTTCTCCATTTTTATTAAAAAAAATTACGAACTTGAAACAAGCTCATAACATAGATCAAAAGGCTCTGCCAAGAACCTTTAGTCAATTAAAGTTTCACAGCTTGCGATAACAGATTACCTTTCCATCCAACAAGTTTAGCTTGAAGTTTTTCAATCAGCCTAGACACAAAAGAGTGGGGAGCCTCATGGCGAAAAAGAGGAAGACCCCTAGATACGTAGAGGGAAAATCCTCAATTTTACATCTGAAGACCTGACCAATCATCAACTTCGTACTCTCCAAAATATTAAGGAAAATAATTGAGATTTTTGATAGGCTAATAGTTTGGCGTGAGGCACTTTTATAGAGTTGAATGAAACTTTTTAACACCTTAGCCTCCATAATTTAAATTTGACCCATAAGATTTTATCATCAACATACTATTGATGAGAGAAAATTACATTTGGAGAAGATGGGGAAAGACCTTTTAACTTACCAATAGAAACGTGCTTGCTTATCAATCTGCTAAATGTTTCTTCCAAAATAATAAAGAGGAAAGGGGAAATAGGATCCCCCTACTTCAACTCTATGAAGGAAGAAAAGATACTAGAAGGGGACCCATTGATAATAACTGCATGTTTGGTTGTATAAATCAACTTATTGATAAAGTTCAAAAAAATCTATCAAAACCAAAAAGAACTTAGAACTTTAAGAAGGAAGCTCCAACTAGCCCTATCCTTGGCTCTAAGAAGGTCCAATTTCAACAGGAATCCCACATTTTTTTCAACTAAGAGAGAGTGAAAAATTTGATGCACTGTCATAATGCAGTCTATGATTTGCCTCCCTGGCCCAAATCCAATTTTTATCTCCTTCATCTTGATAGCAAAGAATTTTCAAAATATTTTAGATAATTAAATGCACAAGTTGATTGGTCTTAAATCCTAAAAAATTATATGTAGAGTGCTTCTTAGGGATAAACACAATAAAATTTTCATTAAGTTCCTTCAACAACGTTTTGGATCCAAAGTATTTTTTAGTAGCTACAACAAGATTCTTAGGATTTTTATCCCAATACGATTGAAAGAAGAACATGGGGAATCCATCTAGTATAGGAGATTTATTACCTTCCAAGGAGAAGAAAGCATCAAAAATTTCCTTCTCTAAGGGGATTTTTGAAATATCATGATTCATTTCAAGAGAGACTGAAGAATGAATTTCCCTAAGGAGATTCATTTGTCCCTAGAAATCCAAGACATCATCGTTGGATAAAAGAGAAGAATAGAAATATTTGGCAGCTTGGATAATATCTTCATTCTTTTTTATAGTTTGTGTGTTTCATAGTTGACACTACATAATAAGATAGCTTAAGATTTTTTTTAAGGCAAGTCATATTTCATCTTAAATGCTTAAATTTTTATTTTAATTATCTTATATTAAAAATTAAAACATTTTTCATTGTCTTAAATTAAAAATTAGGACAAAAGAAACACATTTTTTGATTCTAATAGGAAGAGAAGAATGACGAGAGGCATGTATTCATTTTTTATTTCATGGTTGGATTTTTGCATTTCTTTAGGGGCAAACATTTTCTTAAGCAACAAGATTTTTGTGGCTGATATTTGGAGGAGGAAATGTTACTGACCTATTGTGAGAGGGTGGGTGTGAATGGTTGAAGAGATGTTTACTATGATGGATTACGGATCATCTTCTTACATAAAGGTAAGACAAGGCTTCCGTGTATGTACGTACAATTATTTGAGAGGGGAGGGGGTTATTGGGAAGACCATTGTCTACCCAAAATGCTCCATTTATTGTAATTATTAATTGATTAAAAGATGTTTTACTCATTGTATTTCAATTTCTAATTAATTATTTTAAATTTAATTTAATTATTAAATACAATAAAGGGTATATTTTGGGTGTTACATAGATTTTTCCATAAAGTTAAAACAAGAGATCCCATGCCCTTTTCAAATGGGACAGAGATGTGAGTTTTTATTTTTAGAAAGAGTCTTAAATCTAAGCCCAACTTAGGTTATGTGAGAGTTCGACCCAGGAAGGAAAAGAGCCTTAAATTAACACCTTGAGCCTTCAATACCACCAAAAAGAAATGGATGTTATATTATAAGAGTAGATTTCATGTGAGAATAGTAGTTTGCGGGAAAGGAAAGCATGTTTTATTGAAAAATTTCAGATATAACAACCTTCATGCCAGTGTTTACAAGAGAAAAAATAGTAACAAAGAAAAATCAATGGGTTCCATGAGAAATAATAGAAGATCCAATTGAAGAAGGGTGCATTATTTTTTTAGAACAATAGATGTTGAGGACAAAGATCAGGTTTCCATTAAAGAGAAAAAAAAAAAGAGTGTATGAAGGTAGGTTTCCAAATCTTTTCTGAACCTTACATTGTATAGGTGTACAAGCTACATTATTTTGAATTTTCATATGATCAATAGTGTCATTTATTGTTTTGGGAGGGATCTTTCATGTTCTTTGAGAGGGATATATTTGTTACCCATTTCATCTTGTCAGCCTCAATTATATTTACAGCCTTATTTTCCGTTGATTTTCATTTATATAGGTTCATGGGATGGGTTTATGTGTTAAAAATGGTCTTATATTGATGGTCCTAAATATTTTTTAAGAAATTTCGCGCTTTCAGGGATATCCCTTCCCTTTAGGCTAAGAAGGTTGCTTTTAAATATCCCAACGATTCTCTTAGTCCTATTAAAACCTTGGTCATATACTTTGATAAACATCAGAAGAAGTGCTTTTTTTAGTGTCATTGTGTTGAAAAGGGTCTTTAAGTAAATTCTTGTTGTGAAATATGTCTAGCTTTTGTTAGAATGAGATTTTGGAGAGAAATACAAATTTTTTATTATTCAAAATACCAAGTTTAACAACCGTAACGTGTGTCTAAAAAGGCTTTGAATGAAAGGAATAACCCTATTTTAATGACATTCAAATTTCATCACCACCAAGCATGTAAAACAATGAGTTCTTTCATTAATTAAGTTTCAAGGGAGTAAAGTTGTAGATCTAAAAGTAGAACCATAATGTACAAGTTTAGAATAAGAAATTTGATAAAGGAAAAATAATACTCCAAGGTGAAAGAGTAGATGTTATGAAAGTAAACAACAATTTGCTGACATTAAAGGGCATATTTGTGTGCTAGAACAAGAGTGCCATAATGAGGATGGAAGATTTTGATCATAGGGGATAGTATCATATGGTTTCTTTGGCAGATTTCAAAGAGAAAGAAAAAGTTTGATCAAAAGAGAGAATTAGACAAAGAAGTTGTCTTTACAAAGATATAGGGTTTTGAAAGGAAACTCACAAGACCTAGTGCATTCTAACATTCCTAAATGTTTTTATGTATTGATTCAAGGTTTTTCTCATGGAGCTTTAAAGTTCTTTGTTATCCATAAGGTTTTCAAATGTAGTGTCTGACATTTAAAGCCAAGTCACTATCTTTTCTTAAAGAGTAATATATTTTTCTTGAGTTCAAAGGCAATTTTAGCCCAAAAATATCCATTTCATTTGTAAAAATATTTAATATATGTATATTGGGAAATGGGGAGATCAATGCAACATAAAACATACTAAGTGAATTACTTCCCCATTTCATGGATTGCACATTAGGAAGGATGAATATCCCCAATAGGCTCAAGAGGTGACTGAAACTCTAATTTGAAATATGGTATCAAGGTGAAAATGATGGAAATAGAAATCAGAAGAGGAAATTGACTTGTACAAGAAACTTTAGTAAAAATGGCAGGGATAGGAGGAATATCGATCTATATCCAGGGGACATGGAGATATTTAGTATATATCCAACACTTTTGGATGAAATTCTCACAGAATCGCTGAGCCAGAACTCACCAATAGTCAATTTACATTCACTGATTTTTCATACCTTGCAGGTCTTCCATGGACTGAGATTGCATTTCCCCATCACGCGGGTCTTTCACAACAAGAACACACACACACATGTTCACCACCTTTTCCTTTTTAGAGGTCGAGTACAAAATATAATGATCTTCGACTATCATTTTTTTTAGGAATAGTTTGCAATATCATTCGGGTCACTCAAACTGGCAAGAGCCCAATAAAATTAATAGAATACCACAATGAATTAAACCTCACATTTGTATTACCCGTCAGCTCGGTATCCCATGAATTCAAATGAATGGGCATCATTATTTACATATATCATGCTAATTAAAACCACAATAAGACTTAAACTAAGAAGATTGATCTCGATATCCACATAAACAAGCCGATATCAACTCAAATCTGCATAAACTTTTCCAAAAAACCAAAACCAACGTACACCAAACTGCGCTGATAACACTCACATTCTTAAATGAATATGGATCGATTTATTGAGCTGATTATCATGAGATAACTATAATATTTAAATATTTATCAGACCCAACACAATAATTGTGGAAACTAATTTAAAAACTTGTAACCCGAAATGAAATGAGACTTTTACTGATTTAACATGAATAAGAACGATCGGTAACACTAAAGAACATGATTCAAAACAAATTCCTTAATAGTAAGCTTTATTAACATAAAGACTGCAATTATAATTGTACATGGCTCTCTGGTGGCAACCAGAGAGCTATTTTACTTCTTCCTTATCCTCCTTTTTTTTCTCTCTACACAACTTCCTCTTTTGTCACCTTCTTTCCCCCCTTACATTCTGCCAACTTTACAAGATTTTTTGGGTAGTTACAAATTGCTTCTTATATTGTTTTATTACATGACTCCACTCATTACATCAGTTACTTTAATGACCCGTTTGTCAAAATTATTAAATCAACATGACATTTACCCATTTCGCACTTAACACTTACATTTTTGCATCATATTACATCATAATGATAGGAAACTAAATATTTTGTGAGTGCCTTTGCACTATACTGTCGGGCTTCAAATATTTTCATGTCCCATGGAAATGCCTGGTACAAATCTAGAACAAAAAATTTGGTCACGCTTCTGCAACTCTCTCAAATGTTGTTGTTGACTCCCATCACTGGAGTGCATATTGGTTGCCTCCACAGTGTTGCTTCTAGTCCACCTGGAAATTATGCTACAACTCACCAATAACTCTGCCTCACCTAGGAGTCCTTGTTAGTAATAAGTGAGAGGGGGGGGCGGGGGGTGAATCAGTGGCCTCAAAAATATTCCAATAAACAACCCTTAAAACTTAGTACCACAATATTATACCTCTAGTTATCTTTAGTCCTATAAGATGAATGCCTCAAAATACTTATATCAATTTACTACTCCTCGGAATGATTTGTAAAACCTTCTACTATAGATTTACCGATTAGCAGTCTGTCAATTTATAGAAAGACAATAAATTATCTAGTGTATATTGATCAATCTAATTAAGTTAAGTGTAATGAAAAACACTAAAGTAATGACTCATAAACACATTGACACATGGATTTTTAATGTGGAAACCCTATTAAGGGAAAAACCACTTGGGACCGGTAACCCAAAATTTTCACTCTTCTAAAGTGAGCTCAGTGAAAAGCCAACCCTGTTAAAGGTTACAAACACAGTGTTAGGTGTGACCTTATTAGAGGATTTAAAATTTTAGTCTGTCACTTAATATCGGGCATCTCTATGCTACCATCCTTGATCAAACACTCACTTGGCCTATCCATAGGTATCTGGCATCTCATGTTATCTTCATGATCAAACTTTTTGATACTCCATTGGATGTATCTACATATAGAAAGGAGCTTTAAATCCCGCTCGGTTAAGAGACTTTCTAAATCAATGGTTAAACTGAAACAATATGATCTTTTCACATATATAACTTATAATTGCAAATTTTTAGATCTATTTTAATCTCACAAAACTATTATGATCAATATAACTCTATTTATACCTTTTCTCCACTTTGATTCTTCTAGGTGATGTTGTTCTTTGTTGCTCGGTGTTTGCAAAAATCTTTAGCTCTTTCCTTAACTTGTTGATCAGCACTGTATGAAGTTGCTCTTCACCAGTTTCTCTTTAGAATCATCTTTTCTCTTTCTCCCCACAAAAATTCGTAATGAATTGGGTTGTCTCTTAAATAGACATGATATCACCGTTGTTAGGTTCTTGATCTTCTTCATCTTGGTGTGATCCACAATTCTCGCCAATTAGATTTAAAGAAAAAACTCCTATTTTATCTCACTGAGATCTTTTTGCCAACTGGACAAATCAGCTTTAAATCAATTACATATCTCTAGATTATCTTATTGACGAAAAAAATGATAACTACCAGTTAACTCTATATTTAGCTCTGCCAGCTAGATATTTTGTCATTTGTGAAATCCATTTATTTTCAGTTTTAACTCTCTAATAGTGTCGGTCAACACTCCAGTTCTCCTCAGTCTTCTTTGTCGGTTTATACTATGTTTCTGGCCGTTGGGTTTTCTGATGATTCTGCTCATCGGTAATGCTCGTCGGTTTTCTTGCTTAGGCATCACTGTGACTTGATAGTCGATGAGCTCTATCCATTAGGTACCAATGACTGTCAGTATTTGTAGTCACAATGTGAATGCTTGTCTTTTATGCATTAAAGAAAGCATAATATTTATCTCTCTGATCCTTTGATTTCTTTGACACTTTTATTAAAACCAATTAGATTATATCAAGTTGACATCAATGAAAATACAATCCATTAATTTATTTAATGTCTTTCATTATCCTTTAGTATTTTGGTTATCAACTTAACATCTTCAAACATTCAATCAGTTACATGTCATCAATCTCTCCCTTTGGCATTGATGGCAACATACTACATTGTCAAACTATACTATCACTAATAAAATATGAAATATACATTTTCATCAAGCTTTTCTAATGTAATTATTACAAATGTCTGGTTCTCGGTAAGCTCAAAATTAGCCTAGATTTGTTTCATGTAGAGTGGTTGTCTTCCATCTTTAATCCCTTCATTGGATAGATGTATCATCTGATATCTCTGTTCTAATATGTGCTCTGCCTTGACTGTTCCTCTTCTTTATAATCTCTTTTTCCTTTGACAGTATTCTTTCTCTTTGTCTGAACTCTCTCCCTTTGTTACTTCTCTCCCTTAGATGGATATTTCATATGTAATCGATTTCTCTCTCTTCGAATATTGATTAACTCTTCATTTCTTATTCTTAGGAACTTCTCTTCATGGATAATGATATAATCTCTCTTTTTATCATATCTCTCCTTTATGTGATATGGAGATCATCTCTCCCTTTGTATGATAAAGAAAATCTCTCCCTGATGGTAATTCTCCCTCTTTGTATGATAATGAGATATTTCTTTCCCTTTGACAACAATGCCAAAAAAAAAACTTCTCATCTATATCTTCCATCTCTTTGCATAATATATTCCATGAATTTCCCTATCCATCAGCAATACAATGTCTTTATTTTTAGTGCAGATATGTACCTTGCAA
The DNA here is from genome assembly GCA_018584345.1 of Thuja plicata. Taxonomy (NCBI): domain Eukaryota; kingdom Viridiplantae; phylum Streptophyta; class Pinopsida; order Cupressales; family Cupressaceae; genus Thuja; species Thuja plicata. The sequence goes on from MU225990.1 coordinate 538,959, forward strand.
TGTAGAGATGTATCTTCTACTATCCATTTCAGTGTTATCATCAACATGACTGATCTTCAGATTTGATATAGGCTGATGCAACCTCCTGATGAACTATAACTGATTGAATGTTTGAAGATGTTGAGCTGATGATCACAAAGACATAGAAAGTTAATGCAAGACATTAAATCAGTTAATGTATTGTATTTTCATTGATGTCAACATGATATAATCTATATGGTCATGTACATACTACTAAAGAATTCAAAGAGCCTATTAGATCTATTCAAAAAACTTTCAAGCAATAAATCCCTAGTCTATTTTTGCAAAAATGTCTTGTGAAGGATACTTGAAAAACCTTTGTTTCATGTCTCAGAGTATAAATTTTGGTCCTCAAACCCTAAGTGTCAAAAAGGTTTCTATTTTTATGTTACTTTTGTCACTTAAATTCATGTCTCGCATGAGTTCCCTTTAAAATGTTCACGTTCATTAAGTTGTCGATATCCTAATTCTATGGTCCTATATTATTCCCCAAGTTCAAAGTCTGCTAGTGTTTTAATTAAATCCATTATCTGTTGAGAAAATTTATTTTGATCTAATGGCTCACTCAATGGCTTATTCTTGAAGTGCTCGAGATCTACCGATTAAGCCATTAAGCCATGTTGACGCATCTTTGGTGGGTCTAATGGTCAGAAAGGATCTTAGTTAAATATTGGGCAGGTTTATTTTCATCAGACGGTAGACTTAATCGCTTGATCCCAACATAATCAAGATCTATCCTTTAAGTGATTAAGTCTAAGCGACGTGTGTCTTTAGAGTGATGTGGGCCCTATCACAAGGAGTATGGTGGAGATTAAAGCATGAAAATATCTTCTGGTGGACTTAATCGCTTATAGCTAAGATGCACAAGATCTATCAGTTAAACAATTAAGTGGTGTTGACATGTGGGAGTTGGTGGACACGGGTATTTTTGAACAGCTATTGATTAAAGTGCTGACAATTTTATTTTGATCCAATGGATGACTTAATGGCTTATCCTAAAGATGCGCCAGATCTGGAATCTAAGCCATTAAGCTATGGCGATGCATGTCCAGATGGTGACATGTATTCCACTAAAGGTGAAGCTGACCACAGATTAAAAGGTGGAAATTTTTTTCAAGATCTAACGGCTGACTTAATTGCTTAAAGGCGAAGTGCACAAAATCTATCACTTAAGCGATTAAGCCATGATGCCATGTGTCCTAGTGGGTCCGGCTGAGGTCGTAAAGGAAAAACTAAAGAGAGAGCATGTACAGAAAGATCCAACGGTTGGCTTAATCACTTAAAGGCAAAGTGATCGACATCTAATGGGTAAGTGATTAAGTCGTGGTGACACGTGGCAGAAGGAGTGTGTCCTTTACAACATAGAAATGATGTTAAATAAGATGCAAGTTTGAAAATATCAGACTACTTGCTTAATGAATTAAAGAAAAGATGTGCGGGATCTAGTGATTAAGTCATTAATCCATGTTGACTCGAGTCCAAGTGGATGACGTTGTAGCCACAATTAGCAAACTCAAGGTGAAATAACTTGCAGCCAAATTAAGATGAATCCAATGGTTGATTAGATCACTTAAACGAAAAGGGAACGAGATCTAGCATTTAAGCGATCAAGTCATGCTGACACATGTCCTAGATGAGTAGTTGTTTATGAGAAGAGAATAGAGCTGTCAGATGGAGATGTTGTTGGAGATCTACGGTCCAGATTCAAAATTCTTAAAATGATTGTCAATGAACCATTAAGCCACAAGTTTTGAACCAGGTGAATTGATTGCAGAATGTGTGGCCATTTCAGTTTAATTCAATGTGAAAGACTGATTTGATTGAGGCCATATAATTCATTTCTTAAACTTGAAGCTGCCATAATTCATCGAAATCATTCAAGAAAAGATTAGAATTGCAGTGACATTGAGTTCTTTGTGACAAATTACAAAACGGGTAAGTCTCCTGTGATAAAATAGAAACTCATGCTTTTAGTGAAATTTGAAATTTGAAAAGGTCTCAGAATTCTTGTTTAGATCTGAATATCATTCTCGTAAAAAGCCCTAGTTTCAAAAAATGGCCCCTAGGATTGAATTCTCTAGAAAGGTAGAATATAAAGATAGAAATGTGAGAGATGACCTTCTACAGTAGTTGAGTGAGTCCACAAGTGATGCTACCCAAATTAAAAGAATAGTTCCAGCACATCCCCATTTTAGAGTCAGGGAGGGTTTGTATTATACAGGTAGATGGGCCAAAGATGCTAGGACTAGCATAAATGGTTTGAATTTGTTTAAAACTGCTTATAGTCAAAGGAATGCTCCCTCCCCAGATTGCAACACATGGGATCTTGATGTGGGTAAATTGATAGTGCCAGGGGTATTTATGGATACAGACCTATTTACTTTGATAGAAAATACATATGACAGAGTATCCAGGGTTTTAAGAGACACGGAGGGAAACGTGTTGTTGACTATCACAACTGATGAAATCATAAAAATACTCAAATTAAGTGATCTCTCAATTCAAATGGATGATATTGAATTCAACTATTTTAAACAAGTATACCAGACTCAGAAGGAGTACTATAGGAATGAGGCTTTGAAAGGATACTTCAATAAAATAGGGGATTTGATCATTGTGGGCCCAAATATACTAGAGCCATTCAATTTGGACTATTTCAATAGTAAGGCTCTAAAACTGTATAGTGCCATGAGCCTTGTGTTAGGAGAAGATGAAGAAACGACAATGCATGTTCACCTCATGCTTATGGTTGTCCAAATTTTGCATCCCCACCTATTAGTAGTTTTTGATTATGCCTCCTACATTGTTGAGCTAATGCATGAGGGTCTAATAGGTGTCAAGGATAAAAATATACTCAAGCCAATGGGGTGGTATTCTCTATTGATGCATATAATTTTGTTCAATAGTGCTGATGTCTTTGAACAAGAAATGGACCTCGCTAAGTTTTAGGATGATGAGGATTTTCCTATTTAACTATGGAGTGCTGATTTATCTTGGGATAGAAAAGAAGCCAGCTATGTAAATTTTGATAGATCTTTCACTGCTAGGCTTAAATAATTGTTATGTAAGAAAAACCCTAGAATCCACACAGACATGATGAGACTATTAAGGCCTATGAAGTATTCCCCATAATTAAAATTTGTTCATGATTGGGGAGATCTCATTTTGTACCCTATCTCCATAGTTATCAGAGTTTATGGATTCAGGGGAACCCCAAATGTTCTACCTTACAGAGTGTCACTGAAGATTGGTATAGCAAAAATTCTTAGGCAAATGGGTGGATTGCAAGAAGAAGCCTTGACATGAAAGATGAAGGGAAGTATTTTACCTACCCTCACTAGAGCCCATCACTTCATCATCAAAAAGGGGGGATGGACACAATTTGACAAATATTTTGAGTCATACCATCTAGCAACATCTGTGTCAAGGTGTGCAGACAATGAACGTTTCATTAGGGATATGTTCAGGAAGAGGACCAAGTGCCTAGCACTTGATCACCAATTCAATTTTCTAGAGGATATCATAAGGAATGTGTTTGATCTGAATGATCAAGAAGATAGGAAAGAAAAGTGGGTGGTGTATAAGAAGTCTTTGGGTTTTATTCAAAATTTTGACAGATCATATGATCCTTTGAAGGTATTTTCTCCCTGGGATAAAAATATTGAGTCTCTGATGACAATGTTTGAAGATATAATGCAGACTCTTAACCAGGAGAAAACCAAAGTAATGGAGACTGATCCAGAAAAAGCTAAGGCTATTCTAAGCAGAATTACACAGGTAAGCGTAGTCCCACCTGGAAATTATGTGGTCTATAAATGAAGAGGGTATAGTACAATTATGACCAAGATTGACAAGACTTTAGATCAAAAGAGGAAGAGGCCAATAGATACCAGTACTCAAACAATGCCATCTCCAAAGAGGCACAAGATGATAGGAAAATAACAAGCATGTGAGGTATACTCCCCTTCTCAGTCCCCTCTATAGATGGATGAACAAGCTATTACAGAGAAATTGGTCTAAATGAGAAATATAGGGTAGGTTTTTGTCATAGCCCAGGAGCTACAAGAGGGAATGCCAGAGGGACCCAAGCATGCAAATCTAGATCTTATTGTAGCAGAGTTTGCAGGAAAGGAGTTGGACCCTGTAACCAAATAGGCCAGTGAATAATTTATGTCTGATGATAGTTTTGTTAAGGCTAGAGCCTTCATTAAATTCCTATGGAGATCCCATATTAATGAGTTCAAGGATAAGTATCACAAGATGCAAGAAGCTCAACTAAACAAGAGAAAAGAAGACATTGAGAAGGAAGTAAAACAAGAATTGATGACAAATTTTTACAAAATAACCCATGAAGAGGGCAGGGAGTTGGTGAAGAAAAAGGGAGTCCTTATCTTACCCCAGTTGGATTTGGCTGATGCCATTGTGTTTGATGTTGTGAGGAAGGAAGCCAAACCATTGCACACTAGTGGGAAATCAATATGTCCCCAGTTCAATGAGGATCATGCAGCACTGGAAATATGGTCATTGTAGAGGAAAGATAAAAGGAGAACCAATGAAGATGATCAGGATGAGAGTGTAGGCAACCTCATAATAAAAAGAGTTTTAGATACTTCAGGGGTAGAAGCAACTAACCTTACTTTACAAACTACTAAATTAAGTTTGAAGGTAGCTAAGAAGAAAGAAGATGCTTTCAAGAGCTTAACCCAAAAGTATGAAGTTGTTTTGAAAGATTACAATGATGAGAGTGTCAAATCTATGCAAAAGGATGATAGGATTGCATTCCTAGAGGGAAAGAAAATAGCTCAAGTTATATCTCAAAGGAGGATTACACAAGACCCTCACCAACCATCCTCATCAAGTCCCATTATCACTTATCCTCCTTCCCCTACACCATCAACTTTTACCACATTAGAGGAGGTTGAGAAAGAAAAACATAGACTGATAGATGAAAGAGAAGACCTAGAAAGACAAAAGAAAGAATGGGTGGAATAGTCTGCAGCCTTTAGAGAAGCAGAGGCATGGGTTAAGAAAAAGTATGCAGATAAGATACATAGCACCCTGATGCATTGTACACGTGAATTGGTGCCTACGACCATCTATGCACAAGGTAAGAAAATTGTTAATATGATGAATGAATAAAATTTAGACAAGGACCTATGTGTGTAAGATTAACACCTTCATGAAATTATGACTACTAACAACAATTCTATGGAAAGGAACTATGATTTAATCTAAGAATTGAAGCTAAAAATCCGTATCATCTCATGGTTCTCTATCTAAGCTTTGTTAAGAGAGCTCTTAGGTTTAATCTCTCTCAAGGACAATATTAGAACGAAAAATAAATGATAAACAATGCTCAAATCTGGCTTAAAATGTTCAAAATACTCCAAGATGTGTTAGAAAACAACAAATGCTCCTAAACATGATATGCTAAAATGCTATGCAAATGCTGAAATGTGATCCAAAGATCTCAAATGCTCTCCATATGCCTATAATAAGGATGCTTTTGCTCTTGAAATTATTGGATTCCAAACATAAAGGAAATGGCTTGTATTTATAACAATTTCCCAAGGGTATGGGGTAGAGTGAGTTGATCATGATCAAAGTTTGGTTAAGTCAAAAGCTTTGAGGTGTTTTCAAATGGAAGGAAAGTTGGTTGGTTGTCTCAAAGATATTATGAATTAAATAAATCAATCATTTAATTTATTTAGCCATGGGAGGGTGAATGGGTTGGATTTAATCTTTTTGATTTGAACTATACAATTGAAAAATCAATTGCATAATTTGATTAATCCCTTTAGGCTTGAATTTAATTATTTGATTTCATGATTATTTGATCTTTTAATTTGATTCGATTCTTGTCCTCATGATTTGATAAATATCCCTTTGATTTGATCCATTTGTTTTGCATTAAGGTGAGATTTTAATGCATTTGGCTAGGATTTATAGTTTTGAATGCTTGAGATAGACCTGGTCAATTTTAGGTGTCTACAAATTCCCCTCTATGAATTGATGTGTGAAGTGCATTGATTCAAAGAAAGCTTGATGTCCTGAGCATTGATTTGATACTGATAAGTTGATTGACTGATATGAAAACCTGATATGAAATTCTAATATGAAACCCTGATATGAAACTCTGATATGAAACCCTGATATGAAACTCTGATATGAAACTTGATATGAAATATGATATGAAACCCTGATATGATACTCTGATATGAAACCTAATTTGATGCCGCACTAATAATGTTTGAAATTTCAATGCCCTAGATTTGATATAAGATATGATGCAGAATCCCTGTTGGATGATATGATGATGCCCCCCAGAAATGAAATCATATTGATCTTAGATGTGAAAAATTTGATGAATTCTGCTGATAGAATAGATCCAAGATGATTGCATTTCTAATAAACAATGATGCTGAAAGATGTCGAACAAATGCCCCAGTGTGCAGAATATGCAGATTTGGTTTGACTGGGTCAAAGATCTCACAAAATAGGGTAAAATAGTTTAAATAGGTTGAAAAACCCAAATTTACTATTCATTTTCACTGTTTACTATTGGGATTTTGCTCTGAGCCTCTGAAGATTGACAATAATGGTGGTCCCCATTTGAGAGCATAGGTTCAAGTGAGCACACCGATATCAGAGACCTCCTTACTACGGGCCTCTGGTGAGTGATTCGAACCTTCCTAGTGCATTTATTGCTCTTTAAATAGCATTTAATACATGATTTTAATGGTTTCTAGGTAGAATTTAGTGAAAATCCACGTAGGATAGATAAAGTGCCTCTTAGGGAATAGAAAAGCCACCTCTGCACCTTAAAAATCCATGTAGGAGCAATCCTTAGCCGCATAAGAATTAGGGAAAAATTTGTAACCCAAATAGAAAACAACCGCTTAAAAAACCCTAGTTTTTAAAAGCCACTTATAATATGTAAAAAGCTGCGTGGGACTTTAAAAGGTTGCCTGATTAGCCAAGTGCCACTTCTGAGGTTTAAAGTGTTGCATTTAATGATTTAAACATCGCGGGGCTTGAAAAGCCATGTACACTAACAAAGTGCTTCCTACCATGAAGTTTGAAATTTGAGATAGAAAATAGATGAAGTCTTTTCGATCGATCGTCCAGATAACTCAATTAGATTCCAAGCTAGAAAATTTTTGTCCAGATTTTCCCTTAGTGTTTAGGATATTAGAAAATTCACAGTGATGAATGTTTGATAGGTCAATCGGAAGTGATTAAAAATGATTAAAAATTATCCTTGTGTCTCATGATATAGAGGTTAGGAGCAATAAGTTGATACACTCAAGTTAAAGAAAAGATAGATTTAATGTGTTTTGATTGACATAGAATGGTTCACCAAGAGAAAGACTAATATGATTCACTTTGTTTCAAAATGTAGGAACATTATCGTAAGTTGGGAGTATGGGGTGTAGCATCCTAGATTTTTTATTTAGTTGATGAGCTTACAGTGCCTGAACGGTGGACTATCGAGACATGTGGTCTCATTTTTCTTCTAGATCTCCCTCAGTTTTAGTTGAACCAAGGTCTTTTGACAACTATGGCAGAGTGATGGCACTCTGACCATAATACATTTCATCTACCCCTCAGCAAGATGACTATCATGCCCGAGGATGTTTAAAGATTATTGAAGATCCCAACTCATGGAGAGCATGTGTATTATGATTTAGCGTATGATAGTAGTGTATGCAGATGGGTGTTTGGAGATAACACCATTGCGGATGATTTCATTACTTGGGTACAGTTTGCCTCTTTTCCCACTTTGCCAGCATTGTTAGGAGCTGTGATTGGAGGATTACTTCTTCCAGATAGGAGAGGATGTGGATTTGCAGTCAGATGAGGCTGGGTATTAGAGGAATTGATTGCACATCCTTAGAGATTTGATTGGGGTTCTTGTGTTTTAGCACAATTATATCATGATTTACATTAGGTTGTGTACAGGTACAGTGCAGCTCTTTCTATAGGTGCAGTTGTATTACAGTTGTGGACTTGGGAGCATATTCCCATTATGAGACTAGTTTTAGCACGAGTGCAGGCCCGAGGGTATCCGTATGCATTTTTGTATGATGACATGGTTGTCTAGCATCATCTAGGAAAGGTTGAATTTTGGAGATGCACTATAGATGACATAGATCAGGTCATATGGAGACCATATCTACAGTGTGATAGTTGGTGAGAGGATGATGATGAGTTACCATATATGTTTTCTATTTGATGGATGATCAGCCGATCACCATTCGTTATTGAGAGATTTTGCTTTGGGAGAGTACTCTGTCAGTTTTGCCAGGTTTAGGACATGCCACAGGGTATGAATCTTTATCCTAGGGTATAGGCTGAGAGATCAATATGGGGGGCACAGGTGGACTATCAATTGGCCTATTTAGAGATTGATCAGCTGGGTTATGCTATGTGGGATATGATGACACATGTTGCAGATGTAGGGATGTCAGCTGAGTATCAAGAGTGGTTCTTGCGACATTGCTTTGTCAAATTCACAGATCCACCAGAGCCTATTCCTAATGTGGATGAGCTTTCAGATGATGATGGAGATGATGGCGATGATTGTTATGATGGCGGGAGACCTTAGAGATAGAGGGTTTAGAGGGAACCTAGGGCTCCTCGAGTATAGAGAGATGCAGGACCTTGGATGAGAGGTGGACATGTTAGAGGCCAAGGTGGCTGATTCAGGTAGCCTAGGAAGAGATTAGCACAAGCACAAGTACCTTAGGGTCAGGATCCTTTGATAGTTGGTGTATATTGGGCCAAACAGAGACACAGATGTGTTCAGGTGGCTAGACAGGTTCCAATGCATGGACAGATTCCACAGATTGACCCATAGAGTAGCACGACACTGATGATACTGTAGGTTCCATTAGTGCCATAGGCACCACAGGCTCCTCTAGCATCACAGGCACCTCTAGTTCCACCCATTGTGGATAGTTTAGTGTAGGATGTTTGGGGTTTACAGGCAGGGATGACTATACTGACTACTCAATTAGATCAGGTTACTACCATGTTACAATAGTTTCTAGCTACTTTGGCTCAGTTACCTACCAGTGCGAGCACTAGTTAGGCACCTCCCAGTACATAGGATAGAGGCGCAGGTGATAGGAATCCTGATGGTGTAGGGGGTTCAGGCACATGTATAGCTAGAGATGGATCAGGTGCCCCTACTGGGTCATGAGACAGATTTGAGATCCAAGTTATCTTGATATGGCATTGATGATGTATCATATGTATTTGTGATTAGGACTCTGATGTATGGATCATTTTGTTGATGTACCTTTGATGTACTAATTGTTAAAGTATTGTTCATTTGTGTTTAAATAAACAATGAGACAATCATAATATATATATATATATAATAATTGGATATAGAACATATATATTAAATTAAAGATATAATATATATTAATGTGAATCCATTTATATGAATTATGCAAAGATGAAGTATATATAATATACATACTCTTATATATATGTATATATATATATATAGTCATATTAAATCGAGCATTTTCACTGCAGAACTATTCGCACAGAAATTACAATCACGATATATATCGTGCACTGTAATGTGAGTACAGTGACACGATAAGTATCGTGGCACTGTAAACACATTACAGTGCACGATACTATCGTGGACTACAATATTACTACAGACAATAAATATCGTGCGTCTGTAATATGTTTAACGTGCCAAGTTATTATCGGTTAAACTCTGCATTAGTTTGTGTTATGAAATGGTACAAATGTCTATTGCATAATTACATTGGTTGATTATTATTCATGTAGAGTCATGACCCTACATGGCAACCACCATGTATGGACATGACCCTACATATTATATATATGGAAATCTAATTGTAGAATCAATCAATCAAAAAGGCAATTGCATTCTACTACATATCAGTATATATATTATCTTCAGATCTAAATTCCTTAACATGGTATCAGAGTAGCAAGGTTATTTAAGGAAGCTAATATATAAAACCTACCTAATCTATAGTTAAGCATATTCTAAATTTTATGAAATTCTACATTTCTAAAATATAAAATATGTCTCACTGCATGAGAATGGAAGATAGATTAGAACGTCCTTCAAACTTTATATCCTGGAGGACTAGACTTATCTCTCTCCTTATGGAACTTGAATTAGAGGAATATATTGAGAAAGATATTAAGATGCCTGAAGAAGAAACTGAGAAAACAACATGGAAAAGAAGAAACAACAAAGCTAGAAAGTTGATTATTGATTCTGTAAAGGATTATATCCTCCCTAGCATATCTAGAATTACCAGTGCCTTTGAAATGTTTAAAATCATTCAAGACACATTTGAGATCAATAATACCAGTAGAATCTTAACATTGAAAAATCAACTTCTTATCATGAAAATGAACAAAGGGGAAACAATCACCTCTTATTTTCTAAGAATATCTGAAATAAGAGATCAACTTCTTTGTATTGGAAATACTATAGAAGACACTGAACTTACTCTAATTTCCCTAAAGGGTTTTCCCACCTCTTGGGAAACCTTCATTCAGTGCATAAGTACAAGACCACCTTTACCTAGATTCAAACAATTAAAGAACAACTGTACTCAAGAAGAAACCAGATTAACATCCAGAGGAATGGTGTCTAAAAATGAGAATGAAGTACAAGCCCTTCATATTAAAACATCTCAGAAAATGAAGAGAAAATTCAACAATTCAAATAGTGGAAAACATCACTTCAAGAAGGATCTCTCCAAAGTAAAATGTCATAAATGTGACAAATTTGGACATATTCACAAATACTATCCAGAGAGACAGAAAATTCAAGCAGCCTTAGTGAAAGTGAAAAGAACAGAAAATTCACTCTTTTATCTATCCTTAGCAAGTGAATTAAATTCCAATAAAAATACTTGGATAATAGATAGCAGTGCATCAAGACATATCACTGGATTCAGATATCAGTTTGAAACTCTATAGAAGAAGTAACCATTGGTGACAACTCCACTTATCCGGTAAAAGGAATTGGGACCTATTTGATACATATAAGAGATGGAATCACTCTACAGTTAAAAGAAGTATTATATGTGCTTGGAATAAAGAGAAACCTAATCTCTAAATCTGGACTAGCTGATCAAGGATATAGGGTAACATTTAATGAAGAAAAAGTTCTTCTCTGGACCAAAAATATGAACATCCAAAATGCAATGCACATAGGGTCCAGAGATGGAAGATTTTACAAACTATGTAATGAACAAAAAAGAGTTCTAAATCATAATGTACACCAGAATAATGAGATTTGGCACAAAAGACTAGGACACATTGGAGATAGTGCCCTTCCTACTCTGCATAAAATCACTTCTGGTATACCTTCTCTAAAATCTGAACACTCTAGTATTTGTAAGGGATGTGCGTTAGGAAAGAACATTAAAGGATCTTTTCCCACAAGTGAACACAAGAAAAATAGTATTCTAGAACTCATTCACACTGATATGTGTGGCCCCATGTCTACTCCTTCCTTCTCTAGTGCTCTATATTATCTAATCTTTGTGGATGACTATTCAAGGAAAACTTGGATATACTTCTTAAAACTTAAAGATTCATGTGAGGTTCTAGCCAAATTTCAAGAATTTAAAGCATTAGTAGAAAATCAAACCAATAGGAAAATCAAAACTCTTAGATCAGACAATGGTGGGGAATTCACTTCTGATAACTTCAAAAACTATTGTAAATCTGTTGGGATTAAGAGGGAGTATACTGTAGCTTATAATCCTCAACAAAATGGTGTAGCAGAAAGGAAGAATAGGACCATCATTGAAGTAGCAAAAGCCATGATGCATGATCATAATATTCATATATAATACTGGGAAGAAGCTGCCAACACTGCAGTTTATATTCAAAATAGATGTCCACATGCGATACTTGAAAATACCACACCAGAAGAAGTATTCACAGGAGTTAAACCTGATCTTAGTCATTTAAGAGTATTTGGCTATCCTGTATATATACATGTACCAAAGGAGAAAAGAA
>MU225990.1:567940-592361 GCA_018584345.1 Thuja plicata
ATCTAGACTTAGCAACTTTCACTTTCTGTGCTTCAGTCACTCCTTCACAATCAAAATGATTCTCCATTCCTTCAATCCATTCCATTACCAATTCAGAATCCATTTTTCCAGCAAGTACTGGTACTCCCTCCAATGCCTTTCCACCTAGATCCTTGATAGCCTTCAAGAATGGTTCTTCTAGCATATGAGGATCTGGTTCTGGTATAACATCCTCCTCTGCAATAGCTTTTCCTTTATTGGAACTCTCTGCTTCTCCAGTTACTTTATCAGCAATATCCTCTAGTTGTTTTCTCATTAACTCTAGAGCTTCTTCAAGGAGTCTATTTCTCTCCTTCTGCTCATTCACCTCTTTAGCCAGCTCGACATTTGTCACCATGGCTGATTCTCCTACTGATTCCTCAGTACTTTGAAACATGTACAAATTTCAAACCCAAATCTTTAACTGGGCTCTGATACCAATCTGATGGGGAGGTCACCTTGCTCCTAGACTCTACTCTTTCTTAGGAATCTCACCTTGGACCCTATTCACTTTAGGATCCTTTAGACTCACACTTGAGTCTCTTAGGGTTACTCACAGACCCTAACTAGAAGGATTTTTGTAATCCCTCTCTCCTAGGTTTCCTACCCACCAAAATGCTTCACTCTTCATCTTATCTTTCTCTCCATGACTGAATAAAGTCAGTCATGCACCCTCTCCTTCTATCTCTCTCTCCTACAAGTTCTCTAGCCGGACCATTTAGCTCGCCTAGGACTTGTCTGCAATTCTGACTAGCCTCTTCTCAATCCCAAACACAAAAATAGAATAAAAATACATGAGGGATGCTTCTTGATGGTCACACTCCATAGGATGGATTATAAGAGTCAAAAAGAATCCATGAGACCTGACTAAATTCAAAATCCTACTCTACAGAAGTTTGTATACAATAGAGGAACACACAAAACACACACAGGGACTATCTTTATTGAAAATCAGAAAGTTTACAATTCACACACACAGAAAACTTCCTCTGCTAGCCTTCAAAATTCTAGTTCTTCTACAACAACCTTCTACAAGTTTTCTTCCTTGATTATATATTCGGCCTCTTCTTGATTCATAACCGTTTTTAGGTTACCTGTCCGTCTGAGCCTCTGAGGATCCTAACCGCCTCGGCTCTTCATCTTCCTCCTACAACTGTCATCATTCTCATTCTCTGCATGGTTGTCGATGTGGACAACATTTTCCTCCATGGCATTCTCTCTTTTCTTTTGTCATATCTGACTTTTCAACTCTTTCTCAGCTCGATTAGGCATTTACCTTACTCCGAATGTTTAATCGCATAGTCGTGAGTCATAACAACTATGCATGCTTTAGTCTGCGACCTTGTGATTCCTTGTCGTTGCGCACTCGCAGCACTTACACTCGAGATGTCATTTTTCCTGCGAGTACGTGATGCATGTTTGTCGCACTCTCACACCACTTCGAGATGAGCTAATGATTACCCTGCGAGTATGTGATACATTGTAGTCGTGCTCTCGCACCTCTTGTAGATGAGCTACCGATTGCCTTGCGAGTACGTGATACATTGATGAAACCTTTTTGTCGCAGCGTCGCGAGTCTTATAGCCTACCTGTCAGTTCATCTGTGACTGGGCGATAATCATTGTCATGTCATCGCAAACTATTTTCCTTAGCCGCTGATTACCTTGCAACTGTGCGATGAGCCCTTGTTGCGTCCTCGCAACACTCAGACACTGACTGTCGGTTACCTTGCGACTCTGCGATGCCTTCTTGTTGCACTCCCGCAATGCTTATAAAATAACTGTCTTCTATCCTACGATTATGTGATGCATTGGTTGTTTCTCACTCGCACACTTATTGACTTAACCACTGATCATTCTGCGACTGGGCGATACATCATCATCGCGTTCTTGCAACTGTTTTCCACTAACCGTAGATAACCTGCCGACTGTGCGATGAGCTATCGTCGCATTCTTGCAACACTCAAACACTAATGGCCAAACACTAATGGTCAGTCTCCTTGCGACTACATGATACATTGTCCTCGCCTTGTCATAGGTGTTTCAATTTATCCGCCCAACTCCTTGCGACTATGCGATAAGGATGAAGTAATCGGCCCGCTCTTGCGCTAGGAGTTTAGGAAAATGAAGTTGTTAGTGTTTAGGAAGATAAAAGAAAACTGCAAACCGTGATGTGATCTACTCCCGGACCACCTCTGCTAAACTGCTAGGGTTTTGGAGCTAAAACCCTAGGGTGCTCGGCACCATTAATGATCTTTGGATGGCTTCCCATGTATCCTTGGAGATGTAGGTAAATCAAATAGGGAAATGGAATATTCCCCTACTCCTTTTGAATTAATTTTGCATTGTTTCTCAAATTGATTCATTAGGTTACTCATCTTTTCATAATGACCTTTCTTAGTTTGTTCTCTCTCCTCCTTAGTGGGTTTTGAGGTTTCCATTCTCAATGTTGAAGTTTGAACTGGATTATCCTTTAAATTTGAACCCTCATAACTCATCTTTTATTTTCCCTTAGTCGATGTAGTTGAGTTAGTTTGAATAGGGTTAGAAGTGGATGTAACATTTTATGTTGGTTTTGAAATTTCATCTTTAGCTTCTTCCATGGTAATATCAGGGATGACACTTTCCCTATTATGAGGAATATACAATTCATGACCTGGCTTTAAAGAATTGCAATATTGGAAAATATTTGAATCTCCTCCAATCGTAATCTCTTCCCCCATGTATAGAAATTTTATGCATTGGTGATATGTGGAAGGTACCGCTTGCATTTCATGTATCCAAGGCCTCCCTAATAGGGTGTTGTAGGTTAGTTTCATATCAAGAACTTGACATATGGTATCCTTTTTGATAGGTCCCACTTGAATTGGTAGAATGATCATACCCTTTGAAGATCTTTCCTCCTCATCATAAGCCTTAATAGTGATTTTCTTCTTTGGATCAATGGAAGACTTGGATAACCCTAATGAATTTACAAGGTTTAAAGTGCAAATATTAAGGTCAGCCCCACCATCTGTGAGAACTCTCTTTACCCTATGTCTTTGGATTAATACCTCTATATGAAAGGGTAAGTTTTGAGGATGTGTGATAGACATGTCATCTTGCTCTGAAAAGGAAAGACAGTGATGGGCTATGAGGTGCCCTACCATGTTCTGAAATTTGTCTTCCTCCAATTTTATAGGAACCGTGGTCTCACACAAGGATTTTTCTAGGATCTCCTTGTGGTTAGGAGATAATCTCAATAACTCCAAAATTGATATTTGTGTTGGATTTTTTTGTAATTGATCCACCAAGCTATAAGGTTTTGTTGTGGGTGATGTTTGTTTAGCCAAAATAGTTGGTGTTTTAGGGCCAATAGTAATAGGACTACCTCCTTGTAGGGTAACCTTTGAGGCTTTCCCCCTTGTGATGACATTAACAAACCCTTGAATAGGTTGATCTTTGATCACAACAACATTGATAGTATTGTCATAAGTATGAGCAAAGTTAACATTATGATTGCCTCTTGCATTATTCATACTATTTCCTCCATTGTTTGAGTTGGAAGATTCTCCCTTTTCATGCTTATAGAAAGTTTTTTTTAATGTTGTGTGATCTTTTTTAGTTTGAGGACCGTCCACTTTTATTACACCATTGTCTATGAGATCTTGTACCACATGTTTGAGATGCAAGCAATCATTGGTCTTATGTCTCCTATTTTGATGATAGTCACAATGGTTATTCTCATTCCACCAGTTTGGCTTGACATGAGGTTCATATGGTTGAGCCTTTGGTAGAACAATAAGTTTATTCACAATAAGTTTCCTTAATGCATTCTCCAATGGTTCACCCAAGTTAGTGAATGTCCTTTTGGGTGTAGGTGCAAAGAAAGGTTTAGGCTTGGGAGTCCCTTGATTATTCCCAAAGTTTTTATTAGTGTTGTTGTTGAAGGGAACTTTGGGTGCCTGATTCACATTATTGGCATGAGCTGAGTTTTGAGTGAGATTGAAAGGGGTAGCCTTTAAAGTGTGAGCCTCCACCACTCCATTGTTAACCACTCCTTTATTGTTGTTATTCTTCGTCCAATATCTGTTGTTGTTGTTGGAATTTTGATTTTGATTAGTGTTAGTGGTATTGTTGTTGTTGTTATTCTTGTTATCTTTCTAAAGTTTGATTTCTCCACTTTTTATCAATACCTCTTCTATTGTCACCCCATTCTTAGATAGGTCTTGGAATGACCTAGGACATTTTAGCCTTAGTCGATAGTTCATTTCATTATTCAAGTTGTTTACAAAATATCCATCTTTTCCTTTTTGGGTACACTTCGAGGGTATCTAGAAAATACCGCTCTCCATCGTTGTAGGAAAAGTAGGAATCCTTCTCCTTCTCTTTGTTTGGTGTTACATATATTAAGCATTGTAACCTCATGTTTGATGTTATAGGAATAGTGAGTTACATACTTGGAGGCCAATTGATCAAAGGTTCCAATGCCAGAGGGTAACTTGGAAAACCACTCCATTGCCATACCTCCCAAACTTCTAGGGAATAACCTCATAAGGTAAGTTGTGTCATGCATGAGCTCTAGACTTAGGGCACAAAATTCCCTTAATTGATCTTGAGGATCAGATGTTCCTTCATATTTTTCATATTTAGGATAAATAGCATTTTCTGGAAATGGTATCATGATTAAAGACTTATCAAATGGAAATGGACACAAAGCTTTGATCAAAAATGGTTTAGGAGCCCCACTTTGTTTTATCGTGTCCAATTGCATTTGGAAATGTTGGAACTGCTTGTTCATGAGGTCAATGGGGTTAGCCTTTGCTTCTTCTTGTCTGAGTTTGGTGACATCATAATCATATGCAAGTTTGAGACCCATTTGTGCTAGGTCTAATAAATATTTCTCCTTGTCTTTTTCCAACACTTTTTCCATAAGTTTCATGAAGAAAGGGCTTTACATGGCCTCATTAACCTTTTCATATGTTAACTCCTCGTCGTTAGGGTCAATGTTTCCCCTTTGTTGTTATTGTTTGACCCTTGATTGTTAGGGTCAATGTTTGCTCCTCCATTGGTATTGTTGTTGGACCCTTTGTTGTTAGGATCAACATTTCCTTGATTGTTCATATCCTTTTTTACATGATTGATCTAATTGGGATCTATATGGCCAAATGGGAAAGACATCCTCAGTTTTTCTTCTTTGATGGGTTCATGTAAGGGCCTTGCAGAAAATGGATCACCTAGAAAGGGACACTCTTGCCTCAGATAAGATCCGTCTAGTTTTAGGGTAGTCTTGATGTAATGGGATTGAGTAAAAACTGGCATTAACATATATCGAATGAGGATCTTAGGTTTTTAACTCGCTTAAATGATCAATTCGTGGATAAAATTGAAAAATGTCCAATAATGGCTGATTCCAATCCAGTTAAGTATTCACAAAGGTAAAACATCCAAAAGGGTATCCAAAAATGAAACTTTCTTTTTTTCAGCCCCTCGGCATAAACATACTATTTTCCCTTTTAAATTTTTGGGTGGCTCTTACCTGCGTGTAGGCGGCCTTTAGATATTAGTACACGGTCACTAGAAATCTTGTACGCGGTGCTCTGCAGTTAGCAGCTGGTGTTTTCCTATTGATAGGCAGTTTACAATGTTTATACGTGACACATTTTAGTGGCTTACAAGGCTATTGAATGATTTCAAGCGACATTTTATAATTCATAAGAAGCCTAGTTTCATTTGTATGTGGCTCTAAAATGATGGTATGTGGCACTTTGCTGATCAAAGTTGAATTTATCAATTTTTTTTTCTATTTTCTGGATTTAAAAGTTTTAAGTCTTTGATCAAATTTATCAAAAAGGATTCTTGCGTGAAAACAAAGTACAAGCTCAACACACACATCAAAATTGTACCATATCCCTAAAACCACACTAAAAGTGTATGTTCTTAGATGTTTTGACAGGTTTGCACAAGAATGTCTTCCAAACAGTCTACCTTAGAGTCACCAAATTTGGCTTTTAATAATGGCTCTACAAAGGTAGGTCTGCTACTTTATCAAGGTCCCAAATTATTCTTGTCTAAATCTCAACAAGATCCTTTACCCCTTGCGGGCTTCCCACATGCACAAAAGTATGATTTTGCGTAATCTCGAAGGACTACTAGAGGAAGTGAGGATGGCTTGCACAAATTTTAGTCACTTTCTGATTAAGGAGAAGTGCATTTATTTATAGTGGGTTAGACGAAATCGCGGTAAAAGAGAATATCTCCCACTTTGGGTCATTCCCTCTCACCATCCTCATAAGGCAGTTCTCGGGAGGCAAGCCCTTTAAAGCTCTATTTAACTAGCATGAATATGGAAAGCAAGAACCAAACTCAGTCCAACAATTTTGGGAATCTGATTCACTCAAATAATGAAGAGCATATCCCTATTATTTTTCTTTGTTCCAAAAACCTCAAATAGACTTTTTCATTTTCAACCTCTTGACAAGGAGGTTCTTAAAAAAAAAAAGATGTGTGGTTCAATTAATCCTCCCTTTCTTTTTACCACCCAAACTTGACACTTTTGGCTTTTTGATCAACTTAAAAAAGTTGAGAGCATATACCTAATGTCTTGTTTGAACAGAAAATAGTAGGGTGTCCCTAATTATGCTAGATCCAAAGAATTTTCCACAAGTTAAGCAATGCAAGCTTGATTAGATAAATACCTAATTTTTCGAAGCTAGCAAGGCTACGCATTTTTTAGCATTTTGGCTTATTTTTCACTCACCTAGTGGCAATTGTTCCCACTCCAGCTCCTCCAACAAGTTAGTCAACACAAAGAGAGACAAAGTGAAGAAAACTTGGAAAACTAGAAAGACAAACTCCCTCCTAAAATCTCTTTTAATGAAAATCTTGTTAAATCAAAGCTTTATGAAAATCAATTAAAGAGTGGGAAATTTTCTCTTGTAAGAAAAAAACACTTTGATGTAATGATCATACAAGTGTTCCTCCTCAAATAAACTCTCTAACAGATTGGTTGTATGTATTTATTTTTCATTTTTAGTTTTTATTCTCACCTCTTTGCTAGGCTTTGTGACCCGCTTCTCTAGTTTCTGCACCTTTGGGTGATTTTTTATCTGCGAGACAGAAAAAAACAGAGAGTTAGAATAGTGAGTAAATCAATAAAAACCTGATTTGAAGCAAAAGCATTTACGCAGCATTTAACAGCTAAAAGTTGGAATTTAAATGTTAGCATGCATAAATATAAACTTGTTAAGTGTCTTTTAAATCCTACTATGCGGCTTTTAAAAATCACAGGTGGCTAAACAAAATTCACAGGCGACACATAAAGTATAATAAGTGGCCAAAGGTTTCTGGCAAGCGGCTCTTGAAAAATAGTAGGTGACACACTTTATCTAGTTGGCGGCACGCTTTATCTAGCGGGTGGCCCACTTTATCTAGCATGCGGCTGAAGAACGAAAGAAAGAGATGAAAGAAGCTCTATAGGTGGCGTTTTATTATTCATAGGCGGCTCTGAATATTGCATAGGTGGTTCTTCTCCTATTTTCTTCAAAATAACACGAAGAACAAAGCAAAACATACAAAATATTATGGCAAAAATGTTAGCAATGAGGCTTAGAGCCCCACGGTGGCCGCCATTTCTGTGTGTAAAATTAACACCTTCATGAAATTAGGACTAATAACAACAATTCTAAGGAAAGAAACTATGATTTAATCTAAGAATTGAAGCTAAAAATCTACATCATCTCATGGCTCTCTATCTAAGCTTTGTTAAGAGAGCTCTCAAGCTTAATCTCTCTCAAGGACAATCCTAGAATGAGAAATAAATGATAAACATTGCTCAAATCTAGCTTAAAATGCTCAAAATGCTCCAAGATGTGTTAGAAAACAACAAATGCTCCTAAACATGATATGCTAAAATGCTATGCAAATGCTGAAATGTGATCAAAAGCTCTCAAATGCTCTCCATATGCCTATAATAAGGATGCTTTTGCTCTTGAAATTCTTGGATTTTAAACAAAAAGGAAACGACTTGTATTTATAGAAATTTTCCAAGGGTAGGGGGTAGAGTGAGTTGATCATGATCAAAGTTTGGTTAAGTCAAAAGCTTTGAGGTGTTTTCAAATGGAGGGAAAGTTGGTTGGTTGTCTCAAAGATATTATATATTAAATAACTCAATCATTTAATTAATTTAGCCATGGGAGGGTGAATGGGTTGGATTTGAACTTTTTGATTTGAACTATACAATTGAAAAATCAATTGTATAATTTGATTAATCCCTTTAGGCTTGAATTTAATTATTTGATTTCATGATTATTTGATCTTTTAATTTGATTTGATTTTTTTCCTCATGATTTGATAAATGTCCATTTGATTTGATCCATTTGTTTTGCATTGAGATGAGATTTTAAGGCATTTGGCTGGGATTTATAGTTTTGAATGTTTGAGATACACCTGGTCAATTTTAGGTGTCTACAGGATCAATTAGACCAATTGGTGGATAAGTGGAAAGGGAAGAGAGGAGAGTTGAAATTTTTCCACACCACTTGCAAGAAGGAGAATGATGTTGATATAGTCTTAACTGACACTCATAAATGTGTCAAACTGCTCATGAACATAAACATAAGGAGGAGTGTCGTCATTAGAAAAGTAATGGCCCTAAAAAAGGAATATTCAAGGGAGCATTATGAGATGTTCCCAAATATCTTCAAGAAAAATGGAAATATCAAAGATGAGGTGCTATGGCATCGACAGATGAATGAAACTTTGGAAACAAGGACCAATAGCATACTTACATTGGAGAGTACATTGTTGTTTGTTCAAACAGTTGAGATAGTTGGCAAGGCTAGAGAATTTTTTGCATTTTCGTCAGATGAGATTGAGAAGCCATATACCACCTAGAAGGAAATTAACAATAGAAAAGATGAGGTCCCCAACTTCAACTGGCCAGGTGATGAGTTGTACACTCCTTGGAGAAAAAAGTACACAATAGTTGATCCAGGTGAAGGTGACAACATGAAGGTGGACGAAAAAGCCCAACAGGTTGGTTGACACAGTTGAAAGTAAAGATCCTACATCACCAATGCCAAAGACAATAGATTCCAGATGGATCACACCGAGAAAATTTGAAGCAGTTGCAAGTACAAAGTGGTCCAAAGACAAAATTTGTTGAAGATCTATTGTAACAAGAGTGGTTATCACTCCATTAGCTATATTTTTTAGTGAGTCATTATTTTTGTCCTTATTCCAATTGATCCAAAGCTTGTTGCAATCCTAATCTATAAAGAGATTCCCAAGATCATTGGAAAGGGCTAGAAAAATTGTATTGTAAACCATTTGTAAAGTTTTCAGTCAGAAGGGGAAATATAACATAATTTGTACTAGATAGTGTAAGAAGTTAGAAATAAATTTGAGAGATCTTTTGTAGGTTATTGAAGAGGTTATCTCTGAGTACTTTTTGTATACTAAAATGAGATTTTCTAAATTTAATACAAAGATCCAGATTCCAATTTCTCCTATGTTATGTGTCATATGAGTTATGAATTTTCTAATTCATTAGCATAGTTTTCTCTGTGTTTATGTACTCATTTGAGAGTTCTGATGTAGGATCAGATTAGATTAGGCTCTAATTTATGCATAGATTCATCTGACATATTGCAAGGATTCTATTAGTAGTAGGGATTTTGGGGTGATTGTATCATGATTTAAAATCTTTAGTGAGCATTAATTCCAGTATACTGTATCTGAGTCAGCATATAGCCCAATGGATAAAGCACTGATCTGAAGCTGATAAGTTTTTGTTTTATTGCATATCTAGTTGCATATTGACTATGTTTTCCCAAAAGAAAACATTTTAAAATCTATTAAGTCTTCATTTGTATAAGTTTGTTATAATTTCTATCTCATGCTCTATTTAAAGGTTGATGTTCAATGGATAATTAGAAAATTATCTATTATCTCTCGGTCATGTTGAGTCATTGTGACATTACTGCTTTATAGTACCAGATTGGATATATCAATAGGTATAACAGGGTATCTCCCTTGGTGTAGTAGGACCTAAAGAGTAGAAGTATTAAGAGATTTCTTAGTAGTTGGTTCTTTTCTTGTATGAAAAAACATTTTAGGGTGGCTCCTGTATAAAACAATCATAAAAGGAAGAGGTTATTGTTGTTTCTATTGAAACATAAAAAGAAAACAACAAAATGGTGACTCTACTAGGGATTTGTGTGTTTCATTTGAAATAAGTGAGTAAGGTTTCTCAAGTTGAGCTGGACTCCTGGCTTACTTGTCATTGCAAGTTGGTTGACCATTGTAATACAAAGTTGTCTCTTTACATGTCCCAGTGGCTTGTATTACTCTTGAGAATATATTAGGATAAGTGCTTAGAATGTATTGATATTTGTGACCCATGAAAAATTTCTATAATAAAAATTTGTTACTCAAAGTTATTGTGTATTTCTCGAATTTTCTTTTGTTGGGTGGCGACTTGAAGAAATATCTACATCAGTGCTGAGTTATTATTATTTGATACACTATTGTCTAACTATGAGTTACAAAAATACCAGATCTAAGATGAACAGTCGTCCTAAGAATGAATTGGAAGGTGAGATTCCATCAACTTCCAGAGCTAGGAAATCAGTGAACAAGAATGTTGCTGGAGTTACCCCCCAAGCCTATAGGTAGACAAGGAACATTAGAATGGATACTCCCATTCTTCCTAATCATGACGAAGAAAATGTAGAAGTTGAAAAAAAGTAAAACCAGGATTAGGAGTCTATGGGGAGTATTAGTCTCAGAGTGAAAGGGTTGATGATGTCCCTAGATATACCAGGAAGATGGTTCATGGTAAGTCTCAATGACATGAGACAAGGTCTAGATCTAAGAGTAGAGGTGAAGAGAATAGGAATGATCCAAGTGATTTGAGCTCTCCCTTGTCTGAAAGACCACATTCCCATCACCACAGAAGGGAGAGAACTATCATGGAAGAAAAATCAAAATCTGATGTAACTCTTGTGGATTCTGAGGAGATTTTTGAAGAGGTGGGTGAGTTCAAAAGAAATATCTAAGAACAAATTTCCTTGAGACAAAAAAAGAAAGAGAAAAGGAAGAAAGAATCAGACATGCTTAGATTCAATTTGATTAGTTGAAAAGGCAACTCAGAGACTTGGAGGCAATGAATATTGTTGTTATACTTGAGAAACTGGAATATGAACTTGTTGTTCAAAAATTGTATGACATACCAAAGCCCAAGGAAAAAGGTAAACAAAAAGCTAGTAGCTATTGAAATAAAGGAGCCAGTTAACAGGGGAGGTATGGTGGATCCCCTAGTTAAGCTAGATATTGAATTGGAGAGAGCTAAAAGAGAGAGGGAAATAATAGCCAAGGAATTAGAGAAGGCTAAGTTGGAAGCCTCTACTCTTGAAATGAAAAGGAAAATTGAATTCCTTAGGCAAGCCTCTAATCCTCATCCTTTCGGTCTTGGTCCTAAAATGTCTCTGAACTTGGAAAAGAGTATATCACCACCTGTTGATTCTAGAATTTCTACCACTTCAAATGCTCAAGGTAACACTTGATCTCAAAAAACACCTATCTATACTAAAAGGTACAGAAAATTTATTTTCCTTGGCGTCTATGGTTATCCCAATGAAATTCCTAAGAAGATTAGGGATAAGCTTCCTAAATTTGCTAGGAATAATGTAATAACATGTGAAGAACATCTAAAGCATTTTATGGATATGGTTGATGACTATGAAATTGCACATGATGATGTTTTGATGAAATTATTTGTGCAATCACTAACTGAGGATGCAAGGGAATGGTTTAGAGGATTTCCCCATGAGTGCATTGGGTCCATGGATGAGATGAAAGAATGTTTCAGGGACCAATATGGGGACAAAACTAATGAAGGGTTCATGTTGAATGAGTTCAAAAACATAAAGAAGAACCCTAATGAAGAGGTGGTGGAATTCAATATCATATTCCAAACAACAATGCACAAGTTGCTACAAGTAATGAGATTAGATGACAAGGTATATCTCACTACCTAGCTTAATGCCTTTGATGAAAAAATGGGTTATTTTTTAAGAGATAAGAACCCTAGGAATATTAGGGAATTATATAAGGTAGTAGTCAACATTGAGACAAATAGAAGATTTTCTGGGAAATTAGGCAGTAGAGAAGATTGGAAACCCACCAGGTATAATAAACAAGAATCAAATAAACCTCTGAGTTCAAAACCTAAAGAGGATGATAGCCTTAAATTGATTCTAAATGCTTTGAAAAAATCTAAAACCTAGAGAGAGTAGTCATAATAGGGTTCCAAGTAATGATAAGCCTTCCTATGGAAATTATAATAGACAACCTAGGATGTAGAACTATCCTTATACTACTCAGTGGAAGGATAGGAAACCTATTATCCCACCAAAGAATGATAAGTCTGATTAAAAAACTCCTGACCCCCTGCACAAGACCTCTATAAACATATGCAGTGAAAATCCCTGGTGTGTACCTTGTCAGTCTCCACACAACCCTGAATATTGTGTTATTGTTGCCATAATTTTTACCAGTGAGGAAAATGGAGAAGAGGAAGAGGAAGAATATGATGATAGTGGTTGTGCTATGACTTCATCACTATTTAATGAAGTAACATATTATCAACCTGATGATTCTGATATACAGGATTGGGAAGTTGATAATATGAGATGCAATGCTAAAGGATATGATGAGACCCCTATTTTGAGAAGGCCATCTGATGAAGAGATAGTCGAGATCAAAGCCAATATGGCTACACAAGAAGGGGCAATTATGTTTTAAGAAATGGAGTAGTTGGAAATGAAGATGGTAAACTTGCTAGTATCTTATCAAGGATACCCCCAAATAGTACCAAAAGGCCATAGGAAAAGGAGAAATAGGCTGAGGGTACTAATAAGATTTTGATTAAGAAGGTTAACAAACCTACTGACCCAAATATGTATAACGAAAAGATGAAAACACTAGAGAATTTTGTACCTCATCCCAAAAAGAAGGACAAGCCACATAGGCGAAGTGAAGCTAAACTGGCTACTCAAGCAGAAGATGTGGATTGCACAAATCAAAAATCATACATTTCTGATATGACATACACCCTTGTGGATATGTGACAAATTTTTGTCTCAGATAATTGTTAAAGTCCCTCTATTAGAAATCATGAGGATAGGAGAGCATAAGGAAAAGACTCTGACATGGGTGAAGAGTGTTAGGTCTACCAAAACTATGGGACCAGAACAAAAAAAGAAAGTGTCAGACACTAAAGATAAATCATCAAAGGAATATGATGAAATTGTATCAAAGATTCCTCAAATTTATTTAGATACCAATATTGTTAGCACTACTGTAGAAACTGTTCATCCTTTTTTCCTAACATTGTTAATAAATGGGAAAATGTTGAAAAACTGCATGATTGACTCTGGGACATCCAACACTTTTATGCTTGTTGAAGTCATGAAGTCTATGAAACTAAAGGTAGAAACTCCACATGGGAGATGCCAAGCTATGGATTCTAGAGAGGTGCCTATCATAGGCATTATTAATGCTTTGCATCACAAATTGGCATCTTTCCTTGATAAAGTGTTGACTACGAGTGTATTGGTTGTAGACATTCCCCACCAATATGGAATGTTATTGTCAAGAAAATGGAGTGCATCTATGGGGGAAGCATCCAATGTGATTTATCATTTGCCACTTTCAACATAAATGGTCAAAACATCAAAATATAAAGGGAAACTATAACTCCTCATATGATTGAGGAACAAGATGATAATAACATGAATTTTTTCTTGGATACTGAAATGGGGTTGTTTCAAGTGCAGGAAAGTCAAGCTGTAAGAGGATCACAACCTACATTTTTGTCAGAAGATGTAAGTAACTTATCTGAATAGTCTAACTTATGGATAATATATTTTGATGGTGCCAATTCTAAGGAGGGGGCTGGTGTTGGAGTTTCGTTGATATCTCCCTCTGGAAAAACCTTCAAATTTTCATTTTCTCTACTGTTTAATTGTACAAATAATGTAGCAGAATATGAGGCTCTGTTGATAGGTCTGAGACTAGCTGCAAGACATGGAATCAAATGTATCAGAGTTATTGGAGACTCTAAGCTAGTGGTATCTCAGATCAAATCTAAATATGCATCAAAGAACCATAGATTGAAGTGGTACCAAAATGCAGTATGGGATGAGATAGAGAGTTTTGATGCATTCGGTATTGCTTGGATAGATAGAAGCCAAAACAGAATGACAAATCTGTTAGCTAACATTTCTTTAAGGCCAGAAGGCATTACCTTTTCTAGAATTTATGAGATAGAATTTCAAACTAGGCCTTCAATACCTGACAATGTGGATAGCTGGCAAGTGTTTGATGATGATGTAGATATTCTTAGATTCTTGTATTGTGAGGCAGGTCTTGATAACAAAGAGATAGATTTCAAAAAGTAAGTGAAAAACAATGATGGAAAGGATACTGTCTTGGGAAAGGAAATATTGCATCTAAAGTCAAATAAAGTCCCAAAAGTGCTAGTTGTTTTGGAGAGGGCCTTTAATAGTAAAGACATACCATACTCTGTTATATGAGGTAAATAGATGTGAAGATTTGGAGGAATTTAATGTGGGAACATAAGAAATTCCTAAGAACTTATTTATTGGTAATAAAATGTCACCCAAGCTGAAGAAGGATCTAAGTGATCTTTGTTAGAGTAGTCATAGTTAGCTAATAATTAAATGATTTAATTATCATCCTATTATACTCTTTAGTGCTTAAGTTTCACTTAGGCAGCGCTTTATAATTCTTTAGGGTTTTAGCCTTTAGGGTTTCGGTATCCTTTATAAGGAATCACCGCTTTCATTTCTTCAAGGAGATTGTAATATTTTTCATCATTGTTAATAGAAGCTTATTTTTTGTCTCAATGGTTTTCCAGTCTCTGGCCTTTTGGCCACCATAGCTATTTCTTCTATCTTCTGTCTTGCTTCTTCTCGTAGCAGTGTTTGCATGCAGGTTTCTTGGGAAGATTTGTAGTTCAGCAAATCTAACATGGTATCAGAGCTTCCCTGCTGGTGGCTGTTTGAGTTTTTCTGAAGCATTCGAGGGTTTGCAGTTTGCTAGGCTGTTTCTGGCATCTTTCATTAGTTCTGGGGGGTCTCTATTTTTGGAGGCATTTTGGACCAAAACCGACCTCACGGTTGAGTCCGAAAGGCCCAAAAACCCCAGGATTGATATAATATACATCCATTTTGGACACCGGGGCCTCTAGAGAATTTTTTTCGGCCTCCCAGGGCCGTACGGGCACGGAAATCAAAAAAAAAATTTAAAAAAACCTATGTTTTTTTAATGTTTTTTGTTATTTTAATTGCGCGCGCAGTGTTGTTCGAAAGGCGCCACCACCGGGCCGCCACCGCGCCACCAACGCTCGGCCCCGGCCGGCAGCGCCCCCTCTGGCCACCGCAGGTGCTATATTGTCTGTGGGCTCCACCACCCCGTGGCCACCCGCCACCCCGCCAGTTAGCGGCCCCCGCCGCTCGGCCCACCAGCCGCTCCGCCCAGAGCGTCTGCATGCCCACTCCGCTCGGTGTTTCTACCGCTCCACCCGGTTCCTCAGCCCCCGCTCCGCCCCGCCGGTGGCAGGATTTTTTGTAGCCCCCGTGGGCTTACTGCTATGCGCTGCGGTCATATGGTGAACCGAAGGCTTCAGCCCAGCCCCCGGAGCGTGCCATGCACCCGGGGGCCTATTTTTTTTAGCCCCTGGGGCTTAAATCATGACCTGTTGAGCTTTTTGGGGCCCTTTCACTTTTTTCGCTCTACAGGGAGCATACAGAGGTATTTTTTGGACTTCCTTATATTGTCGGAAAGCTCTTTCCGAGCTCTTTCTGAAAATGGTGGTTTGGTTTTTTGGATCCACTATTTCAATAGAATTTTTTGCTGTTGAAGTCTGATGTCTCTTTTTGCCTTCCGGAGTCATATCTAGCTCATCCGGACTCCTTTTTTGGCAAACGAGATATCGTCAGAAAGCTAGTTCAGTGTGCTATTCAGTGGCAAAGGTTATTTTTCTAGATTATACTCCGAGTTTTCACTCCTCCGCATTTGGAAGTTTATGCCCTCTAGTGGTTTGCTTGGTTCTACAGGTCCGGGGATCTCTTCTTCTGGTTTCATAGTTCACTCTTATTTCTGACATCTGAGCTTGTATGCTCTTTCTGATGCATTCTTGTTTCTGTAAACGCACTGAGATAAAGTGCCTTCTTCTACATTTCTGGGATCTTGTACACCTTGTTCATTTTTTATACTCGCACTGTGTTATAAAGTTCCATGGGGGGTTATGATGTTTTTTTCGCTTTAGGTGCATCCACTTTTGTCAAGTGAGCGTACCTTCCATGACATTAGCCCATGCTGTGTATTTGTGACACCGCCCTTTATCCTGTGTGTGTGCTTCTGTTGCACTGTTGGTGTCCCTAGTTCTTCTTCTGCAGCTATTTCTGGTACTGCATTTCAATGTTCCTGTCACCTCTCCCAGTTCAGCATTATGGGGGGGTTCACCTGTTGGTTCTATTGCTTCCTAGTTCGATTGATCAACTCTTCAGACATTTGTCTTCTCTACCTAGTCATGCACTTCAGTGGGGGTTCCAGCAATATCTTCTGACAGAGTTTTCAGACATGCTTCGGAGATGCTTCTTGCTCTTTTCTTGTTCCTTTCTCTGGGACACTTCTTTTCCCTTTATGTTTTGGGTACCTAATCAGGCCTAGTTGCCGGGACCCATCTTTCCTGCTTTTTGCAGTAGTTAGCTTTTTTGCTTCTCCCTAAGTTACACTTAAGGGGGGGTGTTAGAGTAGTCATAGTTAGCTAATAATTAAATGATTTAATTATTAGCCTATTATACTCTTTAGTGTTTAAGTTTCACTTAGGCAGCGCTTTATAATTCTTTAGGGTTTTAGCCTTTAGGGTTTTGGTATCCTTTATAAAGAATCACCGCTTTCATTTCTTCAAGGAGATTGTAATATTTTTCATCATTGTTAATAGAAGCTTATTTTCTGTCTCAATGGTTTTCCAGTCTCTGGCCTTTTGGCCGCCATAGCTATTTTTTCTATCTTCTGTCTTGCTTCTTCTTGTAGCAGTTATGCATGCAGGTTTCTTGGGTTGATTTGCAGTTCAGCAAATCTAACAATCTTTTAAGGAAATTCAAAAATGTCTTTGCTTGGACATATGATGACCTAAAGGCATATAATGAAGAACTATTTCAACATGAAATTCCATTGAAAGAAGATGCCAAGACCTTTAGGCAAAAGAAAAGACCCATAAATCCCACCCTTAGGCATAAGATGGAACAGGAATTGAAAAAGATGAAAGATGTAGGGATAATCAAACCCATTAGGCATTCTTCTTGGGTTTCTAATCTGGTCCCTGTTAGAAAGAAGAATGGGGATATCAGGTTGTGTGTGGATTTCAAAAATTTGAACATATCTTCCTTGAAGGATAACTATGGTCTCCCCAACATGGATAATATGCTACAGAGATTCACTAGATGTGAACTTATGTCCATGATGGATGGATTCTCTAGGTATAACCAGATTATGGTCAAAGAATTAGAGTAGTTTAAGACTGCTTTCACCACAGCATAGGGAACATATGTGTATGTGAGGATGCCTTTTGGTTTGATGAATGATGGGGCTACTTTTCAGAGGGCCATGGATGTTGCATTTTTAGACTTCATAAAAAAATTTCTTGAGGTCTATCAGGATGATCTCACAACCTATTCAAAGAAGGAAGAGAAACATTGTGAGCATTTGGAATTTTTTTTTGAAAGAGCCTTAGAATATGTGATTTCTCTCAATCCCAAGAAATGCATCTTTGGGGTGACAGAAGGTAAGTTATTAGGTCAAATTGTTTCAAAAGAAGAGGTTAGAGTTTACCTAGATAGGGTAGCTACTATTAACAGAGTGCCCATCCCAAGAAATGTCAAGGGAATTCAGTCCTTCTTCGGATAGGTAAATTTTCTTAGAAGGTTTGTAACTAACTTTTTTGAAAAATGTAGACAAATTTTAAAGATGTTAAAGAAGCATGCTAAAATGAAATGGGATGGGGAGGCCACCAAGTCTTTTCAAGAGATTAGGAAAGATATTAAGGATGCCCCTATCTTGAGAACTCCTGATTATTCAAAGCCCATGAATATTTTCATTTGCATCTTGTCACACTACTGTTGTTGTGTTGTTATACAAAAATGATGAAGGGTTTGAGCAGCCTATTACCTTTTAGTAAATCATTACAGGTTGTGGAGCTCAAATATGACATAACTCTGAAACAAGCCTATGCATTAGTAAAAGTTGTGAAAGATTTTAGATATTATCTGATAGGTGCTATTGTAGTGGCTTATGTTCCTTCAGCACCAGTTAAGGACATCTTTACTCAACAAGAGGTGTCAGGGAAAAAGATGCAGATGGATAAATAGGATTCAAGAGTTCAATATATAAATCCAAATCACTAAATTGGTTAGAGTGATGAGTTTAGCCAAACTGATGGCTAGTGCAAACTTGGATGTTAATCACATTAATACCATAGAAGAAGAACAAAGACCTTTCATTTGTAACCTTGACCATTGTAACTGGTACACTAATATTATTTATTATTTGGAAAGGATGAATTTTCCACAGGGCATGGATGAGAATAAGAAAAGAACATTAAAATTACAAGCAATCTATTTTTACCTGATCAAAGATGACTTGTGGTGGAGGAGCCCTGAAGGAATTTTATTGAAGTGTGTTGATAAAGAATAGGTAAATAGGATCTTGCAAGATATGCATAATGGAGTGTGTGGTGGCCATTACATGGCCAAGACTACTACACATAAGATTTTGAGAGTAGGATTCTGGTGGCCAACTATTTTAAATATGCTTATCAATTGGTTAAAAGTTGTGATGCTTGCCAATGTTTCTCTAGTAATCTAAAATTCTCAGGTAATATACCCTTCACACCACTGGAAGTTCAAGCTCATTTTCAACAATGGGGTATTGATTTTATAGGAGAGATAACTAAAAAGTCCAGTGGAGGACATTCATGGATCATTGTAGCTACAAATGACTTTACTAAGTGGGTGGAAGAAATTCCCACTAAGAGAGCTACAAGTAAAGTGGTGATTGATTTTTTATTGAAGAATATAATTACTAGATTTGGGCGCCCATAGAAGATAATCTCATATAATGCCCTGTGTTTTAAATCCAAGGAATATGTCAATTTTTGTGTTGAATATTGTATTCAGACCTCTTACTCTACACCTTACCACCCACAAGAGAATGGCCAAGATGAATCCACTAATAAGAACCTCATCAAAATTATTAAAAGAGTTATGAATACAAACAAGAAGGCTTGGGATTCAACATTAACATTGGTTGTATGGGAAGATAGGGTGACATTAAAAAAGGCTATAGGATGTGCACCTTTTGATCTAGTTTATGGTATCCAAGCAAGATTGCCCCAAAATAATTTGATGCAGATGTACAAGTTTGTTCAGACTTATGATGATGATATTGACAATGACATGCAATTGAGAATTGATGACCTGGTGGAATTAGATGAAGCCATGAGAGAAGCTTCTGTGAAAAATACAAAACTTTAATTGCAAGTGAATAACTTGTATGATAAGAGGGAAGTCTCAAGATAGTTTGATATGTGAGATTATGTTCTCATGTGGAATGCCAGGTTGAAGGACAAGGGAAAGCAGGGAAAATTTGAACTAATTTGGCTGGGACATTATATTGTCCATGAAAGGTATCTGAAAAATTCATATTTATTGAAAGATCTTACAAGAAATATTTTAGAACTGCCAGTTCATGGATAGATCTTGAAGTTATATTTCTCATGAAGTCTAATTATCCATGAACATTAGGTCTGTATACATAGTGTGTTTCTTTCTGTCTTAGTTTAGTTTGTTTTCCTGTTGTGTGAGTAGTTTTGTTTTCTAGTAGGTTGGTCTGCTTTCCCCAAGATTTTAAGTTCTTGTAACACCTACAGGAGGTATTCATCCCTAGAAAGAGCCACTATTAGGTGTTAGTAATAACTGAGAGGCGGGGATGAATCAGTGGCCTTAAAAATTTATCCAATTTCAAATTTTAGTCCACCAATCAGTACTTCTCAAATTATTAAGTCCCTACAAGATGTATGCCTTTGAAATACTTGAAACAAATAACTGTCTATCAGTTTACCTTGTCTATCCTTATTCTCCTTGATAACCCATAAGTAGTAAATTGTATTTACCAATACTCAGTAAATATGCAGAGTATACCAGTTAATCTATAAATGCATATGTAGAATGTAAAACAATAAAGTAATAAAGCATACACACATAACACAAGGATTTTAACATAGAAACCCTATTAAGGGAAAAACCACTGGGACCGGTACCCCAAATTTTCACTCTTCTGAAGTGAGCCAGATTAGGAGTCAACCCTGTTAAAGGTTACAAACAAAATATTAAGTGCAACCTTGTTAGAGGATTTTAAATACATAGGTTGTCACTAAGTATCTGGCATCTACATTACCATCCTTGAATCAGTCTCATGATTGTCAATAGGGTTTATGCAAATCTTACTACCATCCTTGAATCAACCTCCTTCTTAGACTATTAATAGGCTTTAGGTAAGACCGGTGCTACTATCATGAGTCAACCTTTTCGTAATCTATTAGGATATACCTCAGTTACAAAAGACTGTTAAGTCCTACTCTGTTAAGAGACTTAATGCTTCAATGGTTAAACTAAAACAAAATGACATGTTTCTAATGCAACTAAATTGCAGATTTTCAGATCTATTTACTTACAATATCTTTATGATCAATTTATCAATAAAATTCCTTCATACTTAAAAATTTCTTCTTTGTGATGCTGTGCTTTTCTATCCGTCGGTGTCTGTAGAATTCTTTAGCTCTCCCTCAGCTTGATTGATCAAGACTGCATGAAGTTAATCCTTCATCAGTTTCTCTTCAGCATCTTCTATTAGTTCACTCCCCTGTGTATCTGATTACTTTCTTTCCTTTTTTTGAAAGTGAATTATTCTTGTCTCTTATATAAACATGATTTTCTTTAATTCTAGGTTCTTGATTCTTGATTCTTGATTCTTGATTCTTGGCATGAAAAACAATCTAGCCAAATTGATTTATGGCTTTAACTCCTGATTTATATCATAGTTATCTTCTTGCCAACTATAAAAATAATTTACTTAAGTGTGGTCTAATAAAACAAATAAACCAACCAGTTAAGTCTATCCTTTAGCTCTGCCAGCTAGATATTTTTTCATTTTCTGATCTCTCTGTTCTGTCGGTCAATTCTGCAATTCGTCGCCGGTGAAAACTGCCAGTTCTCTCAGTGTAACTTCAGTTAGCTTTGGGATCTCCATTCGTTGGGTATCATTGGATCTTACTCATTAGGCAATACTATTTTTAGCTTGTTGGGCATCCTTTGATTCTTCTTTGTCAGGAAACACTGTCTTATGCTCGTCGGGCATCATTATGAATTTATCTCTATCTTTACCGATGGTGTGCACTCCGTCAGTGTAGTCTATCACTTAGTGGATACTTGACTTTTATGCATTTTTGAAAGCATAAAATTTATTCCATTGATTCTCTGAAGTCTTTGGTGTTATGTATATGACCATACAAAAGATATCAAGTTGACATCAAAGACAATACAAATCATTAACTAATTTAATGTCTTGCATCATCTTCAACTTAATATAGTCAACCATTTAATCAGTTACATGTCATCAATCTCTCCCTTTGACATTGATGGAAATATGCTATATTATCACACTAAACTATTGCTAATACAATGTGAAATATAATTGTTGAGATTCATCAAATTACCAAACAGTTTGTTTTGATAACCGATAAAATGTCAGACCGCCGGTAAGCTCTGTGTAAGCTTAGATTTGATTCTTGCAACTTCCCTTTTTCTTCTTCTGATGTGTTGTGACCTCTGTTGGTGTCATTTTTCTACTTCTTTGATGTCTCTATCTTTTGTTTGCAACTTTTATATCAATTCTCTCCCTTTGGATATGATCTCTCCCTATTTGGAGTAATTTGATGATGAATAGTTTTCATGATAATGTGGAAACATTCTCTCCCTTTGACAACAATGCCAAACAAATATTTTACAAATATCTAACATTCTATCAACACATTTCTTCTTTCCATAATATATTCCTTGAATTTCCCTTATCCATCATCAATATAACAATCTGGTCTGGTGCTTGGTTCTGATATATACCTTGTTGTATATAGATGTAGCTTTGAAGTTCAGATTGTGCTTGCATCAGTAATGAATGATATTCTGATAATATATTTTTGATGCATCCGTCAGTCCTTTTACTGACTGTTAGACATGGGTTTGACCCCTAGTCTCTTTCTCAGGTACTCAAATGTATCTTTGGGCAGTGGCTTGGTGAAGATATCAGCCAATTGTTCCTTTGATTGCACATATTCAAGTGTCACCTCTTTTTTTTGAACTTGTTCTCTCAAATAATGATACTTGATGGAAATGTGTTTAGTCTTTGCATGCATGACTGGATTCTTAGAAATATTTATTGCACTGGTGTTATCACAATAGATAACCACTGGTTCTTTGATCTTCATATACATCCTGTCTAGAAATTGTTTGATCCATGCAATATTTGAGCAATTTGCAACAGCAACAACATATTCTGCTTTTGTAGTAGACTAAGAGATACATCCTTTCTTCTTGCTAATCCATGTGACAAGTCTGTCACCCATAAAGAATGCTCCTCCAATTGTGCTCTTTCAGTCATCAATATTTATAGCCCAATCAGCGTCGGTAAACACTTTTAGTTCAAATTTGCCTTCTCTTCTATACCATAAGCCAAATTCCTCAGTATTCTTCAGATATCTTAGAATTCTTTTCATAGCAGTTATATGTGATTCCCTGGGGTTAGCAGAAAATATAGAAACAATTCCTACTGCATGTGCAATATTTGGTCTTGTGTGTATGACATACATGATTTTTCCTATCATTGATCTATATATAGTATGATTTACCTCTGTTGTCTTGTCTTCCTTTGTTAATTTTCATCCTGTAGCCATCAGTGTTCCAACAAGTTTGGAATCTTCCATCTGGAATATTTTCAGAACTTCTTTGATGTATTTGGACTGAGTAATGAAAATACCTTCACTTTGTTGAATGATCTGTAGACCAAGAAAGAACTTGATCTCTCCAAACATAGACATCTCAAATTCCTTGCTCATCTCATCAGCAAATGATTTGCATAGCATATCATTGCCTCCAAATATGATGCCATCAACAAATATTTCAGCAATCAAAGTGTTAGCATTAGTATCTTCTTTCAAATAAAGATTACTGTTCTCACTTGTCCTTATGAATCCAATACTTATTAGATACGAATGAAGTCATTCATACCAGGCTCTGGGAGCTTGTTTTAATCCATACAAGGCTTTGTGAATTCTACATACCATGTCCCTCTTGTCTGGATCCACAAACCCTTCTGGTTGTTCAATGTATACCTCTTCTTCAAGTATTCCATTTAGGAATGCTGACTTGACGTCTATTTGATATACTTTGAATCCTTTCTATGCAGCATAAGCAAGTAGAATTATTACTCCTTCTAGCCTAGCAATGGGTGCAAAGGTTTTTCCATAGTCTATACCTTCCTCTTGTGCATACCCCTTGCATACTAGTCTTTCTTTGTTCCTTGTGACTTCTCCATTCTTGTTCAGTTTGTTTCTGAATATCCATTTTGTACCGATGGCATTCTTGTCATCTGGTCTTGGCACAAGTGACCATGTCTTGTTCTTTTCAATCTGTTCAATCTCATCATTCATAGCACTTATCCATTCCTCATTATCTAGTGCAGCATTGACAGACTTTGGTTCAAACTCACAAATTAAGCAATTTGCATTTAAAGACTTACTTCTTTTTCTTGTAATAGCTTTCTTATCTCCTATGATCTGGTCCTTTGGATGGTTCCTTCTTACATATCTTGCAAGTGTAGGTACAACTCTTTGCATATCAGCTTGATCTCCATTACCTTGCACATTATTTTGATCATTATCCTAACCGTTGGTAACAACATTCTGACCGTCGGTTGCAACATTCTGTTGTTATGGATTTATGCACTGTTTCTCAGGTAGAGTTATGGGTTCTTTACAATATACAAACTTGTTGTAGTCTTCTAGTTCTTTTGTGCTTTCCAGCTCATTCTTTTCTACAAACTCATCAATCTTTACATTTGCACTCTCAACTATTTTGTTAGAAGCCTTGATTAAACATTTAAAAGCTTTGCTTTTGGTAGAATACCCCAAAAAAATACCTTCATCACTTTTGGCGTCAAGCTTTCCATTTCTATCATCTTTTAAGACATAGCATTGACTTCCAAATATTTTGAAGTAACTT
>MU225990.1:594557-607345 GCA_018584345.1 Thuja plicata
CAAACTTTAATCCACCAATCAGTACTTCTCAAATTATTAAGTCCCTACAAGATGTATGCCTTTGAAATACTTGAAACAAATAACTGTCTGTTGGTTTACCTTGTCTGTCCTTATTCTCCTTGATAACCTATAAGAAGTAAATTGTATTTACTGATACTCAGTAAATATGCAGAGTATACCAGTTAATCCATAAATGCATATGTAGAATGTAAAACAATAAAGTAATAAACCATACACACATAACACAAAGATTTTAATGTGGAAACCCTATTAAGGGAAAAACCACTGGGACCAGTACCCCAAATTTTCACTCTTCTGAAGTGAGCCCTATTAGGAGCCAACCCTATTAAAGGCTACAAACACACTGTTAAGTGTGACCTTGTTAGAGGATTTTCAATACATAAGTTGTCACTAAGTATCTGGCATCTACGCTACCATCCTTGAATCAGTATCATGATTGTCAATAAGGTTTATGAAAATCTTACTACCATCCTTGAATCAGCCTCCTTCTTAGACTGCCAATAGGCTTTAGGTAGGACCAGTGCTACTATCATGAGTCAACCTTCTGGTAATCTGTTAGGATATACCTCAGTTACAAAAGATTGTTAAGTCCTGCTCTGTTAAGAGACCTAATGCTTCAATGGTTAAATTGAAACAAAATGACCTGTTTCTAATGCAACTGAATTGCATATTTTCAGATCTATTTACTTACAATATCTTTCTGATCAATGTATCAATACAATTCCTTCATACTTAACTCTTTCTGCTCTATGATGCTGCGCTTTTCTATCTGTCAGTGTCTGCAGAATTCTTTAGCTCTCCCTTAGCTTGATTGATCAGGACTGCATGGAGTTAATCCTTCATCAGTTTCTCTTCAACATCTTCTATCAGTTCACTCCCCTATGTATCTGATTGATTTCTTACCTTTTTTTGAAAGTGAATTATGCTTGTCTCTTATATAGACATGATTTGTCTTTATTCTAGGTTCTTGATTCTTGATTCTTGATTCTTGATTCTTGGCGTGAAAAACAATCCAACCAAATTGATTTATGGCTTTAACTCCTGATTTATCTCATAGTTATCTTCTTGCCAACTATAAAAATCATTTAATTAATTGTGGTCAAACAAAACAACCAGTTAAGTCTATCCTTTAGCTCTACTAGCTAGATATTTTGTCATTTTCTGATCTCTTTTTTCTGTCGGTCAATTCTGCAGTTCGTCGCTGGTGACAACTGCCAGTTCCATCGGTGTAACTTCAGTTAGCTTTGGGATCTCCATCTGTCGGGCATCATTGGATCTTTCTCATTAGGCAAAACTATTTTTAGCTCATCGGGCATCCTTTGATTCTTCTCTTTCAGGAAACATTGTCTTCTGCTTGTTGGGCATCATTGTGACTTTATCTCTGTCTTTACCGATGGTGTGCACTCCATCGGTGTAGTCTGTCACTTAGTGAATACTTGACTTTTATGCATTTCTAAAAGAATAACCTTTATTCCATTGATTCTCTGAAGTCTTTGGTGTTATGTATATGATCATATAGAAGATATCAAGTTGACATCAATGACAATACAACCATTAACTGATTTAATGTCTTGCATCATCTTCAACTTAATATAGTCAACCATTTAATTAGTTACATGTCATCATTAGGTGTATTAAAAAAAATTTCAAGCAACAATTCCTTGGTCTATTTTTGAAAAAATGTCTTGTGAAGGATACTTGAAAAACCCTTGTTTCATGTCTCATAGTATAAATTTTGGTCCTAAAACCCTAAGCATCGAAAAGGTTTCTATTTTCATGTTATTGTTGTCACTTAAAGTCAAGTCTTGCATGGGTTCCTTTTAAAATGTTCATGTTCATTAAGTTGTCGGTATCCTAACGCTATGGTCCTATATTATTCCCTAGCTTCAAAGTCTGCAAGTGTTTTAATTAAATCCATTATCTATCGAGAAAATGTATTTTGATCTAATGACCCGCTTAATGGCTTATTCTTGAAGTGCTCGAGATCTACCGATTAAGCCATTAAGCTATCTTGACACGTGTCTTTGGTGGGTCTGATGGTTAGAAAGGATCTTAGTTAAATAGTGGGCACATTTATTTTCATCAGATGATAGACTTAATCGCTTGATCCCAACATAATCGAGATCTATCGTTTAAGCGATTAAGTCTGAGCGATGTGTGTTTGGAGTGACATGGGCCCTGTCGCAGACAGTATGGTGGACATTAAATCATAGAAAGATCTAACAGTGGACTTAATCACTTATGGCTAGATGTGCAAGATCTATCAGTTAAGCGGTTAAGTGGTGTTGACATGTGGCAGTTGGTGGACCTAGGTATTTTGAAACACCTATTGATTAAAGTGTCAACAATTTTATTTTGATCCAACGGATGACTTAATGGATCATCCTAAAGATGTGCCAGATCTAGTGTATAAGCCATTAAGCCATGATGATGCGTGTCTATATGGTGACGTGTATTCCACTAAATGTGAAGCTGACCGCAGATTAAAAGGTAGAAAGTTTGTTGAAGATCTAATGGTTGAATTAATCACTTAAAGGATAAATGCACCAAATCCATCACTTAAGAAATTAAGCCATGATGTCACATGTCCTAATGGGTTCGGCTGAGGTCGTAAAGGAAGAACTAAAGATAGAGCATGTACAGAAAGATCTGATGATCGACTTAATCACTTAAAGGTAAAGTGATCAAAATCTAATGGATAAGCGATTAAGTCATGGTGACGTGTGGTAGAAGGAGTGGGTCTTGTATAGATGCAAAAATGATGTTAAATAAGATGCAATTTTGAAAATATCGGATGGTTTACTTAATGGCTTAAAGAAAATATGTGCAAGATCTAGCGATTAAGCCATTAGGCCATGTTAACATGCATCCAAGTGGATGATGTTGTAGCTGTAGTCAGTAAACTCAAGGTGAAATAACTTCCTGCCAAGTTAAGATAAATCCGACCGTTAACTTGATCGCTTAAAGAAAAAGTGAATGAGATCTAGCATTTAAGTGATCAAGTTGTGCTGACACGTGTCCCAGATGAGTAGTTGTTTCTGGGAAGAGATAAGAGTCATTAGCTGAAGGAGATGATGTTGGAGATCTACGGTCCAGATTCAAAATTCTTAAAATGATCATCAGTGAACCATTAAGCCATGAGTTTTGAACTAGGCGAATTGATTAAAGAATGTGTGGCCACTTTCATTCAATTCAATGTGAAAGAATAATTTGATTGAGGCCATATAATTCATTGATTAAACTTGAAGCTGCCATAATTCATCGAAATCATTCAAGTGAAGATAAGAATTTCAGTGAAATTGAGCTCTTTGTGACAAATTGTAGAATGGGTACGTCTCTTGTGATACAGTAGAAATTCATGCTTTCAGTGAAATTTGAAATTTGAAAAGGTCTCAGAATTCTTCTTTAAATTTGAATGTCATTCTCGTAAAAAGCCCTAGTTTTAGAAAATGGCCCCTAGGATTGAACTCTCTAGAAAGGTAGAATATAAAGATAGAAATGTGAGAGATGACCTTCTACAGCAGTTGAGTGGGTCCATAGGTGATGCTACCTAAATTTAAAGAATAGTTCTAGAACATCCCAGTTTTAGAGTTAGGGAGGGTTTGTATGATACGGGTAGATGGGACAAAGATCCCAGGACTAGCATAAATGGTTTGAATTTGTTTAAAACTGCTTATAGTTAGAGGAATTCTCCCTCCCCAGATTGACACATATGGGATCTTGATGTGGGTAAATTGATAGTGCCCGGGGTATTTATGGATACATACCTGTTTACTTTGATAGCAAATACATATGACAGGGTATCCAGGGTTTTAAGAGACAAAGAGGGAAATGTGTTGTTGACCATCACAGCCGATGAAATCAGAAAAATATTCAAATTAAGTGATCTCTCAATTCAAATGGATTATATTAACTTAAACTATTTTAAAAAATTATACCATATTCAGAAGGAGTACTTCAGGAATGAGGCTTTCAAAGGATACTTCAATAAAATAGGGGATTTAATTATAGTGGGCCCAAATACACTAGATCCATTCAAGCTGGACTATTTCAATAGTAAGGCTAGGAAAATGTATAGTTCCCTATTCCTAGTGTTAGGAGAAGATGAAGAAATGACAATGCATGCTCAGATCATGCTTATGGTTGTCCATATTTTGTATCCCCACCTATTAGTAGTTTTTTATTATGCCTCCTACATTGCTGAGCTAATGCATAAGGGTCTAATAGGCATCAAGGATAAAAATATACTCAAGCCAATAGGGTGGTATTATCCAATGATGCATATGATTTTGTTCAATAGTATTGATGTCTTTGAAGAAGAAATGGACCTCACTAAGTTTCAGGATGATGGGGATTTGCATGTTCAACTATGAAGTGTTGATTTGTCTTAGGATAGAAAAGAAGCTAGCTATGTAAATTTTGATAGATCTTTCGCTGCTAGGCTTAAAACACTGTTATGTAAGAAAAAACCTACAATCCACATAGACATTATGAGACTATTAAGGTCTATGGAGTATGCCCCAGAATTAAAAATTGTTCACAATTGGGGAGATATCATTTTGTACCTTGTCTCCGAAGTTATCAGAGTTTATGGATTAAGAGGAACCCCAAATGTTCTAACTTACAAAGTGGCATTGAACATTAGTATAGTATAAATTCTAAGGCAAATGGGTTGATTGCAAGAAGAATCCTTGAAAAGGAAAGATGAAGGGAAGTATTTTCCCTACCCTCACCAGAGCCCATCACTTCATCATTACAAAGGGGGGATAGACACAATTTGACAAATATTTTGAACCATACCATCTAGCAACATCTGTGTCAAGGTGTGCAGACAATGAAGTTTTTATTATGGATATATTCAGGAAGAGGACCAAGTGCCTGTCACTTGATCACCAATTCAATTTTCCATAGGACATCATAAGGAATGTGTTTGATATGAATGATCAAGAAGTCAGGAAAGAAAAGTGGTTGGTGTATAAGAAATATTTGGATTTTATTCACAATTTTGATAGATCATATGATCCTTTGAAGGTATTTTCTCCCTAGGCTAAAAAGATTGAGTCGCTGATGATAATGTTTGAAGATATAATGCAGACTCTTAACCAGAAGAAAAACAAAGTAATCGAGACTAAGCTAGAAAAAGCTAAGGCTATTCTGAGCAGAATTACATAGGGAAGGGTAGTCCCACATGGGAATTTTTTGGTCTATAAATGAAGAGGGTATAGTACAATTATGCCAAAGATTGACAAGACTTTTGATCAAAAGGGGAAGATGCCAATAGATACCAGTACGCAAACAATGCCATATCTAAAGAGGAAGAAGATGGAGGGAAAAGAACAAGCATGTGATGTATACTCCTCTTCTCAGTCCCCTCTACAGATGGATGACCAAGATATTGTAGAGCAATTGGTCCAAACAGGAAAAATAGGGAAGATTTTTCTCATAGCCCAAGAGTTACAAGAGGGAATGCTAGAGGCACCTAGGCATGCAACTCTAGATCTTACAGTAGCAGAGTTTGTAGTAAAGGAGCTGGACCCTATAAGCAAATAGGCCAGTGAAGAATTTTTTCTGATGATAGTTTTATTAAGGTTAGAGCCTTCTGTTGGAGATTTTCTTCTGTGCAAATAATTGATTGTGTGTTTGTCATTGTTGACAACATATAGTATATAACAGTGAACTATGTTCATTTTTTAGTATAGACATGTGAAAGCCTTGTGTGGTTGTTTTTATGTTTTAGACATAGTTACTATACCATGTACATTCACGTAGATTTAGATATGCAATTTTAGTTGAGTTATGTTAATCTATTGTGGTAGTTACAGTTTCTAGAGATTATCCTTTAAGAGCCAATGTAATTACATTATTTCTTGAGTTGCGGCTATCTTCGGGATATGAGTGTTTGTATTCATGTTTAGTTATGAGTTAACAAAAATTATCTGAGTTAAAATTAATTATCTAAAGGTGCTAAATGTGTTATGACAGAAGCGGGATAATTGAGTCAATTTGGTAGAGCCAACTATATGAAGCATCGTGTCTATTTAGTTTGATTTCCGTGGTTCTAATAAGGTTGCATGATTTATTTGGCCAACTAAAGAAGTATTGAAGGGAATCATAAAGCCAAGTAAGATCACATCTTTTGGGGAAGATACTTATAGTAGTTCATTTGATGAACGCAAAGTGTGAATGATAAGTGAAGAGACAGAAAAAGTATAGAACAGAATGTCCATTGTTTTGGGACACTAAAGACATTTCATTCATAAAAATATATGTGAAAAAGAAGTGTAAGCATACAATACACTATAACTGATCAAGACAACAGGTCTACGCAAATAGTTCACTCATCAGATATAGTGCATTTCTATTTTACTGAAGGTTGCATGCTTCATCATTTTAGCAGTGAGATTTTTGGATAGTGAGTCCTCACCCCTAACAGGGTTATTTGTAAAAGACTCCTAATAGGGTTAGACCCTTAACCAGGTCACTGTACTTATTGCATTGTAAAGAACAACTCCTAACAGGGTTGCAAGATCTTCTAATAAGGATAATTATACTCAAGTACAGTTCTTGTTGGTGCTAACTCCCATAGAGGTTTTTACCTATTTGGTTTCCTCGTAACCAAAATTGTTGTGTTATATCTTGTGTTATCTAAATTTTTTAATGCTTA
The DNA here is from genome assembly GCA_018584345.1 of Thuja plicata. NCBI lineage: Eukaryota > Viridiplantae > Streptophyta > Pinopsida > Cupressales > Cupressaceae > Thuja > Thuja plicata. Next base: position 601,243 of record MU225990.1, read on the forward strand.
ATGTTATTCTATAATTAATTGGACAAAATAATTAAACTAGCTGATAACTGATTCAGCCCCCCCTCTCAGTTATCCCTTGGACTATTCCAACAATTAGTATTAGAGACAAGTGGCTTGGAGAGAAAGCCTAACAAATTAAGGTAGATCAAATGGTGTACTTCAGGAAAGAGAGTCCTAAGTTTGATGGAGAGAACTATCTTGAATGGAAGAACAAAATGATAACACGTCTTCAATGTATTGGTTTTGAGATCTATGAGATTGCTACTCATGAAATTGATGTTCCCACCTTGAAAGTGTAACACCCCAAAATTGGCACCTAATAATCCTAATCAATTTTGGTGCATTCCTTCAATTTTATCGTCACCAAAGTCCTATTGTACTAGGAAAATTCTCTTCTTAATTGACTTTAATTGACTGAGTCTCAAATACAAAAAACCTAAATTTGCATAAATCTGACATTATATTTAATTCATAAATTATCAAGGTTTATTAGCTAAAAATCCCTATGATTAATTAATTTAATTCTAAATTCCTAAGTGGTTTTAAATTAAACTAATTCCACCCCCTTTAGTTAATATACATCAAAAGGAATTGAATAGTTATTTAATTGATTGAATGGATTATCCTCAAAAAGTATTCCATAATTCTATATGAAAGGTCACTCATGTGGCAATAATCCACTCTTTTAATTAAATAATTCATGCTTTTTTGTCTCAAATGAAAGTGAAGAGGCAACCGTTTCTTTTCAAGAAACTCTTCACCCTCTTTCCATGGTTTTCTATATATTGGACCTCTTTTTCTTCATTTGAGAGGATGATTTTTGAGAGCATCAAATCTATAGTGAAATTTGCATTGATTATTGCATGCTTTTGAGTTTAAATTGCATAATTACATTAATTTCAATTTGGATTAGTAATGATATGTTGATTTTATTTTCAATTCATTACATATCTAACATCTCAATTTCATCTTTCAAGATTTCTAGTTTAAATGCAATTTCAATTCTAAGAATAAGAGCATTTCAAGATTTCATATATTAATTGCATTTCATTTCATAGAGTAGTTGCAATTTCCATTTCATAGATTAATGGAAATTCCATTTTCTCTCATGCTTTAGAAATCCTCCATGTTAGGAATGGTCAGGTTGTTGGCTCTCATTCTGAGAGTAAATTTGACATCCACAACTAATTAGGAGGCAGCAAGTCGCTTCAATCAAATTTGTAGGATGAACAATTCATGCTTGTCTTTGTGAATTGAACGATTGAATAAGGAATATGCTAAGTTTGTGCCTGATTTAGAGGTCACATTCAAGCACACACATTTTGGCACCAACCGTGGGGCAAAAAAAACAATTTCTTGCCTCATTTTTGTACTTTTTGACACTGATTTGGGAACTCTACTGTACGTCCGTACAACACTGGTATGGAGTCTCACGCGAGGTTTTAGGTCGAGCCACGTGAATTTTTTCTCTCTATAGCACTCTATCATGTGAAGAAACAGAAAGCTCATGTGCCTCGAAGTACTTTCTCACGTGCAGCGAAGTACTTCCTCGCGCAAAATTTAGCAGACAGACATTTCATTTCCAGAATTTGTAATTTGTTGCTTTTATTTTCTGACATCTACTTTGTTGTGATTTTTTTTGTTTTTGATTTCTACTATAGCATAACAGTGGTTTGTAGGTTCGCTTGTCAAAGAGAAAAAAAAACTTTATAACAGTTTTCTTGCAGGACGATTGTCAAAGGCATAATCAAAACATCATGTTTGTTTACTATTTTTCATTCACATAGTTTAAATAGGGCTTTGTTAAAATTTTGTAAGGATCTCGATAGAAAAGTAGGGGAATAGGCTCTTCATTACATGGAAGTGATGCCCATGGGTGAAACCAAGACCCAAATTTTGCTAGCATGATGGATACTTGGGGAAGCAAAGCAAGATAGTGAATCTTTAGCTTTTCTACTTGTTATGGGATTATGCTCTTCTCTCTTTGAGAGAATCAGAAACCCAAAGGCTTGTGGATTTGGTGGAGTGAAACTATCTCAGTGATGAATATGCTTGATGTGTTTGGGTGAGGTGAAAAGGTAGAGAAGTATGCTCTTCTCTTTTTGAGAGAATCAAAAAATCAAACCCTTGAATTCGAACCAAGTTGTGTCACCTTTAGAGGGCCTGTCGGAAGTTGAACCTCTAAGAATGACCCAAGTGAGTACACACCTATCACTGGTGATTCCACCTCACTCTAATAAAGTTTGATCTATTGAGTCCAAAGAATCCAAATCCATGGTAACTTATTTCTCATGATTTTTACTATCATCGTGAGAAATCCTTGTTTGTCATACTGAGCGGTGCCGCTCCCAGCCTTGCTTGCAAGGGTGTATGACTTACAAGTGTTGGTGTGGCTATGAGGCCCCAGCTCTATATTAGAGGCACCGAAGGTTATTATGAACAGAAGCCTACTAAACACTCTCTTAGTTAGATGCCTACCTGGTTCACCTCCGAAAGGAGACATAATCTATGCGTAGGGAGAGGGAAGAATCTCTCCCCTAGATGCTCAACATAGGTATGCACCTAGATGCTTGAAGTGATATATGATTCTAGTCCCTGATTTTTGGGAAACCTTCAAACATGTATACTTAGTCCTTGGAAAAACCAAAAATATGGGTGCTCTTTCAAGGGCGACACTGCTATGTGAGGTGCACACATATGCATAAGACAGTGGGGCACAAATTTTGTCTTCGAAACCAATTTTATTTGTAGGGATGAATGAGTGTTTGTTCTTGATTTTTAAACTGTCCAAATTATCATCAAACAAATACTCCCATTATTCTACCAACTTGCTTTTTCCTTGGTAGAATTATTTACGACTATTGTTTGTGTCACTACTTCTTGATTGAAACGTCGTGTTTATAAATGAGTTCTTGTCACCTTGAGATAGATATTTCTGATTTGTATCATCATAAAACAGCCCTGAACCTAAAAATTTTGTCAGAGAACAGTTCTCACTCTGTCTCAAAATCTGGTTTTTTCCTCAAAAATTGAGTCCATCTATCAAAATTTAGGGCTTTCTCGCGCAAACTTTCAGAAACCTAGTACTTTCTCACGTGAGCTGGCATTGTCTCATGTGAAGTTGAGCACTTTCACGTGTGGTGAGGCATTTCCACATGCAAATCTGTAGCCTATCATTCAAAACAACAAGCTTTTTCCTGTTAACTACTGAATTTTTTGCTGGATCTGATTTTTGTCTAGGGTTTGATTGCTTGTTTCCCTGTTGTCTGTAGTTGGAAACTAATTGTCTTGAGTTGTGAACCAATTGATTTTTGCAAGCAAGCTCATCAGGACAACTTTACAATGTCTAAAAGAAAAGACGAGATTCTTAGAGAAACTTTATGGAAACAACTTCAAACTTTGGAATCTGAACTCCAACAATTAAAGGGGGAAAAGGATAAATCTTGGTATGATAACCCCAACTTTGATCAAGAACAATTTGATGACAATCCCAATTTTGATCTAGACCAGTTTTATGACAATCCCAACTTTGATCCAGAGCATGTAGAGGAATTCATGACAACATCAGATGAGATCCCTTTCTATCTGCAAAACAAGGATATTGCAAGTCAAAAAGTGTCTAATTATCCTATAGAGAGAATCTTTACTTCTTTGGGACAATCTTATGAATCTACATTGGAAGAACTTCTTGAGAATGGCCTCATCACATTGCCTAAAATCACGTTACTTGGATCCACATTCTTTAGTAACTACTGTGCATATCATCGACACAATAAGCATGAAACTTCATCTTGCATGGAGTTGAAACATAAAATCCAAGATCTCATAGATGATGGAATAATCAAAGTGGAAAATCCTAATAAATCACATATTGAAGATACTACTCTCAGGCATGATCAATATCAGGAACCTATGTCTAGCAATGATTCGCATCTCACATCTACTTCTTCAACCATTCTTCCATCTCCCAAAGCTTCACCATCCCTATCAAGAACTAAGCCTAATGATGACTATGCCTACTCTCAAGGGTTGGCTCTGAAAGAAACCCAAGCTAATCTGCATTCAACTACAAATCTTTTTCACACCTCAAAGATCATAGACCCCAAGCTTCCATGTGCTTCAACACTTATCATTCCTATTCCTAATTGTTAGAGTAGTCGAGTATTGCTAATAATTAAATCAGTTAATTATTAGTTCATCTACTCTTTGCTTAAGTTAGACTTAGGAAGTTTCTATTTTCTAGAAGTTTCCCCTTTTAGGGTTTCGATATCCTTTATAAGGATTCACCGCCTTGTCTTTCATAAGGAGATTGTAAATCATTTCATTGTTGAATATAGAAGCTTTATTTCTGTCAACATGGTTTTCAACTCTCTGGCCTATTGGCCGCCATAGATCCTTTTATCTTCTGTCTTTTTCTTTTGTTTATGTAATATCTTTGCATGCAGGTGATCTTGGGAAGATTTGATGGTTATCAAATCCTACATGGTATCAGAGTTGATCTGTTGTTCGTTGTTCCTGTTTTATTAATGCACAGAGGGTTTCAGAAGTTTTTTCATCTTTTTTTAGTGGTTCTGGGGGGTCTCTATTTTTAGAGGCATTTTGGACCAAAACGGACACTACCATTGCGTCTAGAAGGCCCAAAAACCCCAGAAACCATATAAATTTTGTCCATTTTGGACACCGGGGCCTCTGGAAAAAAATTTTGGCCTCTCGAGGGCCGTACGAACATGGGTTTCAAGAAAAAAATATTAAAAAATGTTAGTTTTTTAATTTTTTTTGTGTTTTTAATAACACGCGCATTGTTATTTGAATTGGGCCGCCCACGCGCTGCTCTGGGCCCCGCCGCGCCACCTCTGCAGCGCTCCGCCGCCCATCGGCCTCCGCCTCCGGTCCCTGCGCGGCATCCCTCCACCGCCTCCGGCCCTCCTCCGCCCCCGCGGCCCCGGCGCCCCGGCGCCCTCTGCTCACCTGCGGACCCCTGCGTAGCCGGCCCGCGCCGCTCCGCTTGGCGCCCACCGCTTCCCCGGTGGCGCCTTTTTTCAAACAGGCGGTGGCTTTTTCATAGCCCCCGCAAGCTTATGTAGTTTCGTGCGCGGTCATATGTATGACCAAGGGCCCAAGTTCAGCCCCCTGCGTGCCATGCGCCCAGGGGCAGGAGTTTTTTTAGCCCCCAGGGGCTTAACCTTTTTTTTTTAGGCCCCTTTTGACCCTACTTGTCTTTTTTCGCTCTACAGGGAGCATACAGGGGTCTTTTTCTAACTTCCATATACTGTCGGAAAGATCTTTTCGAGAACTGTCCGATGGTGGAGGTTAGGGTTTTTGGTTCCACCGTTTCAATAGCATTTTTTGTTGTTAAAGTCTGATGTCTTTCTTTGCCTTCTGGGAGTCATATCTGGCTCATCCGGACTCCTTTTTTGGCAAATGAGATATCGTCGGAAAGCTGGTTCAGTGTTCTTTTTAGTGGCAGAGGTTATTTTTCCAGATTCTGCTCTAGGTTTTCACTCCTCTGAGTTTTGTAGTTTATGCACCCTGGTGGATTGCTTGGTTCTACAGGTCCTGGGATCTCTTCTTCTGAGTTCATAGCTCACTCTTCTTTCTGACTTCTGAGCTTGCATGCTCCTTCTATTGCATCATTGTTCTGTAAACACACTGAGATAAAGTGCCTCTTCTACATTTCTGGGATCTTGTTCACCTGGTTCAGTTTTAGTACTCGCACTATTTTATAAAGTGCCATGGGGGGTTATGATGCATTTGCCGCTTTAGGCGCATCCACTTTTGTCAAGTGAGCATACCTTCCATGATATTAGCCCATGTAGTGTGTCTGTGACACCGCCCTTTATCCTGTGTGTGTGCTTTTTTTGCACTGTTGGTGTTCCTTATTCTTCTTCTGCAGTTATTTCTGGCATCGCATTTCAGTGTTCCTGTCACCTCTCCCGGTTCAGCATTATGGGGGGGGTCCACCTGTTGGTTCTATTTCTTCCTGGTTCGATTGATCAGCTCTTCATACACTTGTCTTCTCTACCTGGTCATGCACTTCAGTGGGGGTTCCAGCAGTATCTTCTGACAGAGTTTTCAGACATGCTTCGGAGATGCTTCTTGCTCT
>MU225990.1:607489-644652 GCA_018584345.1 Thuja plicata
GCTTTCTGCAGTAGTTTAGCTTTTTTGCTTCTCCCTAAGTTACACTTAAGGGGGGGTGTTAGAGTAGTCGAGTATTTCTAATAATTAAATCAGTTAATTATTAGTTCATCTACTCTTTGCTTAAGTTGGACTTAGGAAGTTTCTATTTTCTAGAAGTTTCCCCTTTTAGGGTTTCGGTATTCTTTATAAGGATTCACCGCCTTGTCTTTCATAAGGAGATTGTAAATCATTTCATTGTTGAATATAGAAGCTTTATTTCTGTCAACATGGTTTTCAACTCTCTGGCCTATTGGCCGCCATAGATCCTTCTATCTTCTGTCTTTTGCTTCTGTTTATGTAATAGCTTTTCATGCAGGTGATCTTGGGAAGATTTGATGGTTATCAAATCCTACACTAATGATTGTCCATCAGCGTGTCAAGAATCCCATATGCAGATCAAATCTCCTACCTCATCCTTAGAAGTGGCTCCATGTCAAGAGGAGAATCCACAACGTGAGGAAACAAATATCAAATATGATCAAGATCAAGACACTATCCATCTTAAAACAATGGTTGACCAGTGTTGCATATCTCATGAATCACATGATAATTTTGTCATCCCCTTCCATCTCTTCCAAGAACATCCTCTATCTCCCAAGCAAGATCAAGATATCCTTTCTACCATCTATAATGAACCTATTGAAAATCAAGAGAAAGGTACCCTTTGTACACCATCTAAAGATCCTTGTTAAGATCATAACATCCCTTCATCTACATGTCATGCTCTTCCATATCCACCTCAAGAAAATATCGTTCCTCCAAATCCCTTGCAGAAGAATAAATCCCCTGAAGCTTCAACTGCTCCTATCAAAATTGCTCCTATCAAAGTTACTCATGCACCTATTGAAATAAAGGCAAATTCAAAAGAGAAGAACATTGGTCATGCAACTCACTCTAAATATGTTGATATCCCCTCCAAACTTTATATCCCTCTATTCAAATGTAAGCACCAATATTCTCCATCCTCCAAATGTATCCTTGGTCCTTATATCCCAAAGCTTAGACCATCAAACCTTCCATCTATATTGGGTCCTAATGTCCCTCCATCTACCATGCCTATCAATACTAGCTTTTCATCCACTTACCCTATCTCCTATCAAGATCAAAAAAGACATACATCTTTGAAGTCTCCCTATCAACCCCTCCATATGAACCACTCATATTGGCCTTATTCATCCACAATTCCTAAGCCTTTTGGAAGCAATTTGGATGTGCAACGAAGAAATCAGAAATATAAGAATCCACGTACATATGAAGATCACTATGTCCCATCTAATCAACATGTGGCTACAAATAAAAAGGAAATATTGAAGAGACCACAAAGGTCCACTGAGCAAAGAACCAAATCAAAGAAAATATGGGTTCCTAAATCCATTATGAAATAATTGTGTTCTAGATCATCTGGTGCAAATAGAAAATCAAATGCTATATGGATTCCCAAGTCTCTTCTCAAGGACTTGGATACAAAAACAAAAGCAAAAGTTATGGGGATTCCCAAGTCTCTCTTAAAAGACTTGCACCAAAAGGAACAATTAGAGTTGGCATCCAAGCTTCCAAAGTCTTCCACTTCACCTCCATCTAAACATCTCCCATCTTCTGAATTCATCGTGGGTCCTCATGTACCAAGATCCATATCCACTCATCCATCAACATCTCAAGCTATTCCATCCACTTTTCCTCCATTCACCCACTACCCTTCAAGGGGTGTGTCAATGTTGATCTTGTCACCTACTATCCTTCCATATTGGGTTCTTACATTCCTTCTTTTTCTCTCATCCAATCCATTGCATAAAATCTTGGCGTCCATCTTCCTTATCCTCCATTTCATCACCTTATCAACATCTTTGAGCATACTTTCAGTGGTTGTGACCTTTTATAGCATATATTTCAGAGGAGCACTATCCAAAGAGCAAGAATCTTAAAGTTCCTACATAAATTCAAAAATAATATAAAATAAAAATTAAAAAAAAAAAAAATGAAAAAGTGCCTTGGTGAAAACTTGGTAAATAGGCACCTTAGTAGCAAAAGTAAAGAGAAATTAATTCATCCTATGGTGAAAACCACTTCTTATGGCAACTTGGATAAGTACCATGATGAACACCTGGCAAACATGCATCATACATAATTCCTCCAACTTGCACTCTTCACTTGGGGGCAAGTTCCTTCCATGTCATCCTCTCCCATCACATCATACATCCAGCTAGCTCGTGAACATCCATGTTCCTTTTTTTGATCTTGACAAGGTTGAGCCTATCCATGAGCATCATGTATCCTGACATTCATGATCCCTTCCATCAGCATATTCACTTTTTCATACTACCCTATCATGATCTTGCTTATCCCAAGCCTATCCTTCCTATCTCTCAGCATTCATGCCATAATTTGAAACATCTACTTATACCTTCATCACCCCTTATCCTAATTACGCTTTTATAGCTATGTCCTATCCAAATTTGACCCCTTGGTCTTGATCAAAATTGAAAAACAAGTTATTCAAAGTCTCTTGACATGTCCACTCTTTTGGACCACATACTTTTCTTGACATCAGGTCATTACCCTAGATTCTATAAAACATCACTCCGTAAGCCTACATTGCTATATTATTTTTTCCCTAGCTTGGGTAATCTTGAAGAGACTATCCTTGAGGGTCACATTCACCCCCTTCATCGATCATTTGTTATTCGTCTCATACACCAGCTACCTAATCCATTTGCAATGTCCTACACCTTGCTAGACATTGGGGGCACACCAATGTGATCTTGCTTGAGATAGAGTAATCTTTAAAAAGGACTAAAAAAAATTGCAAAATATCTAAAAAAATCTAAAAATTGTAAAATATTTAAAAATTCTAAAAATCTCCTGCTTTCCTGCTTTAATTTTCTCAGGCTTTCACTCTCAGTCATCTTCAATATTTTTCTCGATTTCACATGGATTGAAACTGGTCACACTCAGGGGCATGTTCCTTGTCTAGGGGGCATTGTCTTATCTTTTGGAGTATCTCTCCTCTTGCATTGATCACCAGTGGTTCTCACTGCGTCTTCCTGCCAATGCTTCGTAGCACTTCATCTCTCCTTGAGACTGTTTTTCGCATCAGTCACTAGTATTTCTCACTATGTCTGCCTACTAATTCCTGGATCTCATTATCAATATTTTTTCTTGAGAATCTCTCTCACGATAGTCACCAGTGGTTCTCACTGAGTCTGCCTACTGTCACTATTATTGAGATTTCTCATAGTGACTCGCTAATCGGTGTGTTTGACTTCAATCCGTTCAGTGATCTGGGGCATGGTTCCCCACTTCCATCATATCTTAAATTTTTTCTTGAGTCAATAATATTGTCAACAAGACAACTATCTACTATCACAAACTGGTGTTTCTCAACACCTCAATCAAACAGTGTTTTTCAACACTCTCTTTGCACACATCTATATTTTTTAACACACATTGGATATCTAGCACGTAAACATCTCTCAATACCAATCAAACACATTCCACTCACAAGCAAAATGGTGTTTTTCAACACCCCAAACATAGACACATTCATAAACCTTGAAATGTGCTGAGCTGTGATTGACACTTTCTTTGTATTTTGTCTGTTCTCATGAATTTCACTGATATTTTATTGATCCAGTAATGTCAAATAAATAGGGTGTGTGTGATAAGAGCTTCTACATTAAGGTGGAATAGCCTCACATCCATCAATATTGTTTATTTGTATGCCAAGGGGAAGTTGAAACTATCTCCTTGACTGTTATTTCTCTATTTGTTTACTTGTGTACTCTTACTATATCAAACTGGAAACAATGTTCAGGTCATCTTGGCTTTTGTGCCCTGGTGCTTATGTTCATTTCCTACATTGTATCTGATGAAAGTCATATTCATATTCTTATGTTGCAGTGGCACGAGTAAGGATTGTATTGACTCCGATGTTCCAAAATACTCGATGATGATAATTATGCGATGAGTCCAACAACCAAGTCCTAGGGTTGCATTTAGCTTAGGCTTGCATTCGCATTTTAAGCTTGCATAGAAATAGTTATAGTGCTCTCTTCATTAACTTCTCATTCTTTGAAGGTTCTCATCTTTTGTCCTTGATTCCTCTTGATTTCACAAGTGTTCCATCCTCTCATCTATCTTCATTTATATGCTCAATCAATTTTTGTGATCGAAATCAAAATCTGACACTTCTATATATGCTTGTGCAGTCAACTTTCTGACATCACTTTCTTGTCAAAATTATCTCTCGTTATCATTTTCTTGGCTTCTGCAATCTTTTCATCAAATTTAACTCTAGTCAAACTTGGTCAACTATGGTCAAACCTAGTCAACAGGACCTTTCGATCACTCTAAATTGATTTTTCTTTCTCTTGACCTATCTCTAGATTTCTTTCGATCTTTGATCTTGCTTCTATCTGTGATTTCTTGTTCTCATCATTATGTTGTGTCATCTTTCAATTTCGCTCCCAAGGGGGCAGGATGATTGCATTATTAAATATTTTTGCATTATTCTTGAATCATCCTGATCTAAATCAAAATTCCCCATCGCTAGGGGCATCTCATCACTTGGGGCATATTCAATTTTTCATACCTTATGGTCAAAATTTGATATTCCATGATCTTGACTCTCTAGGGGCATCTTGATGTCTCGTATCTTGTCATCTATATTTCTAGGTATCTGAGAAATCTAACTCAGATCCTCAAGGATCAAGCTTCATTCTGAAGATGATTCTTAAAATCTTATTGCGTATTGGGGCAATCTAACCCTAATTCCTGAAAGTTACACTTCATTCTGAAGATGGCTCTCAAAAACTCTTTAGACCATTATCTAGGCAACCTAACCTGGATCTCGATAGACTATCCTTGGTATTGGGGCAATCTAACCTTGAATTTGGAGATAGTCCTAGATCTTCATTACCTATCAGTGGACATTGGGGCAATCTAACCCCGATTCCAATCTTCCCTCAGATGATTCTACTTCTCGATCTGATTGGTGTCTTGGAAACCTAACCTAGACTTCTAAAATCTTCATCTTCACATCAGACTATTCTTTGAATCAATGCACTGCTCACACATCAATTCAAAGAGGGGAAAAATGTAACACCCCAAAATTGGCACCTAATAATCTTTTTAAAATTTGGTGCGTTCCTTCAATTTTCTCATCATCGAAGTCCTATTGTACTAGGAAAATTCTCTTCCTAATTGACTTTAATTGACTGAGTCTCAAATGCAGAAACCCAAAATTTGCATAAATCTGACATTATATTTAATTCCTAAATTATCAAGGTTTATTAGCTAAAATTCCCTATGATTAATTAATTTAATTCTAAAGTCCTAAGTTCTTTTAAATTAAATTAATTCGACCCCCTTTAGCTAATATACATCAAAAGGAATTGAATAGTTATTTAATTGATTAAATGGATTATCCTCAAAAAGAATTCCATAATTATATATGAAAGGTCACTCATGTGGCAAAAATCCACTCTTTTAATTAAATAATTCATGCTTTTTTTTCTCAAATGAAAGTGAAGAGGTAACCGTTTCTTTTCAAGAAACTTTTCACCCTCTTTCCATGGTTTTCTATATATTGGACCTCTTTTTCTTCATTTGAGAGGATGATTTTTGAGAGCATCAAATCTATACTGAAATTTGCATTGATTATTACATGCTTTTGAGTTTAAATTGTATAATTACATTAATTTCAATTTGGATTAGTAATGATATGTTGATTTTATTTGCAATTCATTACGTAGCTAACATCTCAATTTTATCTTTCAAGCTTTCTAGTTTAAATGCAATTTCAATTCTAAGATTAAGAGCATTTCAAGCTTTCATAGATTAATTGCATTTCATTTCATAGAGTAGTTTCAATTTCCATTTCATAGATTACTGGAAATTCCTTTTTCTCTCATGCTTTAGAAATCCTCCATGTTAGCAATGGTCACGTTGTTGGCTCTCGTTCTAAGAGTAAATTTGACATCCACAACTAATTAGGAGGTAGCAAGTCGCTTCAATCGAATTTGCAGGATGAACAATTCATGTTTGTCTTTGTGAATTGAATGATTGAGTAAGGAATATGTTGAGTTTGTGCCTGATTTAGATGTCACACTCAAGAACACACATTTTTTTGCATACCGTGGGGCAGAAAAAATGATTTCTGGCCTCATTTTTGAACTTTTGATAGTGATTTGGGAACTTTGTCGTACATCCGTATAGCACTAGTACGGAGTCTCACATGAGGTTTTAGGTCAAGCCGCATAAAGTTTTTCTCTCTATAGCACTCTTTCATGTGAAGAAATAGAAATCTCGCATGCCTTGAAGTACTTTCTTGCATGCACCGAAGTACTTCCTCACATGAAATTTAGCAGACCGACATTTCATTTCTAGAATTTGTAATTTGCTGCTTTTCTTTTTTGACATCTACTCTGCTATGATTTTTTTTGTTTCTGATTTTTGCTGAAGCATAACAGTGGTTTGCAAGTTCACTTGTCAAAGAGAAAAAAAAACTTTCTAACAATTTTCTTGCAGGATGATTGTCAAAGGCATAATCAAAACGTCATGTTTGTTTACTATTTTTCATTCACATAGTTTAAATAGGGCTTTGTTAAAATTTTGTAAGGATCTCGATAGCAAAGAAGGGGAATAGGCTCTTCATTACATGGAAGTGATGCTCATGGATGAAACCGAGACCCAGATGTTGCTAGCATGAAGGATACTTAGGGAAGCAAACAAAGATAGTGAATCTTTAGCACTTCTACTTGTTAGGGGATTATGCTCTTCTCTCTTTGAGAGAATCAAAACCCCAAAGGCTTGTGGATTTGGTGGAGTGAAACTATCTCAGTCATGAATATGCTTGATGTGTTTGGGTGAGGTGAAAAGGTAGAGAAGTATGCTCTTCTCTCTTTGAGAGAATCAGAAAATCAAACCCTTGAATCCGAACCAAGTTGTGTCACCTTTAGAGGGTCTGCCGGAAGTTGAACCTCTGAGAATGACCCAAGTGAGTACACACCTATCACCGGTGATTCCACCTCACTCTAATAAAGTCACTTTGTTGAGTCCAAAGACTCCAAAGACATGGTAACTTATTTCTCATGATTTCGACTATCATCATGAGAAAGCCTTGTTTGTCGTACTGAGCGGTGCCGCTCCTAGCCTTTCTTACAAGGGTCTATGGATTACAAGTGTTGGTGTGGCTACAAGGCCCCAGCTCTATATTAAAGGCACCAAAGGCTATTGTGGATGGAATCCTACTAAAGATTCTCTTAGCTAGATGCCTACCCAGTTCACCTCTGAAAGGAGACATAATTTGTGCGCGGGGAGAGGGAAGAATCTCTTCCATAGATTCTTGACATAGGTATGCACCTGGATGCTTGAAGTGGTATATGATGTTGGTCCCTACTTTAAGGGTAACCTTTGAACATATATATTTAGTCCTTGGAAACACCAAAAACACAGGCACTCTTTCGAGGGTGACACTGCTGTGTGAGGTGCACGCATACGCATAAGATAGCGGGGCACAAATTTTGTCTTCTCAACCAATTTCCTTTGTAGGGATAATTGAGTTTTTGTTCTTGAGTCTTAAAATATTAAAATTTGCATCAAACAAAGACTCCCATTATTCTACCAAGTTGCTTTGTCCTTGCTAGAATTGTTTACGACTACTGTTTGTGTCACTACTTCTTGATTGAAATGTTGTGTTTGTAAATGAGTGCTTTTCACCCTGAAATGAAGATTTATGACTTGTATCATCATAAAATTGCCCTAAACTCTAAAATTTTGTTAGAGAATAGTTCTCATTGTGTCTCAAAATCTGGTCTTTTCCTCAAAAATTGAGTCCATCTATCAAAATTTAGTGCTTTCTCGCGTGAACTTTCAAAAACCTAGCACTTTCTCGTGTGAGCTTACATTGTCTCGCATGAAGTTGAGCACTTTATCACATGGTGAGGCATTTCCTCACACAAATCTATAGCCTGGTGTTCAAAATAGTGAGCTTTTTCCCGTTAACTAGTGAATTTTTTATCGGATTTGAGTTTTGTCTAGGGTCTGATTGCTTGTTTCCCTATTGTTTACAGTAGGAAATTGATTGTCTTGAGTTGTGAACTGACTAATTTTTACAAGCAAGCTCATCAAGACAACTTTACAATGTCTAAAAGCAAAGAAGAGATTCTTAGAGAAACTTTATGGAAACAACTTCAAACGTTGGAATCTGAACTCGATCAATTAAAGGGGGAAAAGGATAAATATTGGTATGATAACCCCAACTTTGATCCAGAACAATTTGATGAAAATCCCAATTTTGATCCAGACCAATTTTATGACAATCCCAACTTTGATCTAGAGCATGTAGAGGAAGTCATGACAACATCAGATGAGATCCCTTTCTATCCGTGAAACAGGGATATTGCAAGTCAAAAAGTGTCTAATTATCCTTCAAAGAGAATCTTTACTTCTTTGGGATAGTCTTATGAATCTACATTGGAAGAACTTCTTGAGAATGACCTCATCACATTTCCTAAAATCACATTACTTGGATCCACATTCTTTAGTAACTACTATGCATATCATCGATATAATAAGCATGAAACTTCATCTTGCATGGAGTTGAAACATAAAATCCAAGATCTCATAGATGATGGAATAATCAAAGTGGAAAATCCTAATAAATCACATATTGAAGATACTACTCTGAAGCATGATCAATATCAGGAACCTATGTCTAGCAATGATTCCCATCTCACATCTACTTCTTCCACTATTCCTCCATCTCCTAAAGTTTCACCATCCCTATCAAGAACTAAGCCTAATGATGATTATGCCTACTCTCAAGTGTTGGCTCTGAAAGAAAACCAGGCTAATATGCATTCTGCTGCAAATCTTTTTCACACCTCAAAGATCATAGACCCCAAGCTTCCATGTCCTTCAACACTTATCATTGCTATTCCCAATGACTGTCTGTTAGTGTGTCAAGAATCCCATATGTAGATCAAATCTCCTACCTCATCCTTAGAAGTGGCTCCATGCCAAGAGGAGAATCCACAACGTGAGGAAACAAATATCAGTTATGATCAAGATCAAGACACCATCCATCTTAATCTAATGGTTGACCAGTGTCACATATCTCATGAATCACATGATAATTTTGTCATCCCCTTCGATCTCTTCCAAGAACATCCTCTATCTCCCAAGAAAGATCAAGATATCCTTTCCACCATCTATAATGAACCTATTGAAAATCAAGAGAAAGGTACCCTTTGTACACCATCTAAAGATCCTTGTCAACATTAGAAAATCCCTTCATCTACATGTCATTCTCTTCCATATCCACCTCAAGAAAATATCATTCCTCCAAATCCCTTGCAGAAAAATAAATCCCCTGAAGCTTCAGCTGCTCCTATCAAAATTGCTCCTATCAAAGTTACTCATGCACCTATTGAAATAAAGGAAAATTCAAAAGAGAAGAACATTGGTCATGCATCTCACTCTAAATATGTTGATATCCCCTCCACACTTTATATCCCTCAATTTGAATCTAAGCACCAGTCTTCTCCATCCTCCAAATCTATCCTTGGTCCTTATATGCCAAAGCTTAGACCGTCGAACCTTCCATCTATATTGGTTCCTTATGTCCCTCCATCTACCATGCCTATCAATACTAGCTTGTCATCCACTTACCCTATCTCCTATCAAGATCAACAAAGACATACATCTTTGAAGTCTCCCTATCAACCCCTCCATATGAACTAGTCATATCGGCCTTATTCATCCATAATTCCTAAGCCTTTTGGAAGCAATTTGAATGTACAACAAAGAAATCAGAAATATAAGAATCCACGTACATATGAAGATCACAATGTCCCATCTAATCGACATGTGACTACAAATAAAAAAGGAAATATTGAAGAGACCACAAAGGTCCACTGATAAAAGAACCAAATCAAAGAAAATATGGGTTCCTAAATCCATTATGAAATAACTACGTTCTAAATCGTCTGATGCAAATAGAAAATCAAATGCTATATGGATTCCCAAGTCTCCTCTCAAGGACTTGGATACAAAAAGAAAAGAAAAAGTTATGTTGATTCTCAAGTCTCTCTTAAAAGACTTGCACCAAGAGGAACAATCAGAGTTGGCATCCAAGCTTCCAAAGTCTTCCACTTCACCTCCATCTAAACATCTCCCATCTTCTGACTCCATCTTGGGTCCTCACGTACCAAGATCCATATCCACTCATCCATCAATGTCTCAAGCTATTCCATCCACTTTTCCTCCATTCGTCCACTACCATTGAAGGGGCGTGTCAATATTGATCTTGTCACCTGCTATCCTTCCATATTGGGTCCTTACATTCCTTCTTTTTCTCTCATCCAATTCATTGCATAAAATCTTGGCCTCCATCTTCCTTATTCTCCATTTCATCACCTTATCAACATCTTTGAGCATAATTTCAGTGGTTGTGACCTATTATAGCATATGTTTTAGAGGATCACTATCCAAAGAGAAAGAAGCTTTAATTTCCTACATAAATTCAAAAATAAAATAAAAAATAAAAATAAAATAAAAAAAAATGAAAAAGTGCCTTGGTGAAAACCTAGTAAATAGGTGCCTTAGTAGAAAAAGTAAAGAGAAATCAATTTGTCCTGTGGTGAAAACCAGTTCTTTTGGTGCCTTGGATATGTACCATGATGAAAACCTGGCAAACAGGCATCATGCATAATTCCTCCTACTTGTACTCGTCACTTGGGGGCAAGTTCCTTCCATGTTATCCTCTCCCATCACATCTTACATCCAGCTAGCTCGTGAACATCCATGTTCCTTTTTCTGATCTTGACAAGGTTGAGCCTATCCATGAGCATCATGTATCCTGACATTCATGATCCCTTCCATCAGCCTATTCAATTTTTCATACTACCCTATCATGATCTTGCTTATCCCAAGCCTATCCTTCCTATCTCTTAGCATTCATGCTATAATTCGAAACATCTACTTATACCTCCATCATCCCTTATCCTAATTACACTTTTATAGCTATGTCCTATCCAAAGTTGACCCCTTGGTGTTGATCAAAATTGAAAAACAAGTTCTTCAAAGTCTCTTGACATGTCTACTCTTTTGGACCACATACTTTTCTTGACATCAGGTCATTACCCTAAATTCTATACAGCATCGCTCCATGAGCCTACATTGCTATATTATTTTTTCCCTAGCTTGGGTAATCTTGAAGAAACTATCCTTGAGGGTCACATTCACCCCCTTCATCCATCATTGGCTATTCATCTCATACATCAACTTTCTAATCCATCTGCAATGTCCTACACCTTGCTAAACATTGGGGACACACCAATGTGATCTTTCTTGAGATAGAGTAATATTTAAAAAGGACTAAAAAAAATTGCAAAATATCTAAAAAAATCTAAAAATTGTAAAATCTTTAAAAATTCTAAAAATCTCCTACTTTCCCGCTTTAGTGTGCTTTCCTGCTTTAATTTTCTCAGGCTTTCGCTCTTAGTCATCTTCAAGATTTTGTTCGACTTCACATGGATTGAAACTGGTCACACTTGGGGGCATGGTCTTTGTCTAGGGGGCATTGTCTTATCTTTTTGAGTCTCTCTCCTCTTGCATCAATCACTAGTGGTTCTCGCTGTGTCTGCCTGCCAATGCTTCGTAGCACTTCATCTCTCCTTGAGACTCTCTTTCGCATCAGTCACCAGTAGTTCTCACTGTGTCTACCTGTTGATGCCTTGATCTCATTATCAATCTTTTTTCTTGAGAATCTCTCACATGATAATCACTAGTGGTTCTCACTGAGTCTACCTACTATCGCTATTATTGAGATTTCTCATATTGACTTGCTAATTGGTGTGTTCGACTTCAATCTATTCAATGCTTGGGGGCATGGTTCCCCACTTCGATCATATCTTTGATTTTTTCTTGAGTCAGTAATCTTGTCAACAAGACAACTATCTACTGGTACAAACTGGTTTTTCTCAACACCTCAATCAAACAGTGTTTTTCAACACTCTCTTTGGACACATCTATGTTTTTTAACACACATTGGATATCTCGCATGTAAACATCTCTTGATAGCAATCAAACACATTGCACTCACAAGCACAATGGTGTTTTTCAACACCCCAAACATAGAAACATTCATAAACTTTGAAACGTGCTGAGCTGTGATTGACTCTTTCTTTGTATGCTGTCTATTCTCATGAATTTTACTAATATTTTATTTGTTTACTACTTGTGGGTGTGGTTTTGATGATCCATCAACGTCAAATAAACAGGGTGTATGTGATAAGAGCTTCTACATTAAGGTGGAAAACCCTCACATCCCTTGATCTTTGTTTATTTGTAGGCCAAGGGGAGGTTGGAACTATCTCCTTGACTATTATTGCTCTGCTTGTTTACTTGTGTACTCTTACTATATCAAACTGGAAACAATGTTCAGGTCATCTTGGCTTTTGTGCCCTGGTGCTTATGTTCGTATCCTACATTATTTCCGATGAAAGTCATATTTATATTCTTATGGTTGCACTGGCACCAGTAAGGATTGTATTGACTCTGATGTTCCAAAATATTCAATGATGATAATTATGTGATTATTCCAACAACCAAGTCCTAGGGTTGCATTTAACTTAGGCTTGCATTCGCATCTTAGGCTTGCATTCGCATTTTAAGCTTGCATAGAAATAGTTTTAGTGCTCTCTTCATTGACTTCTCATTCTTCGAAGGTTCTCATCTTTTGTCCTAGATTCCTCTTGACTGCACAAGTGTTCGATCCTCTCTCTCTATCTTCATCTATATGCTCAATCAATTTTTGTGATCGGAATTGAAATCTAACACTTCTCTATATGCTTGTGCAATCAACTTTCTGATAGCGCTTTCTTGTCAGGATTATCTCTCGTTATCATTTTCTGGGCTTCTATAATCTTTTCATCAAAGTCACCTCTAGTCAAACTTGGTCAACTATGGTCAAACCTAGTCAATAGGACCTTCTAATCGCTCTAAATTGATTCTACTTTCTCTTGATCTATCTTTGGATTTCTCTAGATCTTCGATCTTGCTTCTATCTGTGATTTCTCGCTCTCAACATTATGTTGTGTCATCTTTTGATTTCATTCCCGAGGGGGTAGGATGATTGCATCATTAAATCTTTTCGCATTATTCTTGAATCAGTCTGATCTGAATCAGAAGTCCCCATCACTAGGGGCATCTCATCACTTAGGGCATATTCAGTTTTTCGTACCTTATGGTCAAAATTGGATATTCAATGATCTTGAATCTCTAGGGGCATCTTGATGTCTCGTATCTTTTCATCTATCTTTCTAGGTATATTTTCATCTATCATCTATCTTTCTAGGTATCTTCCTAATTGACTTTAATTACTGAGTCTCAAATGTAGAAAACCTAAATTTGCATAAATCTAACGTTATATTTAATTCCTAAATAATCAAGGTTTATTAGCTAAAAATCCCTATGATTTATTAATTTAATTCTAAAGTCCTATGTGCTTATAAATTAAATTAATTCCACCCCCTTTAGCTAATATACATCAAAAGGAATTGAATAGTTATTTAATTGATTGAAAGGATTATCCTCAAAAAGAATTCCATAATTCTATATGAAAGGTCACTCATGTGGCAATAATCCACTCTTTTAATTAAATAATTCATTCTTTTTTGTCTCAAATGAAAGTGAATAGGCAACCGTTTCTTTTCAAGCAACTCTTCACCCTCTTACCATGGTTTTCTATATATTGGACCTCATTTTCTTCAATTTAGAGGATGATTTTTGAGAGCATCAAATCTATAGTGAAATTTGCATTGATTATTACATGCTTTTGAGTTTAAATTGCATAATTACATTAATTTAAATTTGTATTAGTAATGATATGTTGATTTTATTTGCAATTCATTTACATATCTAACATCTCAATTTCATCTTTCAAGCTTTGTAGTTTAAATGCAATTTCAATTCTAGTTTAAATGCAATTTCAATTCTAAGATTAAGAGCATTTCAAGCTTTCATAGATTAATTGCATTTCATTTCATAGAGTAGTTGCAATTTCCATTTCATAGATTAATGGAAATTCCATTTTCTCTCATGCTTTATAAATCCTCCACGTTAGCAATGGTTAGGTTGTTGGCTCTCTTTCTAAGAGTAAATTTGACATCCACAACTAATTAGGAGGCAACAAGTTGCTTCAATCAAATTTGCAGGATGAACAATTCATGTTTGTCTTTGTGAATTGAACAATTGAGTAAGGACTATGCTGAGTTTGTGCCTTATTTAGAGGTCACATTCCAGAACACACAGAAAGACCTTGCAGAAGAAGACTCTACAAATAAACAAAAAGAAGTATTCACTCAAAATGAAATTGCCAAGGAGGCCTTAATCAATGCTCTATCTGACAGTGAATTTTCTGAGATCAAGAAGGAAAAAAATCATATTCAATCTAGAAATACTTAGAAGATATGTTTGAAGCAGACATCCAAGCAAAGAATGCATGCAGAAAGACATGGAAGAAAAGATACAATAACTTAGAGATGGTACCTGAAGAGAACATCAGAGCTTACAATCAAAGGATTAATGACGTAGTATTAGGTATCGAGAACAATGGTGGAGAAATTTTAGAGGATGATATAATGGACAAACTGATGACCACATTGATAGTAGATTATGAAAGAAAGATTAACATTTTGGGTGAAACTATGTAATTCTCAAAGGACTTCAAAAGAGAAACTCTGATCAACAAAATATCTGCATTTGAGATATCGATATTAAAGATAGACCCTAAAATGGAAACAACTTTCAAAGCTTCAGTCCATGGTAAGAAATCTTTAAGAAGCTCTAATGACAAGGAAGAAGTTGACACTGAACTAGAAAAAATCATTGCTATGATTTCCAAGAAGGAAAGATAAGGTAAAGGGAAATATGAAGGACATCTACCATTCAAATGTTTTTCATGCAACAAACTTGGCCACTTTGCATCCAATTTTCCTACAAGAGTCAAGAAGATTAGATCAGATTACAAGACCAAATACACTAAGGAATGCTATCATGCTAAAGATGGTGTAATTGATGATGATTCAAGAGAAGATGAAATTGTATTTTTTGCCATTAAAGACCTTGAGAAAATGCTTGAGGATATGAACTTTCAAGATGAAAAAGAAGCACAAGAGTTAGCATTATTTTCCAAAGAAGACATCAGAACATAATGGATCATAGACAAAGGGTGTTCACATCACATGATAGGTGAAAAAGATAGATTTGTACATCTAGATAAGCATAAAGGAGACATGGTCAGATTTGGAGATAACACTCCCAAAGCTATCATATGCAGAGGATCGATCACCTTAGATGAAAAGAATAAGACAGATGATGTTCTTTATATTGATGGTTTACATCATAACTTAATAAGTGTTGGAAAACTGATAGATAAAGGATATCAGTTGGAATTCAAGAAAAATAGTTGTATTATCAACAACAAAGAAGGAGACATGATTGCATCAGGCTCAAAGACCAAAGGTAATGTCTTTCAACTTAACTCTGAAGTAAGTTGTTTTGTTGCAAAAGTGGATGACAGTTGGCTATGGTACAAGAGACTTTGTCATATTAATTTTGACAACATAGTAAAGATAACTAATGTAAAGGCAATAAGAGACCTTACAAGTATTTCAAGACCAGTTGATACAATGTGCATGGAATGTGTTGTGGGGAAGCATGTGAGGACCTCATTCAGGAATAAACATAACTCTATAGAGAAAAAATTAGATCTAATACATGCAGACCTATGTGGACCTACTCAAAAAAGATCATACTACGGAGAAAGGTATTTTATTTTATTTTTTGATGATTTATCAAGGATGATGTGGGTTGCATTCTTAAAAGACAAATCTAAATCTTTTGAGAAGTTAAAAGTATTCAAAGATAAGGTTGAAAATGAATTTGGATTAAAGATAAAATGTCTGAGATCAGATAGAGGAGGAGAATTCACCTCTGACCAATTTTATGATTACTGTGAAGAAAATGGAATCAAAAGATAGATAAGTGCACCCAGAACCCCTCAGTAGAACAGGATAGCAGAAAGAAGGAACATGATAATACTTGACATAGCGTGCATTATCATGAGTAAAGGAAAGGTTTCCCACACCTATTGGAGAGATGCAGTCAATACAACAATCTATACTATCAATAGAATTTAATTAAGGCTAGGCACAGACAAGACACCTTATGATCTTTGGTTTGGTAATGTACCCACTATAAAATAGTTTAAAATCTTTAGAAGCAAGTGCTACATGAAGAGAGATGATAGTATTGGCAAGTTTGATGCTAGAAGAGATGAAGGTATTTTCCTTGGTTACTCTACTAAAAGAAAAGCCTATAGATGTTTTAATCTAAGATTGAAGAAGATTATTGAAAGTAATCATGTGAAGATTGATGAGAAGTTTATGATTCAAGAAAGATACTATGAATGTGCTCCCATGATTGAAGATGAACCTAGACCTATCAATAAAGACATAGTTATTGAAGAAATGTTTGACTCTATTGATGCTTCATGTAAAAATCCTAAAACATCCTAAAAACTCAAAATACACATCCAAATACCACTCTAAGGAAGAAATCATTGGAGATTAGAGCGCTAAGGTCTTGACAAGATCCAGAGAAAAAGGTTCAACTCTTGATGAAGAGGTATGCTTACTTTCACTGATTGAACCCTTAAGTGTTGATGATGCGTGCAAAGATTCAGATTGGCAAAGTGCTATGAAAGAAGAATTAGATTAGATAATCAAGAATGACACATGGGAACTGGTCCCTAGACCTTGTGACAAAAATTTTATTGGAACTAAGTGGATATTAAGGAATAAGATGAATGAAGAAGGCACAATGGTAAGAAACAAAGCAAGACTAGTATGTAAAGGATATGCGTAGAGAGAAGGAATAGACTATATTGATATATTTTCCCCTATAAGCAGACCTGAAGCTATCAAGTTGCTTTTTTCCTATGCAAAATTCAAAAAATTCAAGGTATATCAGATGGATGTCAATTCAGCCTTTTTGAATGGTGACTTGAAAGAAGAAGTTTACATAGAACAGCCTGAAGGATTCAAACTATCAGACAAACTAGACATGGTATGCAGATTAACGAAAGCCCTTTATGGACTTAAACAGGCCCCAAGAGATTAGTATGAGAGACTTGATGGTTACTTAACCAAGATTGGATTCAAAAAGGGGACAACAAATTGTAACTTATTCATGAGAGAGACACCCGGTGGACTATTACTTGTTGCTATATTTTTTATGACATTATCTTTGGTGGTAATGACAAGCTTAGTGCAGAATTTTCCAAAGAGATGAAGAGTGAGTTTGAAATGAGCATGATTGGACCTATCAAATATTTTTTGGGATTGAATGTAAAACAAACAGACAAAGGCATATTTATAAATTAGTCTAAATATGTGAAGGAAATATTGAAGACTTTCAAAATGGAAGATTGTAAACCAGTAAGCATGCCCATGATAATAGGAAGAAAGATTTCTAAAGATGATGATTCCATAGCAGTGGACAAGACACTATACAAGTCTATGATTGGAAAACTCATATATCTTACTTAATCTAGACTAGATATTTCCAATGTAGCTGGCATTGTTGGAAGATTTGCAGCTGAACCTAAACAAAATCACCTAATGACAATAAAGAGAATATGCAGTTACTTAAAAGGGACTATAGACTATGGTTTATGGTATCCTAACTCAGAGAATATACAAATTCATGTTTATACAGATGCAGATTGGGAAGGTTGTGCTGATGACAGGAAGAGTACCTCAGGAGGAGCAGTATTTCTTGGAGACAGGTTGGTTACTTGGACAAGCAAGAAGAAGAACTGTATCTCTCAGTCGAAAACATAAGCTGAGTATGTTGCAACAACACTGAATTGTTCAATAATGGTATGGATCAAATAGATGATTAAATACCTTGGTATTCATATTTATTATCCTATTTTTATTCACTATGATAACACCAGCACTATCAATATGTCTAAGAACCCTATGATGCACACAAAGACAAAACACATTGAAATCAAAAACCACTTTCTAAGATAAAAAGTTGCAGACAGAGAAGTAAAGCTATATTATGTGGGCACTAAAGAAGAGTTAGCAAATATTTTTACAAAGCCTTTATAAAAAGATACTTTTGAGTATCTCGAGGAGAAGCCGAGAGTAATTCCCTTTCCTAAGTTTGATTAGTAGTTGCAACAAAGAACATTGTCCTTGGTGACTGATGAATGGTTGACTACTCTACTTCTGGAGTAGTACCTGTGCTTCATGATGTTTGGCACCCTTTTCCATTTATGTCAAAGGGGGAGTATTAGTAAGGGGGATCATATACTCTGGGGGAGTATATAGTCATGAAAATAAAAACACAGTCAGAAGAGAAACAACAGTAAAGAGGAACTCTCGATGAGGATATTGAGAAGATTGTAAAAAGAAGGAGGATACTTTGGGTTGAGGTGTTTTTCATATCATATGTTTCCATCAATGTCAAAGGGGGAAATTGTTGGAGATTTTATTCAATGCAAATAATTGACTGTATGTTTGTCATTGATGACAACATATAGTATACAATAGTGAACTATATTTATTTTTTAGTATAGACGTATGAAATCCTTGCGTGGTTGTTTTTATGTTTCAGGCATAGTTACTAAACCATGTACATTCATGTGGAGTCAGATATGCAGTTTCAGTTGAGTTATGTTAATCTGTTGTGGCAGTTACAATTTTTGGAGATTATCTATTAAGAGCTGACATAATTACATTATTTCTTGAGCTATGGCTATCTTCAGGATATGCATGTTTGTATTCATGTTTAGTTATGAGTTAATAGTAATTATCTAAAGGTGCTAAACATGTTTTAACAGAAGTGGGATAATTGAGTCAATTTGGTAGAGCTGACTATGTGAAGCATTGCGTCTATTCAATTTGAGTTGCATGGTTTGAATTAGGTTGCATGCTTGATTTGGCTGACTAACAAAGTATTGAAGGGACTCCAAAAGCCGACTAAGATCACATCTTTTGGGGAAGATACTTATAGTAGTTCATTTGATGAACGCAAAGTGTGAATGATAAGTGAAGAGACATAAAAAGTATAGAACAAAATGTCCGTTGTTTTGGGATAGTAAAGACATTTCATTCATCAAGAAAATATCTATGTGAGGAAGAAGTGTAAGCATACAAGACATTGGAACTGATCAAGACAACAGGTCTACTCAAACAGTTCACTCATCAGATATAGTGCATATCTATTTTACTGAAGGTTGCAGCCTTCATCATTTTAGGAGTCATATTTTTGGATAGTGAGTCCTCACCCCTAACAGGGTTATTTGTAAAAGACTCCTAATAGGGTCAGACCCTTAACTATGTCACTATACTTATTGCATTGTAAAGAACAACTCCTAACAGGGTTGCAATATCTTCTAATAGGGATAATTATACTCAAGTACAATTTTTGTGGGTGCTAATTCCCATGGGGTTTTTTACCTATTTGGTTTCCCCATAACCAAAATTGTTGTGTTCTATATTGTGTTATCTGAATGTGTTAATGCTTGATGTTATTCTATAATTATTTGAAGAAAATAATTAAACTAGCTGATAACTGATTCACCCCCACTCTCAGTTATCCCTTGGGACTATTCCAACACCTTCATTCAATTCCTATGGAGAACCCATATTCATGAGTTTAAGGATAAGTGTCGCAAGTTGCAATAAGCTCAACCAAACTAGAGCAAACAAGACATTGGGAAGGAAATCAAATAAGAATTGATGACCAAGTTTGACAAAATAACCCCTGAAGAGGGTAGGGAGTTGGTGAAGACAAAGGGATTTGGCTAATGCCATTGTGTTTGATGTTGTGAGGAAGGAAGTAAAACCATTGCCCACTAGTGGGACATCAATTGGTGCCCAGTTCAGTGAGGATCATGAAACACTGGCAATATGGTCCTTGAAGAGGAAAGATAAAAGGAGAATCAATGCAGATGATCAAGATGAGAGTGTAGGAAGCCTCATAATAAAAAGAGTTTTAGATACTCCAGGGGTAGAAGCATCTATCCTTACTTTGTAAACTTCTAAATTAAGTTTGAAGGTAGCTGAGAAGCAAGAATATGCTTCCAAGAGCATAACCCAAAAGTATGAATTTGTTCTCAAAGCTTATAATGATGAGAGGGTCAAATCTATGCAAAAGGATGATAGGACTTCATTCCTAGAGGGAAATAAAATAGCTCAAGTTGTGCCTCAAAGGAGGATTACATAGGACCCTCACTAGCCATCCTCATCAAGTCTGATTATCACTTATCCTCCTTCCCTTGCACCATCAACTTTTACCACATTAGAGGAGGTTGAGAAAGAAAAAGCTAGACTGATAGATGAAAGAGCAGAGCTAGAAAGACAAAAGAAAGAATGGGTGGAATAGTCTATAGCCTTCAAAGAAGCAGAGGCATGGATTAAGAAAAAGTATGCAGACAAGATACATAGCACCTTGATGCATTGTGCACATGGATTGGTTCCTATGACCATCTATGCACATGGTAAGAAAATTGTTAACATGATGAATGAATACAATGCAAACAAGGACCAATTAGACCAATTGGTGGATAAGTGGAAAGGGAAGGGAGGAGAGTTCAAATTCTTCCACACCACTTGCAAGAAGGAGAATGATGTTGATATAGTCTTTACTGGCACTCATAAATGTGTCAAACTGCTCATGGACATAAACATAAGGAGGAGCATCGTCATTAGAAAGGTAATGTCCGTAAAAAAGGATTATTCAAATGACTGTTATGACATGTTTCCAAATATCTTCAAGAAAAATGGAAATATCAAAGATGAGGTGCTATGGCATTGGCAGATGAACGAAACTTTGGCAACAAGGACCAATAGCATAATTACATTAGAGAGTACATTGTTGTTTGCTCAAATAGTTGAGATAGTTGGCAAGGCCAATGCATTTTTTGCATTTTGGTCAGATGAGATTGAGAAGGCATATACCACATGGAAGGAAATTAACAACAAAGAAGATGAGGTCCTCAACTTCAACTGAATAGGTGATAAGGTGTACACTTATTGGAGAAAAAAGTACACAATAGTTGATCTAGGTGAAGGTGACAACATGAAAGTGCATGAAGAAGCCCAATAGGTTGGTTGATACAGTTTAAATTAAAGATCCTATATCACCAATGTCAAAGACAACAGATTCCAGATGGCTCACACCGAGAAAATTTGAAGCAGTGGCAAGTACAAAGCAGTCAAAAGACAAAATTTGTTGAATATCTATTATAACAAGAGTGGTTATCACTCAATTAGCTATTTTTTTTTAGTGAGTCATTAATTTTTCCTTATTCCAATTGATCCAAAGCTTGTTGCAATCCTAATCTATAAAGTGATTCCCAAGATCATTGGAAAGGGCTAGAAAATTTATATTGTAAACCATTTGTAAAGTTTTCAGTCAGAAGGGGAAATATAACATAATGTGTACTAGATAGTGTAAGAAGTCAAAAATAAAGCTAAGAGACCTTTTGGAGGTTATTGAAGAGGTTATCTCTGAGTACTTTTTTTATACTGAAATGAGATTTTCTGAATTTAATACAAAGATCGAGATTCCAATCTCTCCTATGTTATGTGTCATGTGATTTATGAATTTTATAATTCCTTAGCAATGTTTTCTCTGTGTTTATGTACTCATTTGAGAGTTCTTATCTAGGATCAGATTAAATTAGGCTGTAATTTATGCATATATTCATCTGACATATTGTAAGGATTCTATTAGTAGTAGGGGTTTTTGGGTGGTTGTATCATGATTTGAAATCTTTAGTGAGCATTAATTCCAGTATGCTATATCTAAGTCAGATTATAGCCCAATGGATAAAGCGCTAATCTGAAGCTGATAATTTTTGTCTTATTATATATCTAGTTGCACATTGACTGTGTTTTCCCATAAGAAAACATTTTAAAATCCATTAAGTCTTCATTTGTATAAGTTTTTTATAATTTCTATCTCATGCTTCATTTCAAGGTTGATGTTCAATGTATAATTAGAAAATTATCTAGTATCTCCCGGTCATGTTGAGTCATTGTGAGATTACTACTTGATAGTACTAGATTGGATATATCAATTGGTATAACATGATATCCCCCTTGGTGTATTAGGACCTAAAGAGTAGAAGTATTAAGAGAGTGCTGGTTAGTTGGTCATTTTTTGTATGAACAAACATTTGGAGGTGGATCCTCTATAAAACAATCATAAAAGGAAGAGGTTATTGTTGTTTCTATTGCAACATAAAAAGAAACCAATAGAACCAATGAATCAAAGGCTATGCTATCATAAATGCATAAAAGTTAAGTATTCACAAAGTTACTGTATACAATGACAGGGTGCACACTAACAGAAAAAGTAAACCAACGATGAGAAAAGTCACAGTGTTACCTGACGAGAAAAATCATAGTGTAACCCGATGGATAGAATTACAGTGTTTCCCAATGGATAAACAACACCGACAGACATAAATCTTGAAGACAACTGAAGTCTCACCAACCAAAAAGTCTATTGTCACCGATGACCAACTAAAGTATTTATTGACAGAACAAAGAGTTTAGAAATGACAAAAGGCTTAGCTGTCAAGAGATAAATATAGACTAAACTGATACTTATCATTATTTTAATAGAAAAGATAAAGCCATAGATAAGTAAATGATTTAAATTTGTTTTGTCCAGTTGGCAAGAAGATCTATACGAGATAAAATTAGAGTTTTTCTTTAAATCAAATTGGAAAGAATTTTGGATCAAGCCAAGATCAAGAAATCTAAGAAATGGTGAAATCATGTCTATATAAGAGACAAGCTAATTAAATGTAAATTAGGGGAGTGACAAGAGAATAGATACTGAAGAGATTCTAAAGGAGAAGAAAGTCTTCATTTAGACCTAATCAATCAAGCTGAGGAAAAATCTAAATTATGCAGACACCGATGAACAATGATATAGCATCATAGACCAGAAAAATATGGAGCAAAGGTATTGAATTGATAACATTGATAAAAAAGGTAATGTACTTACAATAGATCTAAAAATCTAGAATTCTAGTTGTATATGTGAACAGATCAATTTACTGTTTCAATTTAACCATTGAAGCATCAAGTCTCTTAACCGAGTAGGACATAAAAGTCTTTTCTAATTGAGATACATCCCAAGGAGTATCAAAAAGTTTGATCATACAAAGTAGCATTGGATAGGCCCGATACCAATTGACAGGCCAAGTGAGTGTTTGATCAAGGATGGTAGCATGAGATGCCAGATACTAAGTGATAAAATATTCATTTAAATCCTCTAACAAGGTCACACTTAACAGTGTGTTTGTAACCTTTAAATGGTTGGCTCTTCACCAAGCTCACTTCAGAAGAGTTAAAATTTGGGTTACTAGTCCCAGTGGTTTTTCCCTTAAAAGGGTTTCCACGTTAAAAATCCATGTTTCAATGTGTTTATGAGTCATTACTTTATTGTTTTTCATTTCACATAAGTAAATTTGGATTGATTGGTATACACTAGTTATTTACTATATTTTTCTAAATAGAAAGACTGCTAATCAGTAAAAGTGAGAATAAGGTTTGAAAGAGTAATCCAAGTACTAGTTATCTGTTATTAATATTTCAAGGCAATCATCTTGTAGGAATGAAGATAACTAGAGGCTTATAAATATGGTAATAAGTTTTTGGGTTGATTTAAGGATTAATTTTTGAGGCCACTGATTCACCCCCCCCCACTCTCAATTATTCTAACAATTGGTATCAGATCTTGTGTGCTTAGATGCAAGGTTTCAAGATCTAAGCTAAAGATCACAAGATGAATAGAAGAGATGTGCCCAAGTTGAACAAAGACAACTTTTCTTCATGGAAAAGCAGGATAAGACTCCACTTATCAGGTATTGGAAATGATGTTACTCAATACTTAGATACTAAATATGTATTTCCCACAAGAGAACTGACAGCTAAAAAAAGGAGAGAGAAGCATGAGCACAACTACATGATAATAGAGCTTGCTTCCTCTCCCTCCAATGCTAAATTTGAAGATGTCCAAACATGCACAACTGCAAAGCAGAAGTGGGATAAATTGAAGCTTGTACATGGTGGTGATATAAATATTCTAAGAGCCATGGAAGAAAGCCTTAGAGGAAAGTTTGATGATCTTAGAATGAAAGAAGGTAAAAAAATCATATAGTACGTCACAAGAATCTAAGAGGTAGTCAATGGTATCCATGGATTTCTAGGCATACTAGATGAATAGACAGTGGTAAGTAAAATTCTAAGAACCTTACTGCCTACTTATGCTATTACAGTATCTGTCATACAAGAAATGACAACAGTAGCAAATAACAATGTTACTCTAGATAGTTTGATTGGAAGACTAATTTCCTTTGAGATGAATAATTTTGATAATAGTGTCTTACCAAATATAGAGTCTGCATTCAAATATTCTTTGAGAATAAGTAAATCAATTCATAAACACACTATGAGAAAAGATAGTCAAAGTGAAATTGAAGAAGAAGAAGATCTTGATTAAATTGAAGCACTTATGGCTAGAAGAAAGCAGAGAGGCAAAGGTAAATACAAAGGTAAATTACCACTTGTATTTTTTAATTGTAAAGAGATTGGAAACTTTTCTACAAGATGTCCTAACAGAAGAAAAGATGATAGAAGTAATGATAGATCATTTGAAAAGAATTTTGACAAAGGTGATAACCAAGATTACAAAAGCAACTGACAATCCAAAAGAAGGGATACCTAAGACTACAAGGACAAAGGAAAGAAGACCAGTTATCTAGCTACATGAAAAGATGAAGATACTGACATAGAATCTAATGAAGACATCGAGATGGTGTTTATTGAAGTAAAAGATTATTCAGATGAAGATGAAATGTATGTAGAAACTACACTCATATCTAAAGTTAGAAAGAATGATATCTAGATCATAGATAGTGGCTACACTCACCACATGACTGTGACATAGAAAAGTCTAATACTTTTGAGTATTATAATGGTGGGATAGTAAGAATGGGTAATGACACACCTTGTCTAGTTGAAGGTAAAGGAACTATAATGTTGAATAACTTGATAAAATGTGAAAATGCTTATTGGGTGAAAGGATTGAATTATAATCTATTGAGTGTTTCTTAGATGAATAATTTATGACATAGAGTAGCATTTGAAAATAAGAAGGCAAAGATCTTCAATAAATCATGAAGGTTGATTGGTACCAGTGAATAGAACAAAGGTAACTTATTCTATCTGAATGATGCTGACACCACTTACTCAATGGATAGAAATGAAGACATATGGTTGTGGCATAAAATATTGTGTCATGTAAATTTTGACAACATGATAAAGATAAGCAAAAAGAGAAATGTAAGAGGCTTACCAAGCATGTCAAATACAAACAATATCATGTGCAAAAAATGTCAAAAAGGTAAGATGACAAAGTCTAGTTTCAAAAGAAAAACCCATACATCTGATACTATTCTAGAATTAGTCCATACTGATCTATGTGGACCCATGAGGACAAAGAGTTACTATGGTGATAGATATCTCATTCTCTTTGTTTATGATTACTCTAGAATGATGACTGTTATGTTTCTAAAAGATAAATCAAAAGCATTCAAGATGTTTAAATGGTACAAAGGAATGGTAGAAAAAAAAAGTGGTAAGGAATTGAAATGCTTAAGATCAGATAGAAGAGGGGAATTTATTTTAGATGAATTCACTAACTTTTGCAATGAGCATGGAATCAAAAGATAGGTCTCTGCATCGAGAACACCATAGCAAAATAGAATTGCTAAAAGAAGGAACAAATCCATTGTTGATTGTGCAAGGACACTGATGATAGAGAAAGGCATCACCCAAATATTCTGGAGGGAAGCTGTCAGTATTTCTATTTACACATTGAACAAATTACAATTGAAGAAAGACACCAACAAGACACCCTATGAGATATGGTATGGTTACACACCCAATGTAAGTTACTTCAAGATCTTTGATAGTCAATATTATAACTTAAAAGATGATAGAAATGGAAAGCTTGACTCCAATAGTGATGAAGGTATCTTTCTAGGGTATTCCACCACAAGAAAGGCTTATAAATGTCTCAATAAAGCCTCTAACAAAATTGTTGAAAGTGCAAATGTAACGATAGATGAATTTGCAGAGAAGAATGAAAAGGAAAGAACAAAAGAACTAGAGAACTACAACACGTTTGTTTAAAATGAAGAACTTGACACTATACCTGAACAACAATGTATATCTCCCAAGCAACAGAATATTGCAACCAAGCATCAGGATGCAAATACCAAAAATTAGGATATTGCTCAAGATGATATACTAATCGATGGAGATCAGAATGAAGGACAAAATGACAATCAAGATGATAGAAAAAGAATTGAACCTATACTTTCCAGGTATGTCAGAAGGAACCATCCACAGAACCAAATCATTGGAGACAAGAAGGCTGGTATGAGAACCTGAAGTAAGTCTCTAAACACAAGATGTCTAATTTGTGATTTTGAGCCAAAATTTGTAAATGCTACACTTGATAATGAAGGAGTTAGTGCTATGAAAGAAGAAATTGAGCACATTAAGAAAAAAAAGACATTGCCACTTGTATTGAGACCAGATGACAATAATTTCATCGGTACCAAATGGATATTTAGGAGTAAGCTGAATGAGAATTGAGAAGTCACCAAAAACAAAGCAAGACAATATGCAAGGGGTATGCACAAGAAGAAGGGATTGACTATGGAGAAAACTTTTCAC
Organism: Thuja plicata; assembly: GCA_018584345.1. NCBI lineage: Eukaryota > Viridiplantae > Streptophyta > Pinopsida > Cupressales > Cupressaceae > Thuja > Thuja plicata. Next base: position 634,372 of record MU225990.1, read on the forward strand.
CCATTGCTAGGCTTGAAGGAGTGAGAATATTACTTGCTTATGCTACATTTAAAGGATTCAAGGTATACCAAAAGGATGTCAAGTTTGCATTCCTAAATGGAATACTTGAGGAAGAGGTATTCATTAAGAAACCATAAGGGTTTTTTGATCCAAACAAGAGGGACATGGTATGTAGACTACACAAAGCCTTGTATGGATTGAAACAAGCACCAAGAGCCTGGTATGAAAGACTTCATTCCTATCTCATAAGTATTGGATTTGTAAGAACTAGTGAAAATAGTAATGTTTATTTGAAGGAAGATACTGATGCTAACATTTTGATTGCTGAAATATTTGTTGATGACATCATATTTGGAGGCAATGATATGCTATGCAAATCATTTCCAAATTAAATGAACAAAGAGTTTGAGATGTCTATGTTTGGAGAGATCAAATTCTTTCTTGGTCTAAAGATCATGCAACAAGATGGAGGCATTTTCATTACACAATCCAAATACATAAAGGAAGTGCTAAAAATACTCAAGATGGAAGATTCCAAGCTAGTTGGAACACCGACGGTAACTGGATGTAAGATGAAAAAGGAGGAAAAGTCACCTGAGGTAAATTAGACTTTGTAGAGATCAATGATTGGAAAACTCATGTATGTTGTACATATTAGACCAAATATTGCACATGTAGTAGGAATAGTTGTAAGATCTCCTGCTAATCCCAGGGAATCACATATGACTGTTGTGAAAATAATCCTAAGATATTTCAAGAATACCAAGGACTATGGCTTATGGTATAGAAGAGAAGGCAACTTTTAACTTAAGGTCTTTACCGACACTGATTGGGCTAGAAACATTGATGACCAAAAGAGCACAATTGGAGGAGCATTCTTTATGGGTAATAAACTTGTCACATGGATCAGCAAGAAGCAAGGATGCATTTCTCAGTCTATTGTAGAAGCAGAGTATGTTGCTACTGCTGCAAACTACTCAAATATTGCATGGATCAAATAGTTAATGGAAGGTATGAATATCAAAAATTTTGAACCAGTAAATATCTATTGTGATAATACCAGTGCAATCAACATTTCCAAGAATCCAGTCATGCATGGTAAGACAAAGCATATTTCTATCAAGTATCATTATTTAAGAGAACAAGTTCAAGAAAAGGAGGCGATACTTGAGTATGTGCAATCAAAGGAACAATTAGCTGATATCTTCACCAAGCCACTGCCCAAGGATACATTTGAGTGCTTGAGAAAGAGGCTAGGGGTTAGACCCTTGTCTACTGGTCAGTAAGATGAATAGAAGGCTAAATCAGCCTACATATTATCAGAATATCATTTATGTTGATGCAAGAAAAGAGATTAACTTAAAATATACATTTGTACACAATAAGGTATTTATCTACACCAAGCACCAGAGTTGTTATATTGCTAATGGATTGGGAAGTTTGAGGAATATATTGAATGGATAGAAAGGATTGTTTGGCATTACTGTCAAATATTTGTTTGGCATTGTTGTCAAAGGGAGAGATTATATCCATTATCACATTATCCAAAGGGAGATATATAACCTAAAAGGGAGAGTACATACAAAGGGAGAGATTGCTAACAAGAGAGAAAAGAGACATCAAAAGAAAAGAACAGTCAAAGGGAGAGAGTTTGACAAAAGAAGAAAACACATCACATTAGAAGAAGAAAGATTATACATCTATCCATTGAGAGAGAGAGAGAGAGAGAGAGAGAGAATCAAATCTAAGCTATGTGAGCATACTGAGGACCAGATATTTGTATCAGTTATAGTACATAATATATTTAGTTTGATAAACTTCAACTTTTATATTTCATATTGTATTAGTGATAATATAGTGTGATAATGTAGTCTATTTCCATCAATGCCAAAAGGAGAGATTGATGTACTATAATTGATTGAATGTTTGAAGATGTTAAGGCGATGATCACAAAGACATAGAAATTTAATGCAAGACATTAAATTAGTTAATGTATTGTATTGTCATTGATGTCAAATTGATATAATCTGTATGGTCATGTACATAGTGCTAAAGACTTCAAAGAATAAATGAATCAAATGCTATGCTACCAGTAATGCATAAAGGTTAAGTATTCACAAAGTGACTGTATACACTGACAGAGTGCATACCAAAGGATAGAGTAAATCAATGACGAGAAAAGTCACAGTGTTACCTAACAAAAAAAAGCACAGTGTAACCTGACAGAATTACAGTGTTGCTCGACGGATAGAAAGCACTGACAGACAGATATCCTGAAGACAACTAAATTCTCACTGACGGAACAGTCAGTTGTCATCCATGACTAACTAAAGTATTGACCAACAGAACAAAGAGTTCACAAACAAAAAAAGGTTTAGATGTCAAGAGCTAAATATAGGCTTACTTGGTACTTATCATTGTTTTAATTGACAAGATAAAGCTATAGATAAGTAAAATATTTCAAGTTGTTTTGTCTAGTTGGCAAGAAGATCTCTATAAGATAAAACAAGAGTTTTTATTTAAATCTAATTGGTGAGAATTGTGGATCACACCAAGATCAAGAAATCCAAGAAACGGTGAAATCATGTCTACATAAGAGACAAGCTAATTCAGTGTGAATTAGGGGAGTGACAAGAGAATAGATACTGAAGAGATTCTGAAGGAGAAGAAAGTCTTCATTCAGACCTAATCAGTAAAGCTAATGAAAGAGATAAATTTTGTAGACACTTATGAATAGTGATACAACATCACAAATTAGAATAGTGTGGAGCAAAGGTATTGAATTGATAACATTGATCAGAAAGGTAAGGTACTTACAATAGATCTAAAAATCTGCAGTTCTAGTTGTATATGTGAATAGATCAATTTATTGTTTTAATTTAACCATTGAAGGATCAAGTCTCTTAACCAAGAAGGACTTAAAAGTCATTTCTAATTGAGATACATCCCAAGGAGTATCAAAATGTTTGATCATACAAAGTAGCATTGGATATGCCCGATACCTATTGACATGTCAAGTGAGTGTTTGATCAAGGATGGTAGCATTAGATGCCAGATACTAAGTGAAAAACTATTCATTTAAATCCTCTAACAAGGTCACACCTAATAGTGTGTTTGTAACCTTTAACAGGGTTGGATCTTCACCAAGCTCACTTCATAAGAGTTAAAATTTGGGTTACCGGTCCCAGTGGTTTTTCCTTTAACAGAGTTTCCACATTAAAAATCTATGTTTCAATGTGTTTATGAGTCATTACTTTATTTTTTTGCATTTCACATAAGTAAATCTTGATTGATCAGTATACACTAGTTATTTACTATATTTTGGTAAATAGAAAGACTGCTAATCGGTAAAATTAAGAATAAGGTTTGAAAGAGTAATCCGAGCAATAGTTATTTGTTATTAATATTTCAAGGAAATCATCTTGTAGGAATGGAGATAACTAGACGCTTATAAATGTGGTAATAAGTTTGTGGGTTGATTTAAGGATTAATTTATGAGGCCACTGATTCACCCGCCCCCACCCCTCTTAGTTATTTTAACACCTCCTAGTCAGATTACTGACCGATAAACAAGGGTTGAATCCCTAGTCTCTGTCTCAGATACATAAATTTATCCTTTGGTAATGGCTTGGTGAATATGTCAGCTAATTGTTCCTTTGATTGAACATATTCTAGTGTCACTTACTTTGCTTGTACTTGTTCTCTCAGATAGTGATACTTGATAGCAATATGCTTAGTTTTAGCATGCATGACTAGATTCTTATAAATGTTTATTGCATTGGTATTATCACAATAGATAATTACTGGTTCAAGGATCTTTATATGCATACCTTCTAGTAATTTTTTGATCCATGCAATATTTGAGAAATTTGCAGCTACAACCACATACTCTACTTCTGTAGTAGACTAAGAGATGCATCATTTCTTCTTTCTTATCCATGTGACAAGTTTGTCACCCATGAAGAATGCTCCTCTAGTTGTGCTCTTTCAGTCATCAATGTTTCCAACCCAATCAGCATCTGTATAGACTTGTAGCTCAAATTTTCCTTCTCTCTTGTACCATAAGCTATATTCATCGGTGTTCTTTAGATATCTAAGAATTATTTTGACAATAGTAATATGTGATTCTTTGGGATTAGGAGAGAATCTTGCAACTATCCCAACTACATGTGCTATATCTGGTCTGGTGTGAACAACATACATCCATTTTCCAGTCATTGATCTATATAAGGTCTGATTTACCTCATTTTTCTTGTCTTCCTTTGTTAGCTTGCATCCAATAGCCATAGGTATTCCAACTGGTTTGGAATCTTGCATCTTGAATATCTTCAACACTTCCTTGATGTATTTGGACTGAGTGATGTAAATGCCTGCATATTGTTGATGAATCTATAGACCAAGAAAGAATTTGATCTCTCCAAAAATAGACATTTAAAATTCCTTTCTCATTTCATCAACAAAGGATTTTTATAAAAATTCATCCCCTCCAAAAAGTATATCATCAACAAAAATTTCAGCAATCAAAATATTACTATCGGTATCTTCTTTTAAGTATAGATTGTTATTTTTACTTGTTCTAACAAATTTTATGCTAATGAGATATGAGTGAAGTATTTCATACCAGGCTTTCGGTGCTTGTTTCAATCCATACAAGGCTTTGTTTAGTCTACATACCATGTTTTTCTTGTTTGTATTAACAAACCCTTTTGGTTGTTCAATGTATACCTCTTTTTCTAGTATTCCATTTAGAAATGCAAATTTGACATCCATTTGGTATACCTTGAATCCTTTAAATGCAGTATAAGCAAGTAAGATTCTAACTCCTTCTAGTCTAGAAATGGTTGCAAAGGTTTCTCCATAATCAATACCTTCTTCTTGTGCATATCCCTTGCATACTAATCTTGCTTTATTTCTAGTGACTTCTCCATTCTCATTAAACTTGTTTCTAAATATCCATTTGGTACCAATAACATTCTTGTCATCTGGTCTCAGTACCAATGTTCATGTATTGTTCTTCTCGATCTATTGTATCTCTTCATTCATAGCACTGAGCCATTCTTCATTCTCAAGTGCATTATAAACAGATTTAGTCTCAAAATCACAAATAAACATCTGGTGTTAAGTGACTTACTTCTTGTTCTTAATCTAGCCTTCTTGTCTCCTATGATTTGATTTTGTGGATGATGTCTTCTGATATACTTGGCAAGTTTTGGTTAAGCTCTGTGTTGATAATTCTGATTATCTTCTTCACCTTAATTTTCATCTGCATTGTTTGGAACATCATCTTGAGTATTATCCTAATCATCAGTAATTACAGCCTAATGCTCGGGTGCAATGATCTGATGCTCAGAAGAAACACACTGTTGCTCAGGTGGAGTATTAGGTTATGTATAAACAAATCTATTGTAGTCCTCTAGTTCCTTTTTTCTTTCCTTATAATTCTTTTCTGCAAATTCATCTATTTTCACATTTGCACTTTCAATTATTTTGTTAGATAACTTGTTTAGACATTTATAATCTTTGCTTTTGGTTGAATACCCTAGGAAGATATATTCTTCACTTTTTCAATCAAGTTTTCCATTTCTATCATTATTTAATATATAACATTGACTACCAAAGATTTGGAAGTAACTTACATTAGGTGTATGACCATACCAAAGATCATAGGGTGTCTTCTTTGTGTCCTTCAATTTTACTCTGTTAAGTGTGTAGATAGTAGTACTGACAGCTTCCCTCAGAAATGTTTGAGTGATTCTTTTCTCAATCATCAATGTTCTTTCATAGTCAATAATTGATTTGTTTCTCCTCTCACCAATTCTATTTTGCTGTGGTTTCCTTTGTGTAGAAACTTGTCTTTGTATTCCATGCTCATTGCAATAGTTAGTGAATTCTTCTAAAGTAAATTCCCCTCCTCTATCTGACCTTAAGCATTTCAACTTCTTTTCACTTTGTTTTTCCACCATTTCTTTATACCATTTAAACATCTTAAATGCTTCTGATTTATCTTTTAAAAACATGACTTTCATCATTCTAGAGAAATCATCAACAAAGAGAATGAAATACCTATCTCCATAGTAGCTCTTTTTCCTCATTGGTCCACATAGATCTGTTGGAAAGTGACAATGCAAGCAATTGTTATTTTGTCATTGATGTCAAACCTTAACTGGTGAGACTATTGTTATTTGTTTGAGTACCATATCTATTGATTGATGAAGAAGATTTAACAAGAAGACCAAGTGAATGGTTGAGTTAAGGAAAATAAAAGGGTACTTGATTAGTTGGCACTCTGGCAAAGTAATTAGTTTTTTATCTTTCAAAGATAGTTTTTCTGGTTGTTTTGTGCCGAGCAAGTTTGGCTTGTGCCCAGCGAAGTTGTTTGTGCCGAGAAATTTTTCTTGTGCCGAGTGAAGTTGTTTGTGATGAGCAAGTTTGTTCATTGCCAAGCACCAATGAAATTGCCAAGTGAAAATAGTGATGTTGGCTGACTTACAGTATTTGGATTAATGATGAGATTTGAGATCTCTAGCCGACTTAGTTAATTTTATTGAGATATGTAAAGTTAATTAAAGATTGATCCACATCATTTAATGTATGGGTAACTGTAATTAATGCATGGTTTCAAGATTTAATTAGAGACTACTTTTGAGAATTAAATATAATGTAATGATGGAATGATCCATTGGATCTGACCTAACCTAAGATCTATGATCTTGATTAAGCGGCAAAGATTTATCTGACCTAGATAGAGAGGTATATGATAACCTCAAGGGGTTATTCATTAAGTGTGCAAGTGGATGTGTGTATGCAAGAGGGTTGCATATTTTATTTACTGATTGGCATTACCTAGTAGAGAAGGCTAAATACATAAGCAGAAAGTTGCATGTGTGATTTCTTGACAGATTTCCAAGAAGATTAGAAGATTGAAATGACAATGCAGGCCATCGATTAAGTTAGCATCAGAGCTATAATTGGATCTAAATTTGCAAAGTAATTTGTATGTATTAGATCATAACTATTGATTAATATCTAATCATTGTATCAATTAAAATCCTCTAACAAGGTAGACCTCACAATCATTTATATAAATCCTCTAACAAGGTGACATTTAGGTGGAATGTTCTAAGTCCTCTAACAAGGCCACTCCTGATAGGGTGATTAAATCCTTTAACCAGGTCACACCTAACAGTGTGTTATTGTAACCTTTAACAGGGTTGGCTCCTCATAGAGCTCACTTAAGAAGAGTGAAACTTGGTAGCATGTTACTGGTGGTTTTTCCCATATTGGGTTTCCATGTTAAATACTTGTGTCAACTTGTGTGAATGCTTATGGTTTTTTTTACTGTTATATTTCTACAAGCTAATTACTTTATACAATAAACTACATGATTAAGTTGTTGACATATGCTACTACTTTCGAGTAGATCTGAAATACAAAAAGTTTTACATGCTACATCTAGACCTAAGAATAACTGATTCACCCCTCCCCTCTCAGTTATTCTAAATTCATTCTAAAAATTGGTATCAGAGCTTTGGTCTTCTGAAATTAGTTTGAAGGTACTTGGAGCAAAAAGATCAAGATGTATAAGAAGGAGGTTCCAAAGCTAAACAAAGATAACTTCACTGCATGGCAGAGTTTGATGAAACTACATCTGGTTGGTATTGGAGATGATGCTAAGTGACTTATTGAAAATGACTATGTATCGCCTACTACTCCTCTCACAGCTGCACAACTAAGAGAAAAACAAGAGCACAATCAAGCAATGTCAGAGATTGCATCCTCATTGAGCTATTTAGAGTTTGATGATATAAAGAGTTGCACAAATGCAAAGTAGATGTGGGATGAACTAGCAACTATCTATGGTGGAGACACAAATGTACTGAGAGCTAAATCTGAAAATATAAGAGGTAAGTTTGATGAGATGAAAATGCAAGAAGGTGAAAATGTTAATTAGTATTATGGTAGAGTAAAAGAAGTTGTAAATTCCATTAGAGGAGCTAATGGAACAATAGATGAGAACACTATTATGAGAAAGGTACTGAGAAATTTACTTCCTGTATATGCTATTAAAGTTTTTGCAATTCAAGAACTGAGATGTACTCCTAACAATAATCTGAATCTGGAAAATCTGATAGGAAAACTCACTGCATTTGAAATGTCAAATTATGATAACTACAATCCACAAGGTATTGATTCTACTTTTAGATCTCAATTGGTCCTCAATAAATCTAAGAAAGGAAAGAAACATGTGAACAATGATAGTGACACTACTGATGATGATCTTGAAGAACTTGAAGCACTTATGACAAAAAGGTTGTCTAGAGGGAAAAGGAAAATACAGAGGTAAACTTCCTATCATTTATTTTTCATGCAATAAAGTTGGTCGTATAGCTGCTAGATGTCCTGATAAGAATGAAAAAGATGAAAGAAAGGACAACAAATACAAGGAATACAAAGACAGAAAGGATGACCAAGAATTCAGAAAATATAAGGATTACAAAGAAAAAGGTAATAAATCTTGCTATATTTTTGAAGAAAATTCTGACAATGATACTGACGATTCTGATGACAATGATATAGAAGTTGTTTATGTTGCAATGAAAGAAGATTCTGATGATGATGAGAAAACTGCATTAATTTATTATAAAAGTAAAGGTGATCATTGGATCATTGATAGTGGTTGGTCCCATCATATGACTGGTGACAAGGATAAGTTTGAAACCCTAAACCAATGTAAAGGAGGATATGTAAAATTTGGAAATGATGCACCATGTCTTATCAAAGGTAAAGGATTGATTAACTTGACTGACAAAATCAAATGTGATAATGTGTATTGGGTTGATGATCTTAATTATAATTTGTTGAGTGTTGCACAGCTAAACACATCTAGTTACAGAGTTGAGTTCCATCATAGAAAAGAAAAGATCTATGATTCTACTGGAGAACTAGTTGGAAGTGGTGATTAGACTAAAGGTAATTTTCCCTATCTAGATTTATTTGAAGAAACATGTTTGTTTGCATAGTACAATGATGTTTGGTTATGGCATAAGAGGTTGTGTCATGTGAACTTTGATAACTTGGTAAGCATAAGTAGATTCAAAAAGGTTAGAGGGCTACCTGAGTTAAAGAAACCTGAGAATGCAATGTGCAAACAATGTCAACTAGGAAAGATGACTAGGTCTAGTTTCAAGAGTAAAACACATATTTCAGAAGAAATTCTGGAATTAGTCCATACTGATCTCTGTGGTTCCATTGGTTAAAGAAGCTACTATGGTGCTAGATACTTTATTCTATTTATTGATGATTATTCAAGGATGATGACTCTAATGTTTCTCAAGGAAAAATCTGATGCACTCCAGTTTTTTAAATGGTACTTAGCTAAAGTTGAAAAGGAAACATGCAAAATTTTGAAATGCTTAAGATCTGACAGAGGTGGAGAGTTTATTTCTAATGAGTTTAACAAGTTCTGCAATGACCGAGGCATAAAGAGATAGATGTATGCACCCAGGACACCTCCACAAAATGGTATTGTTGAACGCAGGAATAGATCCACATGGATTGTGTAAGAACACTAATGATGGAGAAGAATGTTGTACAAAAATACTGGAAAGAAGCTATAAGTACTGTAGTATATACTCTAAATAGAGTACAAGTCAAGAAAGGTACAAATGCTACACCTTATGAACTTTGGTATGGTTATGCACCTAGTGTAAAGTACTTTAAAGTATTTGGAAGAAAATTTTTTATACTAAAGGACAACATAAATGGAAAACTTGATGCTAAAGGTGAAGAAGGAATATTCCTTGGTTATTCAATGAAAAGAAAAGCATACAAATATTTTAATTATAATACTAACAAAGTTGTGGAAAGTGAAAATGTTAGAATTGATGAGTTTGTAGAAAGGAATGAAGCTGAAAGTACATATCATTTGTATATCTAGATGATGAAGATTCTAATACATTACCTTAGGCTATTGCTGAGCAAAAACATGCACCTACCGAGTCATAGAGTGGAGTTGCTGAGCAACAGCAAGTGAATGCCGAACTATCTGATGGAGATGCCGAGTCTCAGAATCAACCGGAAATGAACACAAACATTGAATCTGAAACAAGACCTGAGCCTAATCTAGCAAAATATGTGAGGAGACACCACAATTTTGATCAAATCATTGGATCAAAGGATTCTACAGTTATGACATGAAGTAAGTTGAGAGATGGCACATGTCTGTTATGTGAATTTGAGCCCAAAATAGTGAAAGATGCTTTAGAAAATGAAGATTGGATA
>MU225990.1:644759-694932 GCA_018584345.1 Thuja plicata
AGAATAAACTGAATGAGCATGGAGATGTGACAAGAAACAAAGCTAGACTGGTATGCAAGGGTTATGCACAGGAGGAAGGAATTGACTATGGTGAAACATTCACCCCAGTTGCAAGATTGGAAGGATTTAGAACCTTACTTGCATATGAAACCTATAAAGGATTCAAATTTTATCAGATGGAAGTGAAGTCTACATTTAACAACAGTATCTTAGAAGAAGAAGTGTATATTGAGAAAGCTGATGGTTTTGTTGACCCAAACAAAAGGAATATGGTTTGCAGATTGCACAAAGAATTATATGGACTGAAGAAAGCACTGAGAGCATGGTATGAGAGATTGCACTATTATCGGATCAAGATTGGATTTGCAAGAACCAATGAAAACAACAACCTATACTTGAAGATAGATAAAAGAAAAGGTACATTATTAGTTGAAATTTTTGTAGATGACATCATATTTAGTGGACAAGATGTGTTATGCCAGACATTTGCAATAGAGATGCAAACTGAATTTGAGATGTCTATGTTCGGTGAGATAAAATTCTTTGTTGGCTTACAAATTTATCAAATGAAGAATGGTATCTATATCACTCAATCTAAATATATCAAGGAGATACTGAAATTTTTTGGAATGGAAGAGTCCAAATCAGTGAGTACACCCATGGCTACTGGACAGAAGCTAACAAAAGATGATGACACAAAAGAAGTGAACCAAACACTCTACAGATCAATGATTGGAAAACTACAGTATGTTGTACACAGTAGATCTAACATTTCCCTAGCTATTGGAATTGTTACAAGGTTTTCTGCTAACCCCAAGGAAACTCACATGATGGTAGGAAAAAAGATTCTAAGATATTTGAAAGGAACTGATGACTATGGTCTATACTACAAGAAGAATGACAAGTTTGAACTTAGAGTTTACACTGACTCTGATTGGGCTGCAAATGTTGATGATAGGAAAAGCACTACCGGTGGAGCATTTATTTTAGGTAAAAGATTGATATCATGGAAAAGTAAGAAACAGAACTGCACCTCAGAATCTACAGCTAAAGCTAAGTATGTAGCAGCAACAGTAAACTATTCTAACATTGTGTGTTTGAAGATACTACTAAAAGGTATGAAGGAAGAAATCACTAGACCAGTTGTCATATATTGTGATAACACAAGTGCCATTAATATTTCTAAAAACCCTATTATGCACTCGAAGATAAAGCACATAGCTATCAAGTATCATTACTTGAGGGAGCTAGTTTAGAATAAAAAAGTGAGACTAGATTATGTGAACACTAAAGAACAATTAGCATACATATTCACAAAGGCACTACCCAAGGATGCTCATGAGTATCTACAAGGTAAAATAGGGGTGATTCCCCTAACTAAGGCTAATTAAGTTCTGTATGGTATCGTTGCATCAAATATTACATTCAGAATACTTGACACATTGATGCATGGTGAGTCACACTTTAGAATGCTGACTAAAGTTGTGAAGTTGGACAAGGACATAAAAGAAAATCAGTCATAATCAAGATGATAGGATCAACATGATATAGGAGATCTACATGATAAAGATATCAAAGTCTTTGGCATTGTTGTCAAAGAGGGAGAGATTACCTAGAGGGAGAGATTAAGTTTAAAAAGGGAGAGATTACCTAATAAGAGGCAGAAGTTACAATTACAAACATTGAAGTGATTATCTACTTAGACGGAGTCTACAAATGACTAGACACAGATGATTATAGTGTGATTAAAAGCACAAAGGGAGAAATGTTTTACAGATGAGAATCAGAATGAAGCTAAAGAAATTAATGAAGATTTGTTCATATCAAGGAACACAGGTGACATTTTGGATTGTCTGGTAACTATGCTTGTTAAATCATTGTTTTAATATTTTGTGTTTCCATCAATGCCAAAGAGGGAGATTGTTGGAAAGTGACAATGCAAGCAATTGTTATTTTGTGATTGATGTCAAACCTTAACTGGTGAGACTATTATTATCTATATGAATACCATATCTATTGATTGATGAAGAAAATTTAACAAGAAGACCAAGTGAATGGTTGAGTTAAGGAAAATAAAAGGGTACTTGATCAGTTGGCACTCTGGCAAAGTAATTAGTTGTTTATCTTTCAAAGACATTTTTTCTGGCTATTTTGTGCCGAGCGAGTTTGGCTTGTGCTGAGCAAAGTTATTTGTGTAGAGAAAAGTTGCTTGTGTCGAGAAAATTTGTTTGTGACAAGCAAGTTTTTTCAGTGTTGAGCACTAGTGAAATTGCAGAGTAAAAATAGTGATGTTGGCTGACTTACAGTATTCGGATTAATGATGAGATTTGAGATCTCTGGCTGGCTTAGTTAATTTTATTGGGATATGTAAAGTTAATTAAATATTGATCCATGTCATTTAATGTATGGGTAACCATAATTAATGCATGGTTTCAAGATTTAATTAGAGACTACTTTGGACAAGTAAATGTAATGTAATGATGGAATGATCCATTGGATCTGACCTAACCTAAGATCTACGATCTTGATTAAGTAGAAAAGATTTATCTGACATAGATAGAGAGGTATATGATAACCTTAAGGGGTTATTCATTAAGTGTGCAAGTGGATGTGTGTATGTGTTAGGGTTTTTTCTTGTAGGGCCTCTAAAGATGCTTGAATACTTAAACAACTCTATGACTCCCAATGCTTTTGATACTCTGACTCAAGAAAGAGAAAACACTAATTGATGAGGTATTTTGATAACACTAGGGATACCTATTATCACCTCCTTCTTTTTTGAGATCCACTGACTCGGGCAGGTCTTACCTATGACTGATTACTGACTTGACTGTATCCTTACAGTGGATTTTACTTATGTGCTGAATGCTCTATTTTTATATGGACATGTCTATAACAATGCAGATAACTATGACAATTCTGAGAAAAATCTTGGCAATCCAAATCAATATCTTAGTGATAGAAGACAACAACATAATAGTAAATTTCATCTTTCCTTCCTTTTACAATTCTTACAAATCTAGGAGGAATAACCTATTTGATTTACTCTTTAAGAAATCAACAAAATTCAACTATAATCACTTATGAGTACAATTGATTTTACACAAATATTCTAAAAGTAATTGATTTAAATGATATTAAATATTTGGATGATGACAAATTACCAAAACAATTCCTAGACCAATGCCTATCCTTGGGCTTATAGGATCAATAAATGAAGATCAACAGAAAAAAAAAAACATAATACTATTAGCAACCTAACAACCTACATGCAACTCAGATAAAAATGCCTTACAAACTATCCTGTCACCTCTACAATATTGTATCAAATCCTTAAATATTGTTATGCTCCCTGAAACTACTCACAAAACTTAGTTCTTTCCTTGAAAGAAACTTGCAAGCAATTAGATTGTTACCTTGTAACCAATATGCCTAAAGATACCTCACAAATTTAAACATAAAAGAGCATACACAATCAAGTAAAGAGACAACAATAAGATAGAGTAAAGTTGTACTATATTTTATTCAAATGTTTCTACTTCAATACATAAAAAGCTCAAAAGGCTTGAAGACACAGACACAAATCTAGAAAGTCTGATTCTCAATATATTTTTAATCTCCTTTTACAATTACAAAATTGACCTATTTATAGGTCCTTAACCATCTTGGAATCCTTAACATTAGGATGCAACAATATTTGGATGGTTTAAGGAACCTAACCCTAAAGGTATAGAAAAGACAAAGAAAGAGAATGTAGAAGCGGTGGAAAGACAAAAATAGGGGATGAAATCTGATATTCTTTGTCTTCTTCTGGAATCTGGCGCCTTTCTCTGACAGTATTCAGGATAGCATCTGATATTGATTATGAGATTAAGTGACCACCATTATAGGCAAACTTACACTTATCTTTAGTAATAACTAACCTCCATGTGCTCAATGATCATGCGCCAAGTCTTCCCCTTTATTCTTCATCTAGGATTTCCTTGTCTACTACCACATACTTCTTCTTCTTAGGCTTGGTTAATAGGTCCCATGATTTCACTTCATCTTCTATAGGTCATTTAGAGCTCTATGTACTCTATAGTTGTACCTTCTATCTTTCCCATCTGACATCTACGATGCTTTTAACATCCATTAAGAACTTATTCATGTCAGTTTCTGCCTTGAAGGCTTCATCCAAGATCTTATTAAAACCTTCCAAGTCCAAATCAGATCCTGAAATAAATGCCTCATTGGTTGGAATTTTGCTATCAAATTCATTTCTCCAGGCCTCCAAGGCCTTAACTTGATTATCTTCTCCTTTCAATGGAGGAACAAATCTATTAAATTCTCGAGAAAATAGGTTTAACTTAGCCTCAATTTGTTTTAGCTTACCTTTAAAGAAAGATAAGGCTATATTAACTTTTTTGATCTCATCCTCCACCTCTGTCACAATCTTAGGTAAATCTAATCTATGTGGCTGCAAAGAGGAAAGATTTTCAAATGTTTGGACCCTAGGGGACCAAGTAAAAAAATAAGGGCTTAAAATAGCAATATACCCTATCACTTCTATATGCAAGGTAGGCAATTTAGTGTAAGCATTTAGGATGACATCTATCTTATCCTTGAGTATATCAACCCTATGCTTTAGAATGCATCTTAATGCATTTAGGGTTACCTCATTATTATTTTTTCCCATATCTTCTATCTCAACCACTTCCTCTGATTTTTCTTTCTCTTCTATCTATAATGGTTGTTCTAAAGGCACATAAACTACTTCAGGTTTTTCTTCTAATTGCTTCAGCAACTCAGCAATCACCTTATCTTGTTGATGTATCTTTATGTGGTGCAATTCCCCATCCTTTGCTAGGGCACAGGTTCCCTCAATAAAAATGCTACACTTCTCAGACAATTGTTTTGTCTTGTCTTCATTCAAGTGTTCCCAATGAGTCATGATCTAAGAAATTTTGAGATCTCTAGTGTTCTGTACAGTCCAGACCGTTTGGTTCCCCACCATGCTCTCCTGAATGTTTACTAGTTGAGGCTTCTAGTCCTTGGGACATAAGCTCCACTTGGTGAAGGCTTGTGACTTTGGACTATATCCAAATCCCTTTATGACGTTGCCCATGTAAATCTCACTAGCCAATTTGAGGTCTGGCTGCTTTCTAATTTGATCAATAATGAAGGCTGAGGCTAAGTCCTAGCCCTTAGCAAGCAAAATGCCACTGTTCAAAACCATTTTCCTTGCCTCATCTGGAGAGACATCCTCACTGTCAGGGTCATAGGCCTATAGAGCTAACAAATCCTCATTTGTAACTGTTTCCTCTCCATCTGACTTCAATTGTTCTCTAATTTGTTCCTTGTTATGCCACCTCAAAAAGTCGTTAAACTCATCAGTCTTGATAAATTTGTCATCACTTAAAAACTGTTGTTGATGCAATAACCTTTCATCAATGCATGTCTTAAGAGGCAATTCAATGTTTTCTTCCTCATACTACTATTGCTTCTTCCCCTGTCTGATTATTTTCCTTAGATTATGGTAATACAATCTATTTCCAGGAATGAGGGCACTTGTTCTATCTCCTTTCTTCTCTTTCCTAATAGAGGAAGTCTGACCAAGATCAACCTTTTGCCTTTTTGTAGTAGGCTCTTCTACATGATCTGGCTATGACACCTCAGTTAGGTCAATGATGTGGCCTTTTTCCTCCTGTACCTTTGATACCTCTGAAATATCTTGTTGAGGTTGATCATACTAAGGTAGACGGGAATAATCCCCATCACTATCACTCTCATATTCAGACTGTAAGTATTCAGGCTTTTTGCCTCCTTTCTTTGTATCTAGCACATTATCCAACTATTCACAGTGTACATAAAAATTATCAAGCATGGATTTGATCTTATAAAAATAATATAAGTCAGGGTAAAACCCTCCAAATGACAATCCATTTCTCCTTATTTGCTTCTCTAAATTCAGTAATTCCTGAATTCTTTTTCTTCTTGTCCTTATCTCATCTTCATCAAGGAGATTTCTTGTGGCATCTTCCTCCACACAAAAACCATGAACATTCATATTGGGGATGGTAGGAGTCAGGAGTTTCCTAGCTCCTACTATAAATCCCTCTGGGTCAATGTACATATATAATGTTGCCCTCATCTTACAGCTTTCTATCCATGAACTCACCATATCAATATCATCCTTACCAATAGTAAAGTTAAAGATTCTAAACTATCTAGGGGTTAAGGTCCCCTTCCTATGTGGTGCAAAATTTTTATTATCTGTCAACAATATTTACCAGATGAACTCCATAGCATCAACTCTAGATGGAACATGATAGGGTAGGACATGAGGTGGATGTGTGCATCCATATACCCTAATCATGGTAAATTTTTCTTCTAAAAAGAAGTCTCCCCAGTTGTGATCACCCTCCCATTTGTCTACATACTCACAAGGTCTTAACAACCGCAACACCTTTACTAGGAGTCTGGTTTTGCTAATACCCATGCTCTGCATTAATGGATATACAATCCAATTTTCAAATCCACAAAAGTCATAGTCCTTGGATGTATAATTCCATATCCTAACCCAAAAATGAATAGGATTAGGTTGTTCCAAGAAAATCCTCTGAGGATTCAAGTTGTTCACATTCATAATCCCATAGTTAAAATGCAATAACAAATGAATTAGGATTGAATAATTCCAGCATTTATTTTCTCTTCTCCTCCATCCATTCCTATCACTCTACATAAAGCATAGGAAATATACTTAATATAGAAATGTAATTCTTTAAAGCAGTAGGGTGCAGTCCCAGGTATTGGAGTAAGATGGTTCCTAAGCTCCTTAAGCATATGCTTCTATAATTGACCCCTAGCAACATCAAGTTTTAACCTATACCTCTCCTCTTGCTTAGTAATATTTATCTTGGTAGAAATGGTACTATATAGGCCAAAGGCTTGCATGATTGAATTCCTATTTAACATCAATAGGGTAGTACCATCATTTTTCTTAATTGTCCTAGACAGAGCATCATAGTGGCTAGCAAGACCTAGAAACAAGTCTACATCTATATAGACATTAGGGACAATTAACCTAGCAAGACCACAAGTCCAAGGGTTTGACACTAGGATGGCCTTATCAGAATTATTATAAAAAATAATTGTATAGAGAAAAACCTATGGATCTTGGAGTGTGAGCATCTTTGATCTCACAGTAGTCATCTATCAACAAATTTGCATTTGCCCTCTTGTTTTGGGTGGAACCTGGAAACAGCTTCAAGAATTCATCAGAGAAATTCCTCTTCCCTTTAGCATCATCATCAACTTCATCACTTTTTCTGTTGGTAGAAGCCACACTAACTGCTTTACTCATCTTGCTCTATTTCAACCCTCTCCTTTACTGATATTGAAACAAATCTCCTTTCAGAACTCACTACTCTTCTCTATGCACTGCTAGCAATTCAAAAAGCTTCACAACTAGAGAAATACTCTGCAAATGATCAATTTCTGTCTCCTGAACACAAAAGACCTAGCAATTCTTTGCTCTGCAATTTTGGAAGTAAAATAAGTGAAAAAGAACCTGCGATCAACTCTTTATGGTAACTCTCCCAAGCACGTAGCTCATCATTAGAAAGACAATAAATTTTTCTTTCAAGTTAACATGCTATGGAATTGATTGAAATCCTAGCCATAGTTCATGAGTGTGATAGGAAATCAAATTCATATGAGTGTGTCTTCATAAAAAACCTTATAAAATTTGAATAGGATGACATGTCTTCATATGATTGGTTCTTCGTCAGACATCTCAACTACCCTTTTTCATTCAACAATTAATTTTTTGGATTCTCATTGGACACTAAATCTCCACGTTGTCATATCAGAAACTACCACCTTTTATGATTTTTCATATTCAGCGACCATCTGACTGTGCAGTATCTCCTTGTCACTGATCAACTTTCTTAACCGACAATTCTCCTGGAGATCTAACAACTATGTGTTTTTCTTTACTTAGGTAACCATGGTTTATTTCTGGTGATCATGTGACTGAATGAATCAAATTCGATAGATGAAATGCTTAACCCACAATTTATATGGAGACCCCATGACTTAAAGGTTACATTTACACTTAACTATTATCGCTAAGTCGCTAAGTGTTTACTTCCTTTTACGAGACCTCACGACAAACCTTTACCCTTTGATTTTAATTCAAATACTATGCGACTAAAGGTTACCTCATTGTCATAAGAACCTTTACTCTCATGCAAATTTTATGGAGACTTAGCGACTACCGTTGATCTTTTCCATTCTGCATTTGATGGCTCCGCTGAGTCGCTAAATATATTTTAAAATCCTTAAATAATTTGGAGACTATGCGACAATATATCACTTTATAATTTTCAGTCTCTTAATCACCAAATGACTTTTTCCATTTGGGAGACCATGCAAATAGCCTTTATTATTCTCATTGTAGACATGTGTCTCCTTTAATTGTTTGTCACTGAATCACTGATTAAAATATGACTTAGCATTTTAAACCACTGACTACCTGACTGCCATATACTCTAAACACCTTGCAGTTTGTCATGAAGTCTCAACATCTTTCACTCAACTATCATTTTACTTGGAGACTACGCGACACAAACATTTAACATGTTACTTAACTACATTCCAATCTAGAGACCTCGTGACTGAAGCAATCGCTAAGTCTCATAAAAAATCACTAACTACTAGATTCTTTGTGCGACACCGTGACTTAACTGCTTTCTTGGATGTTTCTTGATGACTTGTTTCTGCATTGGGAGACATCATGACTTAAGGGTTTTGCCAAGTCTCCTAACAAATAAGGAATATTCTATTTCTTTTTGAGACATCCTGACAATAGTCAATTTCCATGTCTCGTAACAAAATGGAATATGCTTCTAGGATCAAGCAACTAGATGACCATTGAAAAAGGCACATGACTTAAGTTTCTCAAAAAGGCAATACAAAACTAGAAACTCAATTGACATTTTAGGGCTTTTTTGCATTTTGACTTAGAAAACAGCTTAGGGTTTTGGGTTTTTTGTACTATTCATGCAGATTTTGACCTAACAACACATAACTTTCATAGGGACATTTCAAAAATGAGACATACCTTCTGATTTTTTATAGAAATTTGCATGAAGGAAACAAAATTTAGGGAAAAACAACAAGACCAGGAATACAACTAACAGTGGCTCTACCTAAGGATTAACTAAACAGAGTTTATGGAAAAGAACCACAGAATCTCTGGTTGCAGATCTAAAAAATAGAGAGGACACCAACTAACCTAAAATAAAAGGGAAACTATTTACAACATTTACATGAAAGTATTTATAGTATGATACATACTTACTTGTGCATAAAATTTTGATTCTCAATAGAAAAATCGCTTCAGGAATTGCCCATGCATAGGTAACTCAAAATTTTCTCCCTCCATGTTCTTCAATAAGTAAGAGTCTTTTCCAAAATTCTCAGAAACAATAAATGGCCCTAGCCACAAAGACTCAAACTTCTTATGTTTTCCTTTATCTTTTGCTCTTGCATTCCATTGGAGAACTAGGTCACCAGATTGGAATTTTCTCTTAGTAGCCCTTTTATCAAAAAGATACTTCATCTTTTGCTACAATTTCATGTTTTCCTTTTGGCTATTCCTTCTTACTTCATCCAATTCTATTAACTGAGTCATTCTATTCTGCATATTATCAGAAACATCTAAATGTTCTTGTATAAACTGCTATATTAGCAATAAATTGTCAATGGGCAATCTTGCATGTAAACCATACACCAACTCAAATGGGGACTTACCAGTTGCCTTTTTCACTATTATTCTATCAGCCCAAAGTGCAAGCTTCAACTTAATATTCCATGTTCTATTATTCTTTTCTAGATTCCTTTTTAGTATTTTCAGAATACTCTTGTTACTGGACTCAGCTTGTCCATTAGCTTGTGGATGATATGGAGATGAATATGATATTGTAATCCCATATTTTTCATAGAAACTTGTCATTTCTTCTTATCTAAAACTCATGGCATTGTCCATTACTAACTTTGTAGGTACACCAAATCTGGCTATAATATTCTCCATGAGAAAATTAGTAACTACCCTACTTGTTGCTTTCTTTGTAGGGATGGCTTCAATCCACTTAGTAAAATAATCTGTGGCAGCTACTATCCAACTATTTCCTCCACTAGATTTCTCTTGAAATTCACCAATAAAATCAATTCCCCACATAGGAAAAGGAGCTTCAGTACTTACTAGATTTAGCAATAGAGCACCTGAAAACTTCAGCTTATTGGAGAACCTTTGACAAGGTTCACGCTTCTTGACATGTTCAGAAGTATCCTTGAATAAAGTAGGCCAATAATACCCAGCCCTTAAAATCTTGTGGGAAGTAGTCTTAGCAGAAAAATTACCCCCACATTCTCCTTCATGCATTTCACTTAGAATTTTCTCAGCTTGGTATTTGTCAAGGCATAACAATAGTACACCATTCTTATCTTTCCAAAACAAGTCACCTTGGATCAAAGTGTATCTTTGAGTTTGCAATTTCAGACTTCTTTTATGATTTTCTGACAAATGATTAGGACACTTATCATTTTTGAGAAAGAATACAATATCATTATAGAATGGTTTCCTTTCTATGCTTGTAATAGTTTGATCATGTACTTCTGTCTGGTTTATCTATATTAGATCCAATTTTTCTTCTATCATAAGCTTTGCCAGACCTTTTCCTCTTATCAATTTTGTAATATGAATCTCAAGGTTAAATTCTTGAATTCTGGTGATCCATTTACACCTCTTACCCGGCACCTCTGACTGTGTAAGGATATCTTTCATAGCTGAATAAGGAACATAAGCCTATATCTTAGCACAAACCAAGTATGGGCTAAAATATTTCATAGCTTTTACCAAGTCATAAGCGTGCTTTTCCATTATTTCATAATTAAGCTCTGTAGCTTGTAAGGATTTATTGTAAAAAGAAATTGGATGTTCAAATCCTTGTTCATCTTTTTGTAACAAAATAGCAGCAATTGTATGAAATGATGCAAATTAAAACAAAGAAAAAGGCTTCATATAATCTAGAGATTTCAAAATTGGAGACTCTTGTACTGCTTTTTTTATTTTTTCAAATGCTTGTTGGGCTTCTTCATTCCAAAATAATTTTACATCTTTCTTTAGCAATTTTATAATGGGTTTAACAATCTCTACAAAATTTTCTATGAACCTTCTAACAAAGTTAATCTTTCCTAAGAAAGATTGTACACCTTTTAAGTTCTTTGGAGCAGTCACCCTTTGAATTTCCTCCACTCTCTCAGGGTCTATTCTTATCCCTTCCCTAGATACTATATGTCCAAGAAACTTTCCCTCTTTTACTACAAAATGACATTTCTTGGGATTTAGTGAGACACCATATTCCAATGCCTTATTGAAAATCTTGCCCAAGTGATCACAGTGATCTGCTGCCTTTTTAGAATATGCAGTCAAATCATCCTGATAAATGACCATGAATAGATCTATGAATTCTTTGAAAGCAACATCCATGGCCCTTTGAAAAGTTGCCCATGCATTTATCAATCCAAAAGGCATTCTGATATACACATAAGTCCCCCATGGAGTAGTAAATGCAGTTTTGTACTGCTCTAATTCTTTAACTAGGACCTGGTTGTATCCTGAGAAACCATCCATCATAGACAGTAACTCACAACCAGTCACCTTATGCAACATTGCTTCCATATTTGGTAAGGAATAATTATCTTTCAATGAAGCAATATTTAGATTTCTAAAATCCACACACAGTCTGATATCACCATTTTTCTTTCTGACTAGTACTAAATTTGATACCCAAGTTGAATGTCTGAATGGCTGGATTATCCCAGCATCTTTTAGTTTCATCAATTCTTGTTGCATTTTAGGAGCCAACAAGGGGTTAATAGGAATTTTTTTTTGCCTAAATGGTTTCACATCTGATTTCAATGGGATTTCATGTTGAAAAAGGTCCTCTCTATATGCTTTCAAGTCTTGATAGGACCAAGCAAAGAAATATTTATATTTTCTCAACAATTTGATTAAATTTATTCTTATATGAGAGTCCAAACCTTTTCCAATATAAACTATTTGAGGACTAATTTCACATCCTAAATTTATTTCTTCTAAATCCTCAACTTTGGCATTGCTTAGCTTTGATAAATCATTTTTTTGACCACTAAACAATGCTTCAAGCTCAACCAAACCCTTAGGAATTTGATTAGAGCTTAACTGAACAACCTCATTTCCCAAAATGTAGTCTTTTCCATCATTATTTTCTAGTAAAGTAGTACAATCTATACTCTAGTTCTCATAATGGTCTAGACATTGTATGAATCTCAAAATATCTTGATCATCTTGGAAAACTTGCCAGTTGTATATGTTGTCTAGAACAACTAGTCTTTTTTTGACTTCTAGTATTGACACCCCATGTAAGGTCAAATCATCATTTTTTAAAGCAACATTTGCTAAAAAATCAGCCATTATATTTTTTGACCTTTCTAACCAACTTATGTCAAAGGAATCAAACATTTCAATTTGATCCCAAATAGCATACTTATACCTTTTCAATCTGTCATTCTTTACAACATATTTGGATCTAACTTGAGCTACTACCAGCTCAGAATCACCATAAACCTTTAAACACTTTATACCATGTTTGATAGCCATTTCAAGTCCTAAAAACAAAGCCTCATATTCTGCAGTATTGTTTGTACACTGGAAGGCTAATAGAAATGAATACTTAAAATTTGTACCTAATGGAGATATCAACAATAAACCTGCCCCTGATCCTTCTTTTGAGCAAGCCCCATCGAAGTACATTTTCCACAATCCATCTCCTTGCATAATTAACTCTCTATTCAGAGGGTCAACTTCTTCATAAAGTTCACTTTTTTATACTCTGAAATTATCCATGTCCATGTCAATGCAACAATTAATGTCAGTATCTTCAAATCTTTCTATCATGTGAGGAGTTCTACTCTCTCTTAAGACCTTAACATTGTTTCCATCAATGTTAAAAGTAGCATATGATAAATCACTTTGTATACTACCTCACATCGAAGCACTCCATTTTCTTGATAGCAACATGCCATAATGTGGTGGTATGTCAACAACAAGAACATTCATAGTCATTATTACATCAGAGCAGGTTGCTAATTTGTAAGGCATAGCCTCAATGGTACCCATCATAGGGACCTCAATAGAATCCATGGCTCGACACCTCCCATGAGGAGTATCAACCTATAATCCCATTTCCCTCATGATTTCCACTGGCATAACCATATTAGATGCTCCTGAATCAATCTTACTAATTTTTAGCGTCTTTCCATTAATTATCAATGAGAGAAAAAATGGGTCAACAATTTTTGGGGAAGAATTTGCATTTAAGAAAACTTGAGGAATCTCAGATGTTAACATCTCAACTTTCTTCCCTTTGTTAATTGGTTTCTTGCCAACATTTTCTAGAGTTTGGACCTTTATTATAGGCACATTGTTTAACAATGACATTACCTTTTCCTTGAGTTCTTTAATCCTCAACATCTCTAGGAATGGTACCTTAACTGTCATTTGGGACAAACATTGACCCATATCTACTAGAGTATATTTTACATCTGAAGACTTTGATTTATCAATAGTGATATCACTTTCCTCAGTATGTTCATTCAAAGCTTGTTCTTTTAACTTTTTATTATCTATTTTTTGAACAAGAGTACTTGTTTCTTGCCTTTTCAAATCTCCTTCATGTACAACATTTGGTTCAAGGGCTTTTGTAATGATTTTGACCCTATGTTTATTCACATTTCACTAGGTCCTTCCTTTTTTTTCACATACTTAGTGTCTATCTTATTTTATTTTATAAAGACACTTGATGGTTGACTGCCAGTACCACCTACTACTATATTTCTCAAATGATAGTTGTTTCTAGCCTTGTTTACTAAATCTGTAGTTATCCTAGCTTTCTCTTCATCTGAAGATTTTCTAATAAGTGGAACATCTTGATTGTCTTGAGCATAACATCTTATATGATCATCAGTTCCCTCAGCTTCACTATTAGACAAAATCTATTGATGATGATTCTCCACCCTTCTTTGTGAAATACAAGAATCATGATTTTCATTTTCACTGTCTGAATCTATATCATGGCATGAGTAAGTATTTGTCATACTATGATCACAGTGTTCACCCTCATCATTTCCCTGTTCTTCACTTACTCTCAAATCTAAAGAAATGATAAAAAAATTAGGGTTATGAGGGGCTTCACAAGCCTCACACCAAGGATCATCATTGCAAAAATGGATAGTATTTTTATGTAGAGGGTCTGGAGTTTTTCTATCTGTCTTTTCTTTTCTAGGTAAAATAACAGGCTTCCCATCTTTGAACTGAGTTTCATAAGGATTGTTCTGCATTCTATTTTGAGGATTGTATGTAGTATTATAAGAAGGCCTATTATTCTGAGGAGCCCTATATTCCTTATACTCTGGTTCTTTTAGATTTCTCCTACTAAACCTTGAGTCATCCCTCCTATTCAACTTACCAGATACTCTTCTGTTCATTTCAATATTCACTACTATTTTATAAGCATCAGTAAGAGTTCTAGGGTTTTTATCTCTAAGAGCTTATCCCATTTTAGAATCAAAGGCATTCAAATAAGTTGCTAGACATACCTCTTCATCCAGCCTTATCTTCTAAAATAGCTTGTGCATAGCTCTTTGAAACCTTGTATTAAACTCTATAACCTCTTCATTGTAATTCTTCTTGATATTATTGAACTCATTCAACAAAAAGCCTTTATTTGTTTTATCTCCATACTGATCCTTAAATAATTCAATCAACTCATCCATAGAAACAATAGATCCATTAGACAGGCTCCTGAACCATTCTCTTGCATCTTCTACTAAAGACTGAACAAATAATTTCATTAACACATCTTCATGGGTGATATTTAAATCATCAAAAAAATCAATGAACTTTCTTAAATGTGTTTCATAGGAAATAACATCGTTACCGGCAAACTTTGGGAGTTTTTCTCCTATATCACCCACATCTTTAGGGAAAGCATTAGGATATCCAAGGATACCAACAAAGTTAAATTGTTTGTACCTTTTAGTATGCAAAAGTTTTCTTTGAAAACTATCATTTTCCTTGAAAGTGGTAGTTTTTGCTTTAGAAGTAGCAATATTCTTTGGTCCAATATGAGAATACTTTGAAGACTGCAAGAAATCTATCTTTTTCTTCATTTCAACTATTGCAGCTTCCATTTGTGCCTTTTCCAACATTTTCTCCATGGTTTCTTTTTCAATTCTCAACTTTTCCAAGTCAATATCCAACTTGGACATTTGCTCTATCAAAGGCTTCTAAAAATTAGGTTCTTGATCTCTATGTTCACTCATCTTTTGTTTACCTTTGTCCTTCCATGAAGCAGAAGCCTTATGAGTGAATAGTATTTCTTGGTCCTTTTGAGAACTCTCTATATCTTTCATATTTTGATGTCTTGAAGATCTTCTTTTTCTCTTATCAACATCCTTATGCTCATGTTTTTTTCTTTCTCATTTCTCTCTCTCTTTTCATTTGTTGAACAAGGGCAAGCTGTTTCATGATGAACTTTTCCTCATTTTCTAGCACATCAGAGGGAACATCTTCAGAATTTGAACTAGATGTACTTTTCTCTTCTCTCTCATTTGAATTAGAAGTGATTTTAGGTGTTTCTAAAACTCTTTGAGTAGCTTCTTCATACTTTGAAGTATTTCCATAATGAGAATGTTGATTGTTGTTCATGGTTCTCCTAAAAGTACCCTCTTTACCTCTTGGAGGGGTTTCATCCATGCTAACTTGGTTACTCTTTTTTCTCCAAGACATTTCCATCCTTGAGGATGATGGAATTCCACCATATAATACCTTCTTAGGATCACTTCTCATCCTTGACCTAGTATTCATTTTGAGAAATATTTACCAAATTTGAACTAATCTCAGAGATTTCTTTTAGAGTCACCACCCAATGATTTGGGATGAATGAATACTTATCAAAGAACAATTTTGACAACTATAATTGGAATGATTAGTAATCACTTAAACTCCCCAATAGAGTCACCAATTTGTTAGGGTTTTTTCTTGCAGGGCCTCTAAAGATGCTTGAATACTTAAACAACTCTATGACTCCCAATGCTTTTGATACTCTGACTCAAGCAAGAGAAAACACTAATTGATGAGGTATTTTGATAACACTAGGGATATCTATTATCACCTCCTTATTTTTGAGATCCAGTGACTGAGGCAGGTCTTACCTATGAATGATTACTGACTTGATAGTATCCTTAGAGTGGATTTTACTTATGTGGTGAATGCTCTATTTTTATGTGGAAATGTATATAACAATGCAGATAACTATGTCAATTCTAAGAAAAAGCTTGACAATCCAAATCAATATCTCAGTGATAGCAGACAGCAGCATAATAGGAAATTTCATCTTTCTTTCCTTTTATAATTCTTATGAATCTAGGAGGAATAACCTATTTGATTTACTCTTTAAGAAATAAACAAACTTCAATTGTAATCACTTACAAGTACAATTGATTTTACACAAATATTCTGAAAGTAATTGGTTTAAATGATATTAAATATTTGGATGATTACAGATTACCAAAACAATTCCTAGACCAGTGCCTATCCTTGGGCTTATAGGATCAATAAATGAAGATCAACAGAAAAAAAAAATACTGTAAGATGCCTTACAACCTACATGCAACTTGGATAAAAATTCCTTACAAACTATCCTGTCACCTCTACAATATTGTATCAAATCCTTAAATATTTTTATGCTCCCTGAAACTACTCACAAAACTTAGTTCTTTCCTTGAAAGAAACTTGCAAGCAATTAGATAGTTACCTTGTAACCATTATGCTTAAAGATGCCTCACAAATTTAAACATAAAAGAGCATACATAATCAAGTAAAGAGACAACAATAAGATAGAGTAAAGTTGCACTATATTTTATTCAAATGTTTCTACTTCAATACATAAAAAGCTCAAAAAGCTTGAGGACATAAACACAAATCTAGAAAGTCTGATTCTCAATATATTTTTCATCTCCTTGTACAATTACAAAATTGACCTATTTATAGGTCCTTAACCATCTTGGAATCCTTAACATTAGGATGCAACAAGCTTTGTATGGTTTAAGGAACCTAACCCTAAAAGTACAGAAAAGACAAAGAAAGAGAATGTAGAAGCGGTGGAAAGAAAAAAATAGGGGATGAAATCTGATATTCTTTGTCTTCTTTTGGAATCAGGTGCCTTTGTCTGACAGTATTTAGGATAGCATCTGATATTCATTATGAGATTAAGTGACTACCATTACAGGCTAACTTAGACTTATCTTCAGTAATAACTAACCTCCCTGTGCTCAATGATCAGGCGCCAAGTGTTCCCCTTTATTCTTCATCCAGGATTTCCTCCTCTACTACCATAGACTTCTTCTTCTTAGGATTGGTCAACAGGTCCCATGCTATCACTTCATCTTCTATAGGCCATTTAAAGCTTTGTATACTCTATAGTTGTTCCTTCTATCTTTCCCATCTACATCTATGATGATTTTAACATCCATTAAGAACTTATTCATGTCAATTTCTGCCTTGAAGGCTTCATCCAAGATCTTATTAAAACCTTCCAAATCTAAATCAGATCCTGAAATAAATGCCTCATTGGTTGGTATTTTTCTATCAAATTCATTTCTCCAGGCCTCCAAGGCCTTAACTTGATTATCTTCTCCTTTCAATGGAGGAACAAATCTATTAAATTTTGGAGAAAATAGGTTTAACTTAGCCTCAATCTGTTTTAGCTTACCTTTAAAGAAAGATAAGGCTATATTAACCTTTTTGATCTCATCCTCGACCTCTGTCACAATCTAAGGTAAATCTGATCTATGTGGCTGCAAAGAGGAAATATTTTCAAATGTTTGGACCATAGGGGACCAAGTAACAAAATAAGGGCTCAAAATAGCAATATACCCTGTCACTTCTGAATGCAAGGTAGGAAATTTATTGTAAGCATTTAGGATGACATCTGTCTTATCCTTGAGTATATCAAACCTATGTTGTAGAATGCATCTTAATACATTTAGGGCTACCTCATTATTCCTTTTGCCCATATCTTCTATCTCAACCACTTCCTCTAATTTTTCTTTCTCTTCTATCTATAAAGGTTTTTCTGAAGGCACATAAATTACTCCAGGTTTTTCTTCTAATTGCTTCATCAACTCAGTAATAACCTTATCTTGCTAATGTATCTTTATGTGGCACAGTTCCCTATCCTTTGCTAGGGCACTGGTTTCCTCAATCAAAATGGTAAACATCTCAGACAGTTGTTTTGTCTTGTCTTCATTCAAGTGTGCCCAATGAGACATGATCTGAGAAATTTTGAGATCTCGAGTGTTCTGTATAGTCTAGACCATTTGGTTCCCCACCATGCTCTCTTGAATGTTTACTAGTTTAGGCTTTTGGTCCTTGGGACATAAGCTCCACATGGAAAAGGCTTGTGAATTTGGACTATATCCAAATCCCTTTATCATGTTTCCAATCTGAATCTCATTGGCTGATTTGAGGTCTGGCTACTTTCTATTCCGATCAATAATGAAGGATGAGGCTAAGTCCTAGCCCTCAGCAAGAAAAATGCTACTATTCAAAACCATTTTCCTTGCCTCATCTTGAGAGACATCCTCACTGTCAGGATCATAGGCCTATAGAGGTAAAGAAGCCTCATTTGTAACTATTTCCTCTCCATCTAAATTCTATTGTTCTCTAATTTTTTCCTTCTTATGCCATCTCAAAAAGTCTTTAAACTCATCAATCTTGATAAAGTTGTCATCACTTAAAAACTGTTGCTGATGCAGTAACCTTTCATCAATGCATTCCTTAAGAGGCAATTCAATGTTTTCTTCCTCATCCTGCTATTGATTCTTCCTTTGTCTGATTATTTTCCTCAGATTATGGTCATACAATCTATTTCTAGGAATGAGGGATCTTGTTCTATCTCCTTTTTTCTCTTTGCTAATAGAGGAAGTCTGACAAGGATCAACCTTTTGCCTTTTTGTAGTAGGCTCTTCTACATCATCTGGTTGTGACACCTCAGTTAGGTCAATGAAGTGGCCTTGTTCCTCCTGTACCTATGCTTCCTCTGTAACATCCTATTAGGGCTAATCGTACTAAGGTGGATGGGCATAATCCCCACCACTATCACTCTCATATTCAGACTTTGAGTATTCGGGCTCTTTTCCTCCTTTCTTTATATATACCACATTATCCAATTGCTCATAGAGTACATAAAAATTATCAAGCATGGCTTTGATCTTATCAAAATAATATAAGTCAGGGTAAAACCCTCCAACAACCCATTTCTCCTTATTTTCTTCTCTATATTCAGTAATTCCTAAATTCTTTCTCTTCTTGGCCTTATCTCATCTTCATTAAGGAGATTTCTTGTGGCATCTTCCTCCACAAAAAAACCATGAACATTCGTATTGGGGATGGTAGGAGTCAGGAGTTTCCTAGCTCCTGCTATAAATCCCTCTGGATTAATGTACCTATATAATGCTGCCCTCATCTTACAGATTTCTAGCCATGTACTCACCAAATAAATAGCACCCTTACCAATAGTAAAGTTAAAGAATTTAAATTGTCCAGGGGTTAAGGTCCCCTTCCTATGTGGTGCAAAATGTTAATTATCTATTAACAATAGTTGCCAGAGGAACTCCATAGCAGAAAATCTGGATGGCACATGATAGGGTAAGACATGAGGTGGATGTGTGCATCCATATACCCTAATCATGGTAAAATTTTCTTCTAAAAAAAATTCTCCCGAGTTGTGATCACCCTCCCATTTGTCTACATACTCATAAGGTCTTAACAATTGCAACACCTTTACTGGGAGTCTGGTTGTGCTGATACCCATGCTCTGCATTAATGGATATACAATCCAATTTTCAAATCCACAAAAGTCACATTCCTTGGATGTATAATTCCATATCCTAACCCAAAACTGAATAAGATTAGGTTGGTCCTGGAAAATCCTCAGAGGATTGAAGTTGTTCACATTTATAATCCCATAATTAAAATGCAATAACAAATGCATCAGGATTGAATGATGGAAGAACCAAGGTTCCTTCTCCTTGGGATCCTTCATATTCTTCTGCACCACTACAAATACCTCATGCATTTTGTCAATAATGTACTATATGTAGTCATAAGTAGTGCTAGAATGCTCCTCTTGCAAGTCTAGTACCATCATCCGAATTCCAAAATTTATTTTCTCTTCTCCTCCATCCATTCCTAACACTCTACATAAAGCATAGGAAATATACTTAATATAGAAATTTAAGTCTTTAAAGTAGTAGGGTGCAGTCCCAGGTATATGAGTAAGATGGTTCCTAACCTCCTTAAGCATATGCTTCTGTAATTCACCCCTAGCAACACCAAGTTTTAACCTATACCTCTCCTCTTTCTTAGTAATATTTATCTTGGTATACATGGTACTGTATAGGCCAAAGGCTTGCATGAATGAATTCCTATTTAACATCAATAGGGTAGTACCATCATTATTCTTCATTGTCCTAGACAAAGCATCATAGTGGCTGGCAAGACCTAGAAGCAAGTCTACATCTATATAGACATCAGGGACAATTATCCTAGCAAGACCACAAGTCCAAGGGTTTGACATTGGGATGGCCTTATCAGAATTATTATAAAAATAATTGTATAGAGAAAAACCTGTGGATCCCGGAGTGCGAGCATCACTGATCTCATAGTAGTCATTTGTCAGCAAATTTGCATTTTCCCTCTTATTCTAGGTGGACCCTAGCAACAACTTCAAGAACTCATCAGAGAAATTCCTCTTCCCTTTAGCATCATCATCAACTTCATCACTTTTTCCGCTGGTAGAAGCCACACTGACTACTTTACTTATCTTTCTCTGTTTCAACCCTCTCTTTTACCAATATTGAAACAAATCTCCTTTCAGAACTCACTACTCTTCTCTGTGCACTGGTAGCAATTCAAAAATCTTGACAACCAGAGAATTAGTCTACAAATGATCAATTTATGTATGCTTAACACAAAAGACCTAGGAATTCTTCACTTTGTAATTCTAGAAGTAAAATAAGTGAAAAAGAACCTGCGATCAACTCTTTATGGTAACTCTCCCAAGTACATAGGTCATCATTAGAAAGACAATGAAATTTTATTTCAAGTTAACATGCTGTGGAATTGATTGAAATCCTAGCAGTAGTTCATGAGTGTGACAGGAAATCAAATTCATATGAGTGTGTCTTTAGAAAAACCCTTATAAAATTTGAATAGGATGACATGTCTTCATATGATTGGTTCTTCGTCAGACATCTCAGCTACCCTTTTTCATTTAGAAAATAATTTTCTGGATTCTCATTGGACACTGAATCTCCATGTTGTCATATTAGCAATTGTCGCCTTTTATGATTTTTCATATTCAGTGACCACACAACTGTGCAGTATCTCCTTGTCGCTGATCAAGTTTCTTAACCCACAATTCTCCTAGAGATCTAGCGATTGTGTGATTTTGTTTAGTTAGCTAACCATGGTTAATTTTTGACAATCACGCGACTGAATGAATCAAAGTTGCTACATGAAATGCTTAACCCATAGTTTATTCAGAGACCCCACAACTTAAAGGTTATTCTTACTCTTAACTATTATCGCTAAGTCGCTGAGTGTTTACTTCCTTTTACGAGACCTCACGACAAACCTTTACCCTTTGATTTTAATTCAGAGACTATGCAACTAAAGGTTACCTCATTTTTGTGAGCACTTTTTACTCTCATGCAAATTTTATGGAGAGTTAGCAAATTCCATTGATCTTTTCCATTCTGCATCTGATGGCTCCGCTGAGTTGTTGAATATATTTTAAAAGCCTTGAATCATTTGGAGACTACGTGACAATATATCACTTTATACTTTTCAGTCTCTTAATCACCAAATGAATTTTTCCTTTTGGGAGACCACGTGGCTAGCCTTTATTCTGCTCATTGCGGACACATATCTCCTTTAACTGTTTGTCACTGAATCGCTGATTAAAATCTAACTTAGCATTTTAAACCAACGACTACCCGACCACCATATACTCTAAACACCTTATGGTTTGTCACAAAGTCTCAACATCTTTCACTAAAATTTCATTTTACTTGGAGACTACGTGACACAAACATTTAACATGTTACTTAATTGTGTTCCAATATAGAGACCCCGCGATTGAAGCAATCGCTAAGTCTCATAAAAAATCACTAACTACTGGATTCTTTGCATGACACCATGACTTAACTCCTTGCTTGGATGCTGCTTGATGACATGTTTCTGCATTGGGAGACATCATGACTGAAGGGTTTTGCCAAGTCTCATAACAAATAAGGAATATTCTATTTCTTTTTGAGACATCTTGACAATATTCAATCGCCAAGTCTCGTAACAAAATGGAATATGCTTCTAGGATCAAGTGTCTAGGCGACCATTGAAAAAGGCACATGACTTAAGTTTCTCAAAAAGGTAATGAAAAATTAGAAACTCGATTGACATTTTAGGGCTTTTTTGCACTTTGACTTAGAAAATAGCTTAGGTTTTTGGGTTTTTTACACTATTCATGCGGATTTTGATGTAACAACACAAAAATTTCAGAGGGACATTTCAAAAATGAGACATACCTTCTAATTTTTTATAGAAATTGGCATGAAGGCAACAAAATTTAGGGCAAACCAACAAGACCAGGAATACAACCAACAGTATGCAAGAGGGTCGCATAGTTTATTTACTGATTGGCATGACCTAGCAGAGAAGGTTGAATACAGAAGCAGAAAGTTGCATGTGTGATTGCTTGATGGATTTCCAAGTAGATTAGAAGATTGAAATGACAATGTGTACCATCCATTAAGTTAGCATCAGAGCCATAATTGGATCTGAATTTTCAAAGTAAGTTGTATGTATCAGATCACAACTAATGATTACTTTCTAATCATTGTATCAGTTAAAATCCTCTAGCAAGGTTGACGTAACATTCATTTGTATAAATGCTCTAACAAGGTGACATTCAGGTGGATTGTTCTAAGTCCTCTAACAAGGCCACTCCTGACAGGGTGATTAAATCCTTTAACCAGGTCACACCTAACAGTGTGTTATTGTAACATTTAATAGGGTTGGCTCCTCACAGAACTCACTTCAGAAGAGTGAAACTTGGTAGCATGTTACTAGTGGTTTTTCCCATATTGGGTTTCCACATTAAATACTTGTGTCAACTTGTGTGAATGCTTATGGTTTTTTTTACTGTTATGTTTCTACAAGCTAATTACATTATACAGTAAACTGCATGATTAAGTTGTTTACATATGCTACTGCTGCCAAGTAGATCTGAAATACAGAAAGTTTTATTTGCTACAACTAGACCTGAGGATAACTGATTCACCCCTCCCCTCTTAGTTATTCTAAATTCATTCTAACAAGATCTGTATGGACTAATTCTAGAATTGCAATAGATGTATGGGTTTTTCTCTTGAAACTAGACTTTGTCATCTTACTTTTTGATAATTCTTGCACATGATATGCTCAGGCTTAGTCATCATTGGTAAGCCACTAACATTCCTTTTGTTCTTATCTTTATCATGTTTTCAAAGTTCACATGACACAATATTTTGTGCCACAACCATAAGTCTTTATTTTTAGCCATCAAACAAGTGGTGTTAGTGTCATCAAGATAGAAAAGGTTACCTTTTGTCTGCTCACTAGTACCAATCAACCTTCCTAATTCATTGAAGATTTTTTCCTTCTTATTTTCAAATGCTACTCTGTGACCTAAATTGTTCAACTGAGAAACATTTAACAAATTGTAATTCAGTCCTTTAACCCACTAATAATTTCCAAATTTAATTAGGTTATTCAACATTATGGTTCCTTTACCTTCAACTGGACAAGGTGTATCATTACCCATTCTTACTGAAACACCATTATAGTATTCAAAAGTCTCAAAATTTTTTTTATCACCGGTCATGTGGTGAGTGGAGAAACTACCTATGATCCAGACATCATTTTTACTAACTTTAGATATGAGTGTAGTTTCTACATACCTTTCTTCATCTTCAACTGAATCATCCTTCATGGCTACAAATACCATCTCAATGTTTTTTTTGATTCGGTGTCAGTGTCATCAGCTCTACTTTCAACTAGGTAACAAGCTTTCTTCCCTTTGTCCTTGTAGTCTTGGGTATCTCTCTTGTCAGATTGTCGGTTGCTCTGGTATTCTCTATTTTCACCTTTATCAAACTTTTTCTCATAAGGTCTGTCATTTCCTCTATCATATTTTTTGTCAGTTTGGACATCTTGAAGCAAAGTGTCCAACCTCTTTACAATTGAAACATACAAGTGGCAATTTACCTTTGTATCTTCCTTTGCCTCTCTGCAATCTTCTAGCCATAAGTGCTTCAATTTCATCAAGTCCTTGATCCTCATTATCACTATCACTATCATTTCTAACAACATGTCTATGACTTGAGTTACTTATCTTTAGAGAAGATTTGAATGTAGATTTTATAGATGGTAAGACACTATTGTCAAAGTTATTCATCTCAAATGAAATTAGTATACCAATAATACTATCTAGAGTAACTATATTGTTTACAACTCCTCTCATTTCTTGAATAGAATAAACTCTAATAGCATAAATATGCAATAAGGTTCTTAAGATTTTTCTTACCACTGTCTCCTCTTCAAGTACACCTCCAACTCCTTAGATAACATTTACTACCTCTTTAATTCTACAGCTATATTGAGTAATGTTTTCTCCTTCTTTCATCCTTAGGTCATCAAACCTCCCTATTAGGCTTTCTGCCTTTTCTTTGAGTACATTGGCATATCCTCCATGTACTAACTTCAATTTATCCCACTTTTGCTTTGCAAAGATCTAGGTTTTGACATCTTCAAACTCAGCATCCGAGAGTGATGATGTAAGTTCTATCATCATGCAGTTATGCTCATGCTTGACTCTTAATTCCTCAAGAGTATGAGGTCCTATAGGAAACACATATATAGTATCCAAGTATTGAACAATATCATTTCCAATACCTGATAGGTGGAATCTTATTCAGCTTTTCCATGATGCAAAGTTGTCTTTATTCAACTTGGGCACATCTCATTTGTTCATCTTGTGATCTTTTTTCTTGAGCTGTTAAACTCCTTTCGTAAGCACACAAGATCTGATACCAATTGTTAGTAATAACGTAGGGGGGGGGTTAATTAGTGGCCTCAAAAATATTCCAATAATCAACCCTTAAAACTTAGCACCAAAAAATTATACCTCTAGTTATCTTCAGTCTTATAACATGAATGCCTCGAAATACTTATATCAATTTACTACTCCTCAGAATGCTTTGTAAAACCTTCTACTATAGATTTCCTAATTAGCAGTCTGTCAATTTACCGAAAGATAGTAAATTATCTAGTGTATACCGATCAATCCAATTAAGTTAAGTATAATGAAAAACACTAAAGTAATGACTCATTAACACATTGACACATGGATTTTTAATGTGGAAACCCTATTAAGGGAAAAAACACTTGGGACAGGTAACCCAAAATTTTCACTCTTCTAAAGTGAGCTTAGTGAAGAGCCAACCAAGTTAAAGGTTACAAACACATTGTTATGTGTGACCTTGTTAGAGGATTTAAAATTTTAGTCTGTCACTTGATATCTTGCATCTCTATGTTACCATCCTTGATCAAACACTCACTTGACCTATCAATAGGTATCAGGAATCTCATGCTATCTTCGTGATCAAAATTTTTGATACTCCATTGGATGTATCTCAATATAGAAAGGATCTTTAAATATTTCTTAGTTAAGAGACTTTCTAAATCAATGGTTAAACCAAAACAACATGATCTGTTCACATATACAACTTATACTTGTAGATTTTCAGATCTATTTTAATCTCACAAAACTATTCTGATCAACATAACTCTATTTATACCATTGCTCCACTTTGATTCTGCTCGGCGATGCTATGCTCTATTACACGGTGTCTGCATAATTCTTTAGCTCTTTCCTCTGCTTGTTGATCAGTACTGTATGAAGTTGCTCTTCATTAGTTTCTCTTTAGCATCCTCTTTTCTCTTTCTCCCCACACCAATTTGTGATGAATTGGGTTGTCTCTTAAATAGACATGATATCATCATTGTTAGGTTATTTATCTTCTTGATCTTGGCATGATCCACAATTCTTGCCAATTAGATTTAAAGAAAAAAACTCATGTTTTATCTGGCTGAGATCTTTTTGCCAATTGGACAAATCAGATTTAAATAAATTACTTATCTTTGGCTTATCTTGTCAATAAAAACAATGATAACTACCAGTTAACTCTATATTTAGCTCTACCAACTAGATATTTTGTCATTTTTGAACTCCAGTTATTTTCATTTTTAACTCTCTGATAGCCCCTTTCAACACTCCAGTTCTCCTTGGGCTTCTCCATTGGTTTATACTATGTTTCTGGCTATCGGGTTTTCTTGTGATTCTGCTTGTTGGTAATGCTTGTTGGTTTTGTTTCTTGGGCATCACTATGACTTGACTGTGAGTGATCTCTATCCGTCAGGTTCCACTGACCATCAATGTTTGTGTTCACAATGTGAATTCTTGTCTTTTATGCATTACAAAAAGCATAATCTTTATCTCTATGATCCTCTAAAGTCTTTGACACTTTGATTATAACTGATTAGATTATATCAAGTTGACATCAATTCCAATACAATCCATTAACTGATTTAACATCTTGCATTATCCTTCTACATTTTGGTTATCAAATTAACATCTTCAAACATTCAATCAGTTACATGTCCTCAGTCCTCACTTTTCCTCTTGCTCCAGGACTTTTGGCAATCATAGACCTCTTTTGCAGGCACTTGGACCATCTTTTATGCCCCCCATGACATACTGCATGTCTTCCTTTCTGCAACTTGTGTACATACACCTGCAACCACATCCTCATTAGCACAATCAAATAACCAAGTAATTGTTGTGCCCAAATCTTTTTATTTCTTTGATACCATTCTGATGCAGAGAGAATTTTCAACTTCTAGAAATCTACTATTCTCATAAACAACTGCAAAATAACAATTTGGATGTGAGGCAATACAAAATATTCATCAATATTTATCTTTTTTTTTGGTGTTCTGATTGGGGAGGCCTCAAAGATATTTAGATTTGCATACTTAACTTTATCTTCCATTAACATCGTTGAACAAGAACTCACCAATAGTGGATTTACATTCATTGATTTCTCATGCCTTGCGGGTCTTCCATGGACAAAGATTGCATTTCCCCATCACACGGGTCTGTCGCAACACAAACACACACACACACACATGTTCTCCACCTTTTCCTTTTCAAAGGCCGAGTATAAAATATAATAATCTTCGGCTGTATTTTTTTTTAGGAATGGTTTTTAATATCATTTGGGTTACTTGAACTGCCAAGAGCCCAATAAAATCAATAGAATACCACAATGAATTAAACCTCACATTTGTATTACCTGTCAACACACTATGCCATGAATTAAAATGAAATGGGCATTGTTATTTATATATATCAGGCTCATTACAACCACAATCAGACTTAAACTAAGAACATTGATCCCAATACCTACATAAACAAGCCGATATCAACTTGAATCTACAAAAACTTTTCCAAAAAACCAAAAAGAGTGTACACCAAATTGGGCCGATAACACTAAGATTCATAAATGGCTATGGATTGATTTATTGAGCCGATTATTATGAGATAACTATAACATTTAAATATTTATTCGACCCAACATGATAATGGTGGAAACGAATTGGAAAAATTGTAACCCGAAATGAAATGAGACTTTTACTGATTTAACATGAACAAGAACGATCGGTAACACTAAATAACATGATTCAAAACAACTTCCTTAACAGTAAGCTTCATTAACATAAAGACTACAATTATAATTTTAAATGGCTCTCTGGCGGCAGCTAGAGAGTTGTTTTACTTCTTCCTTATCCTCCTTTTTTTCTCTCTACCCTTAACTTCCTCCTTCATCACCTTCTTTCCCCCCTTACATTCTACCAACTTTATAAGATTTTTAGGGTAGTTACAAATTGCCTTTTGGATGGTTCAGTTACATGATTCCACTCATTACATTGGTTACTTTAATGACCCATTTGCCAAAATTATTAAATCAACGTGACATTTACCCACTTCACAATTCACGCTTACATTTTTGCATAATATTAGACCATAATAATAGCAAATTAAATATTTGGTGGGTACCTCTACACCAGTGGATCCTAACAGATCTTTATTGTAAATTGTCTAACAAGGTGACACATTATTTTTTGTTTTAAAGTCATCTAACAAGGTTTCTCCTTACTGTAGACACCTCAAAAATTTTCATTGCCTATGCCCCCTTTTTAACATGTTGTCTATATTGTGTGTTTGAGCTTTATCATTCACTAATATTGTGTCATTCTTCCATGTCATCAATTACTAACATTTCTCTCATTTTGGCCAAATTGATCTTCTTCCTAAATCAGTCCAACCAAGTTCAAATCTTTCTAAATCGATCTAAGATCATTTCAAACTCATATCAATGGCTTATTAGTCTCTTTCAATCAATCCTATTGCATTGTCAAAGTTCATCGATGCCTTTTCATCATCAATCATTTTTTCAAGAGCATTGTCAAAGTTCATCGATGCCTTGCTATCACTTTCACATTTCAGGAGCATTGTCCAAGTTCATCAATGTCTCCTTACCTTTATTTATCCTCTGGCGTCATCCAAGTTCATTGATGTCATAATATCATTTCCAATCACTATCGCAAGTGCATTGTCAAAGTTCATCGATAACTCGTGATTTCCTAAACTATTCCAAAATCATCAAAATCGATCCTAGTCCTTATCAATATTATCAAAATCAAACCAATTGTGCATTAATACCTTCAATTTGGTCAATAGTTCACTAATCTATCCTCTTGGGATCAATAACCTATAGTTTATCCCTATGTAGTAATTGAATAAATAAATTGACTTTCTTTATTCCCTTTTTCCTAAGTCTTCACAATTAATTAATTAATTGCCTAATTCTAAATTTATGGGATTTTATAATTTCATAAATACTAATTTAGATTTGTGGGGAATATTGATTTATTAATTGATTAAATATTCCTAGTCTCACCTAATTGTCATATCCATTAATTGAGGATTCACATCCCTATTAAGGTGCTTATTCAATATCTTCAATATTTCCAATATTTCTTCATCCAATTTCACCCATATCATGCTTCCAAGAATCCTACCAACCTTTCCCTTCATTATGCATTGATTATATTCAATCTTCACCTAATTGCTTCAAATTTTCTATAAATTGAGATGCTTTCCTCTCTTTCAATTTGAAGAACCACTATCTCCTAGTATTCTCTCTTTCAATTTGGGCTTTTCAATATTTGTGCAATTTTGTCATTGACAAAAGAGAAACACATAATCCATCTCATGGAGAAGAAAGGAGGACGTGGGAGCTACATTTGAAGGGATTTATAAGTGTTTTCATGCTTTATGTTATAATCTCATTTCAAATGGTTTCCATGATAGATTAGATAGGTTTGAAATTTTTTAAGGTTTTTTGGTTTCCTTGATATGCTCTTATGCCTTTTTCTAGTCTTACATTTGGTGAACCCGATGTGAACATGCTAAAAATCTGATAAATTTGTTTGCATGCAGGTTATATTTTTTTGTTTTGTTGTTGCACGTAGGTTTCAATGATTTGATCATATCTCCTAAACATCTTTAAATCTATTTATGAAATTTTTATTGCAAGTTGGGGATGGTATCAAGAGCCTACACTCCGAAAATAAGATGTTTCTTATTAATGTTACAGGATTTATATATTTTTAAATATTTTTCATAAACAATTAATTTTGGGCACAAATTAGTGAATTTCTCTAACAAACTTACATTTATGAAAAGATATTCAAAATCTAAATGGGGTCTATTCTCTGAGTTTTTATTTTTATGAACAATAATGGCTGAAATAATTACATCTTTGAAAACTAGTCTGTTTTGAAAAATAGGGTCCCTAGGCACAAATTAAAGAATTTTTTGAAAATTCTTACAGTTTTGGAAAGCTCAATAATTTTTAAGAGGTGTTATTTGTTTCCAATTTTAATTTTTAGGTCTAGAGATATATCTAAAAATTGGATCTTTATGACTAGGTAAAAAGCATAAAAAATCAAGGTGCACTTGTTCCAATTTCAATTGATTTGTATGCTTTTCTTTTGTATGCATGTTTTCTGTGTTACTGATGATTTGTGCAACATCTTGGCAATTGTGAGACGAAGAATGAGTCATAAAAACTACTAACAATTTTGATATAGGATGTTTTTAGAAGACCTTGTGTGTCTTTTGAAACTTTCATGTGTGCTTTTAGTAGTTAGAAAACACTTCAGCTTGGTGCTTTAAAATGAATCATTTTTTTCATATGTCTGAAGTGTCTTCTAGTTTTTGTAATCCCTAGGAAATCTATGGATGTATCTTCTCCCCTCGCCTTCATGGATCCTAGGTGTAAGAGAAATCTATACAAGTCCTTTAGTATGGCTACCTCCCAAGTGCTTTAACAAAGCCAGTGAGAGTCGATTGCCCAACTGGTAACAGGCTAAAGCCAAGCCCTTCCAAACCGGTATAGAAAAGATGTAATTGTGATTAATCTCACAATTATTGGGTGTTGAATATTTTATACCAGGAAGAAGATCTCCCTCAGCACCCTTGTGGTACATAAAAACCTATAGAACATAAATTATGTAGGCTGGGAGGCCTCCATAACAGAGGTAATCTACTGCACGCATAACCACCCGAATAGATGCCTTTACTAAACACTATGTTATAGTATCCAAAAACCTTCTATCTATTGGCATGGAAGGTCAGAGACCAACTAAGACACCCCACACTTTCATGGCTTTTAGTCAAGACAATAGTCCCTTGGGAAGTGATGACCCTTGGGATTTGAAGATTGGAGTGCCTGAGAAGTGAGTGCACTATAAGGAGGAGCTCGTGCCTCCAAGATTCTAAGTTTTCTACTATTAGTAAGTGTGGCTGAACTTTGGTTCAAGTGGGGATTCAACATATATTGTCCTTTTTATCCTGAGGATGTGGTGTTTTTTTCCTTTTTACAACAACCATTCTCAATGATGTGTCTTGCGTGAGTGTTTCAAACTTTAATAAAAATGGCAAAATCTTAAAAGAACTCTTCTTAAAGAAAAATTTTTCCAAATCAGCTTCAAAAACAATCAAATGGTCAAAACACAGCTTGTCTTTGAGTAAACATATGGAACCATAAAATTTTCACTTGGAACCTCTTGGCATGCTTGATAGTCGTCATCTTGCATATGCATGTCCTAATCTCCTTGCATTTGCATTTCAAAATGTCCCTTTCATTATTGGCCTTATCATAATCCTCATTATAGTCCCTCTTGCATAGGTCCTAATCCTAGTCCTCTTGCATACATAGGTCATCTTAGATCCTCTCTAAAAACTTTGCAAACAATCCTAGAATGTATCCAAATCATGTAACATTTCTATATCGCACTGAAAATAGGATCTTGACTTGGTCCCCTTTGTCCCAAAAATTTCAAACCCCCCCTATCAATTGGTCAAATTCCACCTTTTTCATGATGGATTTGACCTAATGCCTTTTATAAAAAAATTCCCTTGTCCCTCAATGCCCTTTTTCAAGTCAAGATTTTTTTTTATTCAGCCTCATAAGGTTATGCTCTTAGGTTTGTCTCCTTTCCAAAGATTTTTTGTCAAAGTCCAAAAAACTGAAAACATAGTTGCATAAGCCTTAGATTGCATTTTGCATAAGCTCCTTGTATTTCAAAAGTTGCATTTCCAAAAATCCAAAAATGTCAAAAAAAAGTCTTGCATTTGCATATATTCATCATGTCAATCTTCACAAGGTTCCAAGCATCTAAAAGGCAACAAGACACTTATAAACCCATGTTTCCATCACAAGGAAAATCACAATTACCTTTTGATCAAAGACAAGATACACCTTTGCAACAACAAGCTTTTGAGCCAAGGCAAATGACATCAACACAACCAAACAATCAATTGCATCAAGTCCATACATACATGAATCAAAAGTTGTAAGAAAAATTAGACAAAGAAAAAAAATCTTGGAAGAGAGAGTAGAAAATATGATAAAGAGTAGAAAGGAGATAGCCAAACTCCTTGGATGTCCAAGTGAATCTTTTGGTAAAATTGACACACAATCTCTCATTGAGAAATCAAAGATACCAAAACTTATTTTAAAACTCAATGAGGCAAATGAAAAATTTAACAAAGCCCAATTCAATCATGTGCAAGAGCCAACATTTTTCAACCAAGTCCCAAATTATGGTCAATTAAATCAAGTTTCCAATCAGTCTCCATGTACTCAAATTTCAAATCAATCATTCAACCAAATTCCCAAACAAATCCTTCAAACAAGGTGTGGCATAATTCAACTAGGGCCACCACCAAATTATGAACCAATCTTCATTCCAATGCAACCAAGTGATCTTAAAACAATTTCACAACCTCTTGTGCCAGTCATGCGAACAAGATAATCAATGCCAAGATCACAAACAATAACATTGCATGAGGGACCTTTTGTGTCCTCCAATTCACCACCATGGTCTTATCAAACAAATACAATTTCAAGTGTACCACCTTTTGAACATCGATCAAGAATAATAAATGAAAAACCTATTGTGGAACATTTTCAATCACCAGATTCTTTCCAACCTATAAATAATGATGTGGTATCACTAGCAAGATCAACCAAGCAGCACAAGTTAAAATCTAAAAATTTGAAAGGTTTTTGCCAAAAAATGGATCCTATAAATGAAAAGGATGAAACTTCACCCATGTCTAGCAATGGCTCATCCCAAAAAAATCACATGGATGATATACCTAGTTACTCTCAATAAATTAACCTTCAAGAAACATCCATGTTTCCATCCAGTCCTTCATCCTTACAAACCTCACAAGGGCAATTTCCCCCATCCCCATCAAGTGATTCTTCCAAGAATGCAACCTTCCAATGCCTATCCACAGAAGAAATACAAGCTAGTCCTATCCATAGCCCAAGTTACTTTAAACCAATTCAACCATGTCCTCCAATTCAATCAAGCCTATTCATGATATCCTCATGCAAAGTCCATCTCTCTTGTGTCCAAACATCGACCCCTTTCAAGAATCCTGCTTACATGTCCAAATGCATATCCCATGCAAAGAGGATGATACGAAGCATGAAGAAACATGTCTAAAAACTTATCAAGATCAAGATCCCAATGATGACCAATCCCCCAATTTTTGAGCAAGACCCCATTCCCCTTGAGCCTCATGATGATCCTATTATCCCTAACTCTCCTATTCAAGATGATCCTCTTCCATTCCCAAACCAAAATGTTCTTCCAAATCCAATTCACCTTCCACTTCCTAAGCAAGATCATGATCTCCCTTCCATGTCTTCCCAAGATCCATTTCCAAGTCAAGATCAAGGTGTCCCTTCACCTTCATGTCCTCCAAAAGATACCACCATCCCTTTGGATCCCCCAAAAGATCCCATTATTCCTCCATATCCTCCTCAAGATCCATCCATCCATTCTTCTCCTTGTCCTAATCCTTCAAATCCCCCTCGTGATCAAAGCACATCTATGCAAGTTGTTCATGAACCCCTTAGACTTCAAAAGGGTTCCCCTAGTTCTATTGACTCTAGTCCATCTCATGGTCCTATAATTCCTTCCATATCATTCACACCTCATAATAATGGACTCGTGTCTTGTAGCAATTATCCTACTAGTCAAAGAAAGCATTATCAAGTCAAAGGGTTAGAACTCCATGAAAAATTTATATTGAAACCCTTACGTGTCCAAGAAAATTAAAATGGCCATGGTCTTAATAATAAATCTACATCTCAAGGCGTCAGTATCCCTTCAAACTCTAAATTTGGACGTATATCTGCCCCTTCAACCCTTCCATCCATCTTAGGTCCATATATTCCTCCCTCCACTAGCTTGCAACCTGGTTACCCTTTCCAAAATACAAGTTAGCAAAGGCACATATCTTGGATAACCTTCCATCCATCCAAAAATCCTCCATACAATTCCTATCTATCCATGAATCCCATCCCCTTTCCCAGAAATTTGGATGCCAAACATAAAATCCACAACAAAAGCAATCCACATGATATCAATGATAAACATGTCCAGTCTAATCGACATGTAAAAAAGAATCAAGATGTGATCTTAAAAGAAAAATAAATGTCAAAAAGGTCACAAAGGCCCATTGAGAAAAAAATAAAGACAAAATCAATATGGGTTCCTAAATCCCTCTTGCAAGAAATGCACTCCAAGGACCCACAAAATAATGAAAAATCAAAAAGCACGTAGATTCCCAAGAAGCTCCTTAAAGTGCAGAGTCCCAAAGAAATTTCCAAATTGGAATCCAAAG
Source organism: Thuja plicata (assembly GCA_018584345.1). NCBI lineage: Eukaryota > Viridiplantae > Streptophyta > Pinopsida > Cupressales > Cupressaceae > Thuja > Thuja plicata. The sequence goes on from MU225990.1 coordinate 679,346, forward strand.
TTGCTATATTTCCATCTAAATGTATTCCATCTTAAAAATACATTTTGGGTCCTTGTGTCCAAAAATCCATATCCATTCCTTGATTAATCCTTCAAAATCCAAATTCTCTTTTTCCTCTAACACTCCATCACCCCTCAAGGTGTGTGCCAATGTTGTTCTTGCACCCATATCCATCCATTCAACATCCATCCTTTTTTCACTCCCTCCATCATCCAACACCTTTTTCTAACCTTTCATCCAACCTATCCAATCCTTTGCATAAAGCTTGTCCCATCCTTATCGAATCACCCACCTCATATCCCTTTGTCATTACCCTACCAACGTCTTTGTGCAATATCTTTCAAAAGCACATTTCAAAGAGTAAGGAACTTGAGTCTTCCATCCATGTCATTTCATGCATCCATTGTTTTTCCAAAAAGTCAAAAAGTTAAAAAAAAAAAGAAAAATATCAAAAAAAAATGAAAAAGAAAAAAGTTGCGATGATGAAAACCTGGCAAATAGGCATCTTGGTAACACAAAAAAGAGTCAAGAGAAATAATTTTGTCCAATAGTGAAAAATTGGAAAATAGGCGCTTTGGGCAAGTACCATGATGAAAACCTGGCAAACAAGTGTCATGTGTAATTCTATGAACTTCTTGTAGTCTATACTTGGGGGTAGATTTCATTGGCATTATCCTCCATTATCCCCAACCTATCCTCCATTATCCCCAGCATGTCCTCCATTATGCCTGTCATATCCATTATCATTTCCCCTTTTCCCCAACTTTGATCTTGAAACAATATTCCTTGAAGAATCACATGTCCTATCTGCTTTACATTGTCTTGATCCCTTTTGTCTACATTTCCTATCCTATCGCAACATTTCATCCATATTCCATATACCTTCTCATTATCCCTAATTTATCTTGTATATCCTATCCATATCCTATCATTTTCTTGTTCATATCTTGTCATTATCCTATCTAGGTCCTAACATTGTCCTATCCAACTCCCTATCTTGGTCTTGATGTAAAATAAGGACGCTCAATGCAAAACATTTTTTCAAAGAAAAACCTCTTGACATGTCCATTTCTCGCATTCCATCCACTACACTATTTTCTTTATCCTATCATTGTCTTAACTAGTCCCTCTGCTTGGCACAAAAACATGTTATCCTATTTCTTGGATAGTCCTTGGCACCTAACCAGATCCAATGCAATGACCCTTGGCCTTCATCCATCTACCAGTCCATTTCTCCTTTCAAAATGTCCTTCCCTTGATAGACACTGGGGCAATTTCAAAAAATCCTAGAAATTCAAATAAGAAGCTAAAAATCCAAAAAAATCAAATAATGTCCTAAAACAAATCTCTAAAAATAAAATGCGATCCTCAAAAACTCTCTAAAAATAAAATTCGATCCTGAAAAAAGACCCTAAAAATCAAATACGATCCTGAAAAAGATCCCAAAAATCATAAAAAGTCTTGAAAAAAAAGATCATCACAAAAAATTCAAATATCTCAAAATTGCTAAAAATTACAAAAATCTCTTCAAAATCTGCAATAAATTCATACATTCTTGTCTTCTTTTTGCAACACGATCATCATTTTTGTAGACATTAGTGGAAGATTCACCAATTTTGTGCTTAATGAAATCATGCTCTCACAAACGCGATCTGAATCATTGTGACTCAACATTCAATCTGGTTGGACCTGCTCGATCTTTCGATCTTTACTTTCAATCAATCTGTCTAATTTATCAATCAATTATCCAATCAGTCAATTTCCAAACTAAGCTATCAAACAAAGGACATTTAATGCAAGTAACAACATGAGCAGAATGGTTGTTGGCTCACATTTTTTTCAGTGAGTGTTTTATCTTTTACTTATTTTATTTTTTGATCATGTTCCTATGCTACTCGATGATATTATCTAAACTTATGAGAGTAGCCAGGATGGTTCATGACCATTTTTTTCTTTATCTTCTACCTATTTGATGATCTCATGAAATTCTAGGGCATGTCTGCTATATGATTTAGGATGGAGAATATCATCCTCTGTCTGCATTATGTTTTTTTGTGCAAAAGGATGACTTTCTTGCTCTAGCTTTTGTGCCACGATACGGTACATCTAGTTTGCAATATCAAAATAAGCTCTTAAGACATAATTGCACTTATGAAAGCCAAAATATTTCTCTTACTAACATTTCTTCATCTAATTTCTTCTTTCTCCTAACATTTCTTCAATCAATCATCTTTCTTTTCAAAAAATTGTCCTCATATCAATTTCTGCCCAATTTTCTAAGGGGGCATTGTACCTCCATTATGTCGATCAACATAGGCATGATCTTCTATTTTTATTTGAGCCAATACTCATAATAACATTGTCTCAAAGAGGGGAAAAAAGTAGACACCTAAAAATGGTTCATTGCCTATGCCCCCTTATAACATGTCTTCTATATTGTATGTTTGATCTTTATCATTCACTAATATTGTGTCATTCTTCCCTGTCATCAATTACTAACATTTCTCTAATTTTGGCCAAATTGATCATCTTCCTAAATCAGTCCAACCAAGTGCTAACCTTCCTAAATCGACCTAAAATCATTCCAAACTCAATTTATTCCAAACTCATATCAATGGCTTATTAATCTCTTTCAATCAATCCTATGGCATTGTCAAAGTTCATCAATGCCTTTTCATCATCAATCATCATTTTGAGAGCATTGTCAAAGTTCACAGATGCCTCGCTATCACTTTCACATTTTAGGAGCATTTTCCAAGTTCATCGATGTCTCCTTCGCTTTATTTATCCTCTAGCATCATCCAAGTTCATTGATGCCATAATATCATTTTCAATCATTATCGCGAGCGCATTGTCAAAATTCATCGATGCCTCATGATTTCCTAAACTATTCCAGAATCATCGAAATCGATCCTAGTCCTTATCAATATTATCAAAATCAAACCAATTGTGCATTACTGCCTTCAATTTGGTCAATAATTCACTAATCTATCCTCTTGGGATGAATAAACTATAGTTTATCCCTATGTCCTAATTGAATAAATAAATTGACTTTATTTGTTCCCTTTTTCCTAAGTATTCACAATTAATTAACTTTTAATTAGTTAATTGCCTAGTTCTAAATTTATGGGATTTTATAATTTCATTAATACTAACTTAAATTTGTGGGGAATATTGATTTATTAAGTCATATCCCTTAATTGAGGATTCACATCCCTATTAAGGTGCTTCTTCAATATCTTCAATATCTCCAATAATTCATCATTCAATTTCCCCAATATCGTGCTTCCAAGAATGCTACCAACCTTTCCCTTCATTAAGCATTGATTCTATGCAATCTTTACCTAATTTCTTCTCATTTTCTATAAATTGAGATGCTTTCCTCTCTTTCAATTTGAAGAACCACTATCTCCTAGTATTCTCGCTTTCAATTTGGGATTTTCAATATTTGTGCAATGTTGTCATTGACAAAAGATAAACACATAATCTATCTCATGGAGAAGAAAGGAGGACATGGGAGCTACATTTTAAGGGAGTTTCAAGTGTTTTCATGCTTTATGTTATGCTCTCATTTCAAATGGTTTTCATGAGAGATTAGATAGGTTTGCATGTCTTTAGGGTTTTGTGGTTTCCTTGATATTCTACTCATGCCTTTTTTTGGTCTTATAATTATAGGGAAAAGATCCTAATATGTCTTAGACAAATACATTAACCGGATAATACCTAACAATGATTTTGTACAAACTTTTAACAGGGTAAGACCCTAACATGGCATTTTCCAGAAGAGTACATATTTTGTAGGTATCATCTCACACCATGGTTTTTTCCCAGTTGTGTTTGTACATGATAAATATGGTGTTTAAATTGTGTGGTTGATTACTTATGGATGCTTGCATTGAATGTTTACTTATGTTAGTTTTTGTTATATATTTTGGTGCATAAAGTTTAAAGAAGTTGAACTGGTCAATTTGTGTGGATTATTGATTGACCCCTCCTCTCATAGTAATCAAACTTGTATTAAAAATTGGTAACAAAGCTTTGGTCCCCTTATTGTGAAGGTTGAAGAACTTAGGGAAAATATCTGAAGATGTATAAGAAGGAGGCACCTGAGTTCTCTAAAGAAAACTTCTCAACATGGGTAAGAAGGATGAAGATGCACCAATCTAGTATTGAAGAGAGAGCATTGCATCATCTTAAAATGAAGTATGTTCAACCTTTTGGCACTATAACTCCTAATGAAATAAAAAGAAAGTTGGAAAATATCTTTGTAATGAAAAAAATTACAATTTCATTGGGTGATGCTAAATTTGTAGATATTAAAGAAATGGATAATGCTAAAGATATGTGGGATAAGGTGGCAACACTCCATCGCAGTGATGCTCATGTTCAAAAAGATAAAGTAGACAATCTAAGAGGAAAGTATGATGAAATGAGAATGCATGAAGGAGAAAATATTGGTCAATACAACAAAAGGCTAAAGGAATTTGTCTCTATTATCAAAAGAGCTGGTGGTCAACTTGATGATGATAATTGGTAAGTAAAATCTTGATAAAAATTCTACAACACTATGCTACTAGAGTCTCTACTATACAATAACTCAGATATACCAGTCCTACAAATGTGACTCTAGATTCTTTGATTGGAAAGCTTACTGCTTTTGTGTTAAGTAATTTTGATTACAGTATGCCTTGAATAGAGTCTTCTTTCAAATCTTCCCTAACCATTGGTTCATAAAAGAAAGGAAAGGAATTCTATAATAGTGCTCAAGGGAAAGATGACTATGATTCTATCTTATTTGAGGAAAGAGAAAAATAAGAGTAGGAACCACTTCTAGCAAGGATATTGCCTAGAGGAAAAGGAAAGTACCAAAGGTGAACTTCCCTTAAAATTCTTTTCATGTAATCAAATTAGTCATATTGAATCAAGGTGTCCTGAAAATGATAAGAAGGATAAGTTCAAGAAATTTAGGAACTTCAAAGACAAGAGAAAGAAAGAATGTAACCTAGAAGAAGATGGAAGAGATGATGAGGAGGAGATAGACTTTGTTGCATTTAAAGAAGACCCCTCAACCAGTGTAGAAAGATATAGTGAGGAGAAAACATTGATTTCAAGCATGAATTAAAGTGGTGACTAAATAATAGACGGTGGGTGTACACATCATAAGACCGGTGAAAAAAGAAAATTTATTTCAATGGAATAATGTGATGGTGGAGCATTCAAATTTGGTAATGGTTCACCATGAGTAGTAAGAGGTAAAGGTTTAGTAACACTTAATGATATCACTAATTTTGATGATTTTTGTTTGGGTGATATTTTAAAGTATAACTTGTTAAGTGTTTCTCAGTTGAATAACAAAGGTTTCAGGTTGTAATTTAGTAATGGTGTGTGCAAGATCTTAGGAAAACCTAGAGATTTTATTTCTACTAGTAAAAAGACTAGAGGTAACCTATTCCGATTGAACTCTACTAATAAACACTACTTGATTACAAAAGTAGAAGACAATTGGCTATGACATAAAAGATTTTTTCATATTAATTTTGATAATGTTGTAAAAGCTAGTAAGCATACATGTGTTAGAGGTTCTCCTACTCTAGCTAAGACTACAAATATTATGTGTAAAGAGTGTTAGTTGGGATAGATAACTAGGTCTAGTTTTTTAAGTAAAGTCTATTCATCTTAGAAAATTCTTGACCTTGTTGACACTGACTTGTGTGGACCGATGAGAACAAAGATCTACTATGGAGGTAAGTACTTTATCTTATTTGTTGATGATTACTCAAGAATAATGTTTGTTATGTTTTTAAAGCATAAATATGATGCATTTTACATGTTTAAGGTGTATAAGGCAAGAGTTGAAAAATAAATAGTAAATCACTTAAGTGTCTAAGATTTGATAAAGGAGGTGAGTTTACTTCAAATGAGTTCACAACATTCTGTCAAGAACATGGAATCAAGAGAAAAATGTAAGCACTGAGAACACCTCCACAAATGGAATTGTTGAGAGAAGGAACAAATCCATAATTGATTATGGAAGAACACTTTTGATACAAAATGGAGTGGCTCTAATGTTTTGGAGAGAAGGTGTATGTATCGATGTTTATACTTTGAACCAGGTACAACTTAAGACAGGTACATACAAAACACCTTATGAGATATGACATGGCCATACTCCCAATGTGATTTACTTAAAATTTTTTGGAAGAAAATGTTACATAAGAGAAGGATGATCAAAATGGTAAATTGGATTCTAAGATTGATGAAGGAATATTTCTTGGATATTATACAAGAAGCAAAGCATATAAGTGTTTGATCAATTATACTAACAAGATGATTGAAAGTGGAAAGGTTAGAATTGATGAACTTTTTGAAAAGAATGAAGAAGATAGAAAGAAGGAACTAGAATACTATGACAAGTTTTTTTATGTTCAATCGGTGGAGACAAAGACAGAACCATAGGTGACTTAATTTATCAATGAAGCACAACCGGGGAATATTGATGAAGGTAACCAAAGGACAGAATAGGTACTCCCAAGGTATGTGAAATACAATACTACACAATATTAGATTATTGGAGATAAAAATGATGGAATAATGATAAGGAGAAAGGTAAGAGAAAGTAATTGTGTGATATATGAGTTAGAACCAAAAACTTTTAAAGATGCTTTAGATAATGATGACTGGGTTATGGCTATTAAAGTAGAATTGGAACAAATAGAAAAGAATAACACTTGGAATTTAGTACCTAGATCTATTGAGAAGACTATTATAGTTACTAAATATATTTTTAAGAATAAGATGAATGAGAAAGGGTAAGTGATTAGAAATAAGGAAACGCTAGTTTGTAAAGGCTATGCACAAGAAGAAGGACAAGACTATGGTGCAACTTTTGCACCTGTTGAAATACTTGAAGGTGTAAGGATATTTTTATCATATGCTTCTCATAAAGGATTTAAGGTATATGAAATTGATTTAAAATATGCTTTTCTAAATAGTGTGTTAGAAGAAGAAGTATACATTGAACAACCCAAAGGATTTGCAACTAAAAAAAGGTAAAGACATATTATGTAAGCTACATAAGGAATTGTATGGATTGAAGAAAGCTCCAAGAGCATGGTATGAAACATTAAATCCATATCTTTTTAAGATTGGTCTACAAGAACTAGTCACAAATGCAATGTATATCTAAAATCTGAAAGTGAAGACATAACATTGATTGCTGATTTTTTTTTTTGATGACATAATATTTGGTGGAAATGAAGTATTGAGTAGGTCATTTACAGAATAAATGAGGAGGGAATTTGAAATTTCTATGATTAGAGAAATAAAATTCTTTATTGGACTTCAAGTACAATAGAAAAGGAAAGGAATATACATAGGTCAATCAAAATAGGTGAAGGAGATTCTGATAATGTTTGGCATGGATGATTAAAAACTAGTGGGAACACCTATGATCATAGGAAGGAAATTATCTAAGGAGGATGAAACAAAAGAGGTAAATGAAACTTTGTATAGATCCATGATCGGTAAACTATAGTATGTTGTGCATAATAGACCATATATTGCACATCTTGTTGGTATTGTTGTAATGTTTTCATCAAATCCAAAGGACTCACATTTGATTGCAGTAAAGAGGTGTTGAAAACACTAAGAGGGGGGGGGGGTGAATCAATGTTTAACTAATTATTCTATTTTAGAAATTTGAACATAAATCAAATAGATAACATATGAAGCATAACACAATAACCCATAACACCAGATATGTTTACGGGGAAACCTTGATCAGAGGAAAACCCCAGTGGGAATTAGTACCCACAAATGATTGTACTAGTATAAGGAACTTGTTAAGGTTCTTTTGCCCTGTTAGAAGCAGTCTTTATAAATCAAGTACAATGACCCTGTTAGGATTATTTACAAAAACCCTATTAGTAATGAGGAATCAATGTCCAAGAGCTCACTTCTCAATAGAAGAAGGCTACAACCTCCTGAAGATAGATATGCACTATATCTTAAAATTGAACTGCTGAAGTGACACGACTGTCTGATCAGGTCCTTTTATGCGGTGATGCTTTGATATCTTAAAAGAATTTATCTCATACTGACTAGTTCATAATTCTCTTCTTTGTCTCTTCTCTATATATTCTCAACTCTTGCACCTATTACATAAATGCATATTAAGTATATATACATACTCAATAGATGCGACCAAAAACAAGACCTTAGTCGGCCCAATAACATTATACACAATGCTTCCAAACTAATTGACTTAAGCGTGTTCACAAGAGTGATAAAGACATAACTAAAAATATATTACAATAGCCGCTTGGCCTTTACACAATAAAATATTATACGCTAATCCAAAATCTGAAGTTGGCTTCATGCTTTGTTTTCTAAACTGCAGGTGATACTGAACTTGCTATAACTTTTTCGTACTATAATTTTGTACCATGCGTGTATAGACTTAGCATATTCATATAACATAAAGCTTAAATATAAAGGCGCATGTCCTGACTTTATTGTACACACATGCAATGGTGCTCTGATCATCTTCATATCTCTACCTTGTCTATTTTCTATACTTAGTCAATTTTCACATCAAAGTTTGCTTTCAAAACTTTAAATGAATTTTTTTCCATAATGATAAAACAAAATAAGTCATATCCTCCTTGAGAGTCAACTTTCCAACAATCTCACCCTTTTTCATTAATGGAAACAAAGGAATGTGGCCAAGTTACTCAAAATTGACCCTTTGTCATTAATGACAACAAAGGAATGTGGCCAAGTTACTCAAAATTGACTGGCACAAAAAAATGTATATCATCCTCCTTTGCATATACTATATCATACTTATTTACATATATATACACTACTCCCCCTTTGAAATTGATGACAAAGGTGCCAAATATGAGGTCCTTCAGTTTTTACTCTGAGTACACATCTGGGTAAGTGATCTGAAGATTCTTGATTTATCGCTGCCAGAATGCCTTCAGTGTATCTAAAGTCTAAAGATGGGCACATAGAGCATATGTGAGCTTCTCCATTTTTATCAAATCCATGTAGGGACCTTGATCATAAGTGACAATAGTGGCATCTATCTGTTTGATGTTCTCATTCAAAACAACTAAGGAAGGTGCAAGTGCATTTCTTAGTTGGTTCTGCTTTATCCTTATCTTGCTAATCTCCAACTTGGCTTTATCAATTTTATCTATATTTCCTTGATAGATATTGTTGCATATTTTCATGTCTTTCAAGGATGTTTCAAGTAATTTTCTTACACTTTCAAACCAAAATATCAACTTCCTCAATCTTCTCGATGTGCTCTGAGGTGAATTTTACTCTGTCCATGCAGTGAGTTATCACATTTCTACCTTTCGCTGCCAAATCTTTCAAGATTGCTTGACCAATCTTTAAGGAATTAAGATCTAGAGAGAAATTCTTTGTCACTTCATTCAATCTTTCCTTCTTGTATTCATCTTCTGCAATTTTAGTGGCAGAGTCTACTAGACTTGTGAAGTGTGATTTGAAGATTGTTAAGATTCCATCAACATCATCGACTAACTAAATTTTGGCCATTTTCTTATCTGCTAGCACTAAGTCATTCAAAATGTTTACTGTCTCTAGAAAGAGAGGGTTTCTCATTACTTTTTTCTCTTTGGCTTTCTCCATGGCTAGAACACTGATATTAATCAGATCTTCTTCTTCCCAAGCATCTAGATTTGCTGAATCAAGGGTCAGACTTGACAACAATGATACCGAAGGTTTAATGGGTGGAGAAAGTATAGTATTATGACTGACATCCACATATTCACTTTTTATAGGAATCTCCATAACTGGTGGTTAATTAGATTGATTGTCTTCCTCATTATTTGTATATGTTGAATCTTTAGAAGGAGCTTCATCTTTCTGTAAAGAGGTATTATCAGTGCATACCTTCTCTATCTCTTTAGTACTGACAAATGATTTTTCAAATTTGTTCATGTCATTGTCAAAAGATGTCATGGATATCTTAACATCATCGATCACAATGGTTTATTTTGTGTCTTTGGCTATGTCAGAAGGTGTTGTAACTTTAGGCGCTGAATCCTGTGGACCTTTCATAGGCGCATTTGGAATCTTAGATTATTTACTCTATTTAGGAGGGACTGGAGTCACTTTTTCTATAGGCATCATTGATGGATACATATGTCTATCCAAAAATACTCACTCAAATGATTTCTAAGTCTCTTCACCAACTAGTTCATATTCTTTGTTCATGATATGAAGTATTCTTGTTTTGGTTCTAAGATGAGGTTTTACCAAATCCAACAGTATAGCTTTCTCATCATGTGATAAAATAGGGAGAAGACTGTCTAATGTTTCTTCTCTAATCCTCATATCCTCTTCAATTGCTTTCCTTTTCAATACATCAAGTATGTTCCATACTTTTTCTGGTATGACTTTTTTGAGTTCCAATATTATCCTTTTAAAATTGATCATGTGAGAGATAATCATAGAGTGAATTTCTGATTTATCTATCTCTTGGTACTTGTCATAGACATTGTTAATAGATTCTATTCTTCCCTCATTAATAATTATGTTCTTTAGGACTGTTAGACTAGGTCTGAATCCTACCTTAGGAGGGGCTTGAGTGTTCTTTACCTTGCTCCTTGGTGTCCTTGAGGATGGGTGACCTGTGGGAACTTGCTTCCTTCTTCTGGTCAACTTACTTGGTACTGATGGTGGAGATGTTTCCAAGTCAATAGTAGTTGAGGGCATAGATGTACCCTCATCAGATTTCTTCATCTTCTTCTTGGGAATGTCATCAAATTTTTCTATTTTTACTTTTGTAGGATTTTTCTTGAGTTCTTGTGCAATCTTAGCTTCCCTAGCTTTATCTAAGTCATATTTTGTAACCCCATGAACTTTTAGGATATTAGATGTAATCCTTGATGCCTTTATTTTGTTTTCTTCATTGTATAAGACAAAACTGACTTGATTTATCTTCTCTCTATATGTACCCCATCTTGGCTCATTTTGATTTTTGGGCACAGACAAAAGAACTTGTGCATATCCTTCCAACACATCTTCCTCAACTTCATAACCAAGTGGGTGAATCCATTTGGTTCTTCGTTCAACTAATTACATGCATGTGCAGTCAGTTTCCACCATGAAACATATTGTGTCTTTGTACTTATCAACTATCTTCTCTGGTATTATGAACCTTTTCTGTATCTTGATCCTAAATTTTTTGATCTCCATGTCCATAGAATCCTTAACACTACTCTTTGATGTAGCCTTTAGTGATATCTGAGACATATTGGGTTGGCTCCTATCTAGGTAAAGGTTAGAGACTTCACCAACAATGTGGAAGTATAGGTAGATAATCAAAGAGCCAAATCTAAATATCTTGCTCTTGTCATGCTTGATAGCTCTTATTTTGTCAATCAGTTATGTGCAAAATATCTCACAAATATTATACTGAGTGTTATCTTTAGCCATCCTTATTGTTTCTAGAACAGTAGCTATAGACACACTATTCAGCCCGCTTGCATGTTCAAACTTGTAACCAAGTATCATTGTGAGAAGTTTGATATCTTCTTCCACAATGGGATCAATAGTCATCACGTGCCTATCACTCCTAGACAAACATGCTTGCTCAACCTAATTTTTAACAACTTTACCAGTGGGAAGAAATTGTCCAACCTTAGGAAGTTTGGTCATATCATGAATTAGTTCAGTAGTAATGTGGACAAGAACTTCACCAATCCAAAATAGATCATCATGTATCCTACTCAATAGAATTTTAACCCATTTTGGTTCATAGAACTCATGCACATTTGAATAATCAAAGATAGGGTTATCAGTGAGATGCGCGTACTCATCCTTGAATGAATAATCTGGTTTCGTCATCGATGCCATAAGAGTTGCTATGTTTTTATCCCCAACGGTTTCCTTCTTGAAATAGATGTATGCACGAATGTCTTCTACATGCACGACTCCTAGCGGAGTCTTTGAAAACTCCCCTTCTACATCATCTAGTATAGACTTGAATAGATGCTCTTTAAACATGAATCTCTTCCTTTCAGCAATGTCAAACACTACAAGAGTTTCCATACTTACTTGTTGATTGATTAAATAGGGTTTCATTGCAATTCTAAAATGGTGTGACTGCTAGGGTTTCATTTCTAATTCAATCCATTCAGTAACCAACCAAATTATTTAACCTTTAATTCTTTGATTCTCAATGCTCCCATTCTCTCTAAAATTTATGATCTCAAGATGCAAAAGTGAAGATAATTGATCGTTCACTGACTTATATATAGTTTACTACATTTAATGCGTGTTTTTGTACATGGTTTCCACTGAGAGTTTCAAAATTTGTTCTTGTTGAAGTATAGGTGATGCATGCATGCATACTTCCTTAGTTCATGGTCACAAACATGAATCCATAGGAGCATACTTAGAGGTGAGTATACAAGCCACGTAGGGGTTTAGAGCTATAATAGCTCCCCCTATGAACATGAGGGTCATCTAACCATAAAATAAAGGTGTGTCCACTATGGATGCATCTACTACCTTGTTCTCATCATTATCTTTCTTTACTTCAACCCATATTTTACATGAATCTTTTGTAGCTTGTACAAACTTGACTTCTCCATATTCTTCAAATAATGATTCTTTAGGCTTCTCTTGTTTTTGAGTTCTAGATCTACAAAACCTTGAGATGTGTCCAACTTTACCACATGAGTGACAAATGATTGGAGGTCTATTGATATTGTTTATCATGCTGCATTTCTTGGCTCTATGACCATTATAATTACATATTTGACATGTAATGTTCTGATAGTTTCTTTGAGGTTGATTTCTCTAATTATTTTGATTCAGATTTATTTGATTCTATTGTGACTGATTTCTTTGACTTGTTCTATAATGAATAGCCCTATGACCAAATTTATTACATGGGTGACAATAGCCATTGAAAGTTCTTACTTCTTTATAGTCTCTTTCCAAGTGTACATGCTTGCTACAAGCATAACAAGTTCTGTTAACTTGCTTGAGTTCTCTTTAGGTGGTTCTATTTTAGCCTCTGCAAGATTCTCATTTTTCCTTGCTTCAGGAGATGTCTCTTGTGCTTTCTTTCTTTCTTTCATTGAATTGATTTCAATTTGAGCTACACTATATCCAACACTAGTAGTATCACCTTTTAGATTCTATGCATAAAGTTGAGATTGAATTAGATCATAACTTGTGTGTAGTTTATCAATCTTGTCTTTTGCTTGTGTTAATTCAGATTCTATCATTTTGTTTATGTTTTCCAACTCCAAGACTTTCATGTTTGCTTGCATAAGTTCATCATCCAATTGTTTACTTTCTTTGGTCTTTTCTTCAATAGCTGTTAGGCTATCAGTAAGTTTTCATTAAGGTCTTCAATCTTATCTTTCAAAGAGCTATTCTCTTCATTTAACTTTTTGACCATTTTTTCCCAATTCATTTGTGGAGCAATCTTTCAAATCTTTTCTTAATTTCTTGATAAGCATTTGGGAGCCATCAACCTTTAGTTTTAGTTCTTCATTTTATTTTTCAGATCTATCAATATCCTCAAGGGCTGCTTCAAGATTATTTTTCAAAATTTTTACTTCTGCTGAATCCATGATATCCTCAAGTGGATAAACTTTCTTTTAGAGGACCAGAGCTTTGATACCAATTATTGAAAACACTGAGAGGGGGGGTGAATCATTGTTTAACTAATTATTCTATTTCATAAATTTGAACATAAATAAAATAGATAACATATGAAGCATAACAAAATACTAGATAAAACCATATATATTTATGGGGAAACCTTGATCACAGGAAAACCCTGGGGGGAATTAGTACCCAAAAATGATTGTACTAGTATAATGAACTTGTTAAGGTTCCTTTGCCCTGTTAGAAGTAGTATTTATAAATCAAGTACAATGACCCTGTTAGGAGTATTTAAAAAAACCATGTTAGGGGTGAGGAGTCACTTTCCAAGAGCTCACTACTCAATAAGAGAAGGCTACAACCTCCTTAAGATAGATATGCACTACATCTGAAAATTGAACTGCTGAAGTGACATGACTGTCTGATCAGTTCCTTTTATGCGCTGATGCTTTGATCTCTTAAAATAATTTATCTCATACTGACTAGTTCATACTGATCTTCTTTGTCTCTGCTCTGTACATTCTCAACTCTTGCACCTATTATAAAAATTCATATTAAGTATATATACATACTCAACAGACGCGACCGAAAATAAGACCTTAGTCAACCCAATAATATTATACACAATGCTTCCAAACTAATTGGCTTATGCATGTTTACAAGAGTGATAAAGACATAACTACAAACATATTACAATAGGTGCTTGGCCTTTACACAATAAAATATTATGCGCTGATCCAAAATCTGAAGTCGGCTTCATACTCTAATTTCTGACCTGCAGGTGATACTGAACTCGCTGTAAATTTTTTGTACTATCATTCCGTACCATGTGTGTATAGACTTAGCATATTCATATATCATAAAGATTAAATATAAAGGCACATGTCCTGAATCAATCGCATGCACATGCACTGGTGCTCTGGTCAACTGCATATCTCTGCCTTGTTTGTTTTCTATACTTAGTCAATTTTCACATCAAAGTTTGTTGTCAAAACTTTATATGACTTTGTTGCCATAATGAAAACACAAAATAAGTCATATTCTGCCTGAGAGTCAACTTTCCAACAGGAGGATCTTCAATTATCTCAAAGGAACTGAATATTATGGCTTATGGTATGGTAAGGATGGAAAATTTTCTTTGAATGTGTTCACTGATGCAAATTTGGCAGAAAATATGGACAATAGGAAAAACACAAGTGGTGGATCATTCTTTCTTGGTGAGAGATTAGTCTCCTGGACTATTAAGAAATAAAATTGTATTTCTCAATCTACTATAGAGGCTAAGTATGTTTCTACTTATCTTAACTTTCAACAAGAAGTTTGGATAAAATAGACTCTTGAAAGAATTCATAAAAAGTTCATAGACCCTATTGTTATTTGTTGTGATAACACTATTGCAATAAAAATTTCCAAGAATCCAGTGATGCACTCAAAGACAAAACACATTTCAATAAAATATTATTTTCTAAGAGATAAGGTACAAGAGAAAGAGGTAAGGCTTGATTATGTGTCTACTAAAGAAAAAGTTGTTGATATATTCACCAAGTCCTTACCAAAGGATACCTTTGAGTATCTCATAGGTACATTAGGGGAATAAACCCTATATGAAGTTAATTAGAGGATGACGGTGATTGCGTTAGTTCATATGTGTTTGTTAGAATATCATATGTATGAATTGTTGTAGTGGTGGACAACTCCTAGGGGCGATGTCTTAAGTTTGATGCTGAAATGGTGTAATGAGGAATGAACATGCAGGATGACTGAATGTTTTGACAACTTTGGCATTGCTATCAAAGGGGGAGAATATGTATTTTATACAAGGGGAGAATTTGTATTTAATCTTGACCATGAAACAATATATATATATATATATATATATATATGTATATATATATATATATATATGTATATATATATATATATGT